>CM076575.1:704592188-704765305 GCA_034641835.2 Pinus albicaulis
TCCAAAGATAATAAATTTTTGGACACTTCACTCAAAAAAATTCTAATGGAATTCCATCCTCAATAATCCGTTCATGATCGGATTTTGACATTTTCCATTTCTTAATTTTTGATTTTTTCTTTGATTGAACTTCTATCAAATTTATGCGTGCTGCACACACCAAGTGACTATATTGACAACTTATGGAATCGGGTTCATAGTCTTCAAAGTAAACAAAGTCTCCACTTTGACGAGTTTGTTTGAAAAAATAACCTTTCAGTATAATAGACCCTCTGTCATACTGAAATCCGTGGTCATTATAGTCTTGTAATAATTTCATTTTTCGTTCAGTGCAACGCATCAAATAATACTTCACATTTTCATCGTTGTCAATAGGTGCAATTACAGCAAAAACATCTCCTGCACAATAAAATAAAAATTTAACATTTAATTATGCATATTTAAATTTATTTTTAGATCTTTAAATCATTAGAAAGTAATTCAAATGTTACCTTCTCTAACAAGATCAGAAACTCGATCACCATCGGATGATATTGTAGTTTCCTCTGATTGCATTTCTTCAAACATTGCAATAGACATTTTGCCCTTTGTATTTAGCTCTGTATGTTTCCAATCGTTCACATACATTTTGTTTTCACAAACGTCATTGGATTTTGTGTTGTCTATGCAAACATCACAAAAAAAAGAATATTTTCTTTTATCCAATGCAAACACATTTTTGGACAACTTTTTTTGAATTGAATGCAATTTTCGAGTCCCTTTTATTGTTTCAACGTCATTTCCAATTGATCTATCTACATCTTCGATTCCAATATGCCAGAAAAACCTTTATATGGAAAATTAGAAAAAGAATTTGTAAATATGATATCAAAATACAATTAAAAATAATCATTGCATGATAAATGTACAATGTTTAAAATTATATTTCCAATATAAATTAAATTGAATGTACCTTAGCACTTCTCTTGATGGGTTTTTCTCATGGCTTAGAGCAGTGATGCACCATTGAACAACTTCTTCAACGTTCACAAGTCGGCGTGCAGAGTGGTTCATTTGATATCTTCGAAGTACTCGTTTTATGCATGCTCCTGCACCGTCATGTTCTCCTTTTCCATGGCCAGTCTCAAAGAAATTCCAACAATGTTTAATGCAAGTTTTCTTATGAAGACAACACAACCAAAAGAATGATCATGCAGATTTGAATTGACCTGTGCATCCGTCTGACCATATCCAATTTTCATTGAATGTTATTCCACGATTTTTCAATGAATCATAAATTTTTCCAAAACAATGTTGTACAAAACATGTATCATGTGTACGATCGTCACTGATATAAAAGTGATATTCTTTAATGATATGTTGATTTTCACTCGTGCTTTCTATATGATCGACATTTTATTCAGCATGTCTATATAGAATATGGATGAGCATGGAGACTTGGTCAGAATGATAGTATTCACTCTGAATTTCTTTTTGTGGAACAAATGTGTAGTTTTCTGTAAAATCAATCACTGACAAAATGGTCCCTAGTGGAAAAACTTCACGAGATTTTTTGAATTGCAAGTCTTTCCATCAAGCTCTATGGGAATTCTTGGTGTATTTGTAATTTTTTACCTCAAACTTTCTCAAAAATTCTATCAGAAAAATTCGTCTTCTAGTAATTCAATTCTTTTAACACTATTTGCACCTTGAATCGATGTATCGATATATTCATATCTCTTCCATTTCACTTTCATGTTGGAAAATGATTGATCATTTATATCAATACGATATTTGTTTTGAAATTTAGTCAAATTTCCACAATCATCGCATTTTTTACCACCAACACATTTATTTTTGTAAAATAGTTCATTGCTTTCTCTTTCACATAGAATTTGAGATATGAATTCACGGATAGTGGAAGGAGGAGGTGAATCCTTCCATAATGTTCTACCGAAATCAAGGAATGTGTCATAATATAACTCAAATTCCACATGATAACGGCAACAACAAGTATCGCGTACGGTGATAGGTTTTACATACCATGGTTTTTGTTGAACAAAAGCACTGAGTGAAACTTGAATTTGACGATTCTCTTCTTTGAACTTGTTGAATAACTCTATCTGAATGGTTTCCAAGAGATGTTTTTCATGTTCTTCGTACTGATTTCGTGCTATTCTTCTTCGCATCACATGTCTTGCAGTTGGTGAAACACGCGAATTGTTCTTCCAATATTCATATATTATTTTTTTAACATTTTCTCCAAGTCTATCTTTGTATGGTTGCCTACAAATAGCTCTCCAACAAGCAAGTTCATCATTTACATCTATTTGCAGTCAAAATTTTCGATGTTTGTGCAGAGTTTTTCGCGAGGTTCCCAGTGCTCGTGCCATAGATGTTATCAAACAATTCTCTTGAGTACTTGGTGAAACCATTTCCATCTGTATTCCTCTACGTACATTTGAAACATCTTTATCTCTAGATCTCTTAATTGACTTTATAGCACTACTCATATTTTTTATCACCTCTTCCTTCATTTTCTTATCTTTGGTTGATTTTCGAATACCCAATAGTGTCGTCGCTTCTTTTAATTTCCTTGATGATAGGAGACCTTTCAACATTTGAGCTTGAACTGTCACTTGCTCAGTTTTGAAAAACGTTTCCAAAATTTTATCGACACGATATCGTATAACATAGTCAGGTTTTTATCTCCATATGTGTGAGTGTCGACATTTTCTAACATCTCATTATCGATAGTGATTTCATCTGTACATATTCGAAAAAATAGTACATATTCAATAAAGGAAATAACTATAGGAACCTAAATTCAAAAAATTTTTAAATAACTCAAAGAGAGAGAGATCTATATTTTGAGTTATTTAAAATTTTTTGAATTTAGGTTCCTATAGAAGATTTTTTTAATCTGGGGACTCTAGCGACGGAGATAGGAACATCCACAACATTTGAACAAGTTGTCTTTAGTTCTTTTTTTTAATATTATTGAAAATAAGTTTATATATGTACACGTGCATTTTCATTTGAAAGTTTTTAATATATATATATATATATATATATATATATATATATATTTATATTTAACTGTACATGTATATTGTATAGTTTACAACTGTAGATGTTTCTATGGAAGAACATGTTCATCAAATGGAGAGGGAAACTTACGAGGTATTGCATGATTTTTTTGTTATATTTTGTTTTTTACATGAAGTTATAGATATATATATTCTCATTCATTTTTAAAACTTCAAATTTTAATGTTCAAGTACATGTGCATTGTGTATGTAGGTTTCCTATTCACAGGATAGGACGCGGACTGAGACCCAGTCGCTAGATCCTCCATTTGATGGACATGATTTACAATAGATTTGATTTCAAAATTTAGATGGTTTTAAAATTTGTTAAACTTGATACAATTTGATACTCAAGTGAGATTTACAATTTTTGGACATATTTTATTACAATGTTATTATATAATTTGTTTTATTTAATTTTTGGATGGTTTTAGTACTTTTGGCATGTGAATGTGAAGTAATGTTGTCATTTGAATTACATTTGGCATGTGATATTTAATGTTAAATGTTTTTGTTGGATAATTGAATTATAATTGGCATGGCATGTGAAGTTTTTAAAACTACATGAATGATAGAATGTGAACCTACATTTGCACATGTGGTAAATTGAAATGTTACTTGTAACAAGACAATCCCCATTGATTTCATTACAGTATATGTTGATTTCTGATTTGATATAATTGCATGTATGATGGTACATTACTTGCAAAGTCATTGGATTAATAGTGTTCATTGATTTCAGTGTAAGCGCAAAAAATTATTGACAATGTAGAACGATTTTTGTGTTATAATAATTAAACCTAATAATATCGGAGAGCAAGAGAGACTTGAGGTATGGTGTTTACTACAAGAGTTCGAGCTAAATATTTAAATGGTTTATGATTTATGATTTTTACTTTCTTTTTAATATAATCGATACGGAAAGATGACAAAACTAATAAGGGTGACAATAAGAATAGAAGAAGAAAATAGTTTAAGATTGATCACAATAAATGCTATTTGTAATTGATTACATTTTAATTATTCACATTCTATCATTCAATATTATTACATTGTCACTTTGCATTCAAAAATTTTATTTGATCATTTTCCATTATTAAAGTTATTCTACAATATTTATCATCTCAACAAATTGAGGTAACTAAGAAAATTTAAAATTAAAATGACTTGATAAATCTCAAACATATTTATCATATTTAAAATGGTTATATTAATATTAGATGTATTTACATATTATTGATAAAATTAATCATATGTTTCTCATATTATCGATAGTTTTTCCTTGGTTGCACACGACTGAAACCAACTTAGATCCATCTTAACTACGAATCTATCAAGCGCTGAGAGGGATCAAATCTCTTGAGGTGAAAACCTTTCTTCAAGTTTTGCACTCCAAAAAGAGGTTTGCACCTCTAGATATTTGATCCCTCTTGGCGCTTGATAGATCCATAGTTATGATGGATCTAGGAAAATAACTTTCTAAAAATAAGTAAGGGAAAAGAAGCATAGGGAACAATTAGGAGTAGATTTAGGGCATAGGGAACAATTAGGAGTAAATTTAGGAACATGTGATAGTTGGGTGAGATAAAATCATATTTTAATAAAATAATGGGAATTTATAGGAGAGACAAATAGTGGATATGACATGTATTTTGATGAATAATCAAATTTATGGAATTAAACAATTAATTATTTTTGTATGTGAAAACAAGATTCACACCTAATCCTCACCTAAAAGACTAAATTAAACACATTATTATTAAGGGGACGAGGAGCTTTCTAGGTTTTGAGCTCCCCATTGTTAGATGAGTTTCGTAATGGCATTCCATGTATTTTTGTGAGAACTTATGATATTGTGATATTCTAATTACGAAATAGTGATCTTGAGTACATGCTAGATAATGTAGTAGATAGGAACTTTTTGATAAGGGGAGATAAGGGATGTGACCAAATTCCTATCAGTGAAAAAAAAATTCTTCACCTTCCTATAACTCCATTGTAGCTTTGGGGGCCAAAGGTAAGAAGAGTACCTTGGAATTTCTTGGGTGAAAAACCAAGTGGGTCACCAACTTTGGTCTAGTGCATTGGAATTCATTAAGGAATTGGTCATTGGAGCTGCTTCAAGCTAGGAGTGAGCATCGTCACAAACCTACATTGAATATTTTACACTCCCTAGGGTGAATGATAATTTAAATTGATTGACAGTACAAGACTTTCGAATTTTTCCGAATGCCAAATGATCTTACAAAGCTAGTATTTATAATATCCTAGTAGGTCATTCGGTGACAACTTTTACCGGAAACTTGAAACAAAGAGAATCTATCCTTGGCTAGGACATCATGTAAGATTCTTGCCATAAACAGTAAAATTGTACTTAAAAGCTGAGATTCGGGCAAGTGGGGACAACCACTTGTTATCTCATCCCTTGGAGGCTAGGCCATATGGGGACCGAATCTGACCTTACAAAATAAAGTGAAATAATTTGTACCATACGGTCGGAAAACATATACAAGAACAATTAATTTCATTCTAGAATATATATATCCAATACATATAACATTTTTCATCAATGCACATGTATAGAAAAACTACTTTCAATTGATACTAGAGCACGTGCTTGTACCCAAACAATTTGTAACATGTGCAAACCACAAATAACATAAGCAGCTCAATTTTTAGTTGAGTACTGGAAGTTCTAAAACATATTTAATCCAAAGATAATAAATTGTTGGACACTTCACTCAAAAAAATTCTAATGTAATTCCATCTTCAATAATCCGTTCATGATCGGATTTTGACATTTTCCATTTCTTAATTTTCGATTTTTTCTTTGATTGAACTTCTATCAACTTTATGCGTGCTGCACACACCAAGTGACTATATTGACAACTTATGGAATCAGATTCATAGTCTTCAAAGTAAACAAAGTCTCCACTTTGATGAGTTTGTCTGAAAAAATAACCTTTCAGTATAATAGACCCTCTGTCATACTGAAATCCGTGATCATTATAGTCTTGTAATAATTTCATTTTTCGTTCAATGCAACGCATCAAATAATACTTCACATTTTCATCATTGTCAATAGGTGCAATTACAGCAAAAACATCTCCTGCACAATAAAATAAATTTAACATTTAATATATGCATATTTAAATTTATTTGTAGATCTTTAAATCATTAAAAAGTAATTCAAATGTTACCTTCTCTAACAAGATCAGAAACTCGATCACCATCGGATGATATTGTAGTTTCATCTGATTCCATTTCTTCGAACATTGCAACAGACATTTTTCCCTTTGTATTTAGCTCTATATGTTTCCAATCGTTCACATACATTTTGTTTTCACAGACGTCATTGGATTTTGTGTTGTCTATGCAAACATCACAAAAACAAGAATATTTTCTTTTATCCAATGCAAACACATTTGTGGACAATTTTTTTTGAATTGAATGCAATTTTCGAGTCCCTTTTATTGTTCCAACTTCATTTCCAATTGATCTATTTACGTCTCCGATTCCAATATGCCAGAAAAACCTTTATATGGAAAATTAGAAAAAGAATTTGTAAACATGATATCAAAATACAATTAAAAATAATCATTGCATGATAAATGTACAATGTTTAAAATTAGATTTCCAATATAAATTAAATTGAATGTACCTTCGCACTTCTCTTGATGGGTTAATCTCATGGCTTAGAGCAGTTTTGCACCATTGAACAGCTTCTTCAGCGTTCACAAGTCGGCGTGCAAAGTGGTTCATTTGATATCTTCGAAGTACTCGTTTTATGCATGCTCCTGCACCGTCATGTTCTCCTTTTCCATGGCCAGTCTCAAAGAAATTCCAACAATGTTTAATGCAGGTTTTCTTATGAAGACAACACAACCAAAAAAATGAACGTGCAGATTTGAATTGACCTGCACATCCGTCTGACCATATCCAATGCTCATTGAATGTTATTCCATGATTTTTCAATGAATCATAAATTCTTCCAAAACAATGTTGTACAAAACATGTATCATGTGTACGATCGTCACTGATATAAAAGTGATATTCTGTAATGATATGTCGATTTTCACTCGTGCTTTCTATATGATCAACATTTTGTTACGCCATGTCTATATAGAATAATAGACTGACATGGAGACTTGAGTCGGAGATGATATTCACTCCTAAATTTATTTTTGTGGAACAAATGTGTGTAGTTTTACATAAAGATCAATCAACATCAAATGGTCCTGATTTGAAAAAATCACGGAATTTTTGAATTGCAAAATCATGCCATTAAGCTCTATAGATCATGGTGCTATTATCTTAAATTTCTGCCTCAAACTTTCTCAAAAAGTCTATCAGGAAAAATTTCTTCTTACAAATATTAATTATTTTTAACGTTATTTGCACCTTGAATCAATGTATGGATATATTCGTATCTCTTCCATTTCACTTTCATGTTGGACAATGATTGATCATTTATATCAGTACGATATTTGTTTTGAAATTTAGTCAAATTTCCACAATCATCGCATTTTTTACCACCAACACATTTATTTTCATAAAATAGTTCATCGCTTTCTATTTCACATAGAATTTGAGATATGAAATCATGGATAGTGGAAGGAGGAGGTGAATCCTTCCATAATGTTCTATCAAAATCAAGGAATGTTTCATAATATAACTCAAATTCCACATGATAACGGCAACAACAAGTGTCGCGTACGGTGATAGGTTTTACATACCACGGTTTTTGTTGAACAAAAGCACTGAGTGAAACATGAATTTGACGATTCTCTTCTTTGAACTTTTTGAATAACTCTATCTGAGTGGTTTTCAAGAGATGTTTTTCATGTTCTTTGTATTGATTTCATGCTATTCTTCTTCGCATCACATGCCTTTTAGTTGGTGAAACATGCGAATTGTTCTTCCAATATTCATATATTATTTTTTTAACATTTTCTCCAAGTCTATCTTTGTATGGTTGCCTACAAATAGCTCTCCAACAAGCGAGTTCATCATTTACATCTATTTCGCGATCGAAGTACGATGTTTGTGATGGCGAGGTTCTAATTAACGTGCCTGATGTTAATCAGCGATTGTTGAGTACTTGGTGAAACCATTTACCATCGTATTCCTCGTACATTTGAAACATCTTTATCTCTATAGATCTCTTAATTGACTTCTGTACTACTCTATATTTTTTATCTATCTTACCTTCCTTTTTATCTTTGGTTGATTTTTGAATACCCAATAGTGTTGTAGCTTCTTTTAATTTCCTTAATGATAGGAGACCTTTCAACATTTGAGCTTGAACTGTCACCTTCTCATTTAAGAAATAGTTTTCAAAAATGCAGTTAACACGATATCGTATAACATGTTCAGGTTTTTTATCTCCATATGTGTGAGTGTCAACATTTTCTAACATCTCATTATTGATAGTGATTTCTGTAAATACATATTGAAAAATAGTACATATTCAATAAATCACAAATTAATAAATATGTCAATAAATATTAGGAAAATTGTAAATATATCAATAGATCATAATATTTACATTTACATACCTGCTTCAATTTTTGCTTGAGGTTGATTTTCTTCTTCAATATTTTGAAGAATATCTCTGTTTGTTTACATTAAACAAAATATTTTTCAAATAAGTTTATCAAATAAAAATTAAGCTTCTCATTTTACATTAGGAAAATTGTAAATATATCAATAGATCATATTATTTACATTTACATACCTGCTTCAATTTCTGCTTGAGGTTGATTTTCTTCTTCAATATTTTGAGAAATATCTCTGTCTGTTTACATTAAAAAAAAAAATTTCAAATTAGTTCATCAAATAAAAATTAAGCTTCACATTTTATTTGGGAAAATTTTAAAAGAAATATATCAATAGATCATAATATTTACATTTACATACAGCTTCAATTTACTGCGAGTTGATTTTTCTTCTTTAATATTTTGAAGAATATCTGTCTGTTTACATCTAAACAAAATATTTTCAAAATAAGTTAAATGAAATAAAATTATTACATTTACATTAGGAAAATTTTAAATATATATCAATAGATCATAATATTTACATTTACATACACCTTCAATTTAAGCAGGTTGATTTTCCTCTTCTAATATTTGAGAAGACTTAACTTTCTTTTACGAGGTGTCTAATGATCTCTTCTCTACGTTCCTCAAGGTCTCTTTTTCGATCATATTTTCTCGCACAAGTCCTTTGATTTCCCATGATAATAGGGTATGAAGTTCAAAAAATTTCCTTCAAAAAATTAGACAATAACTCAATTAGAAAAAACATCACAAAAGATTTAATTTAAAAAATTTTCATTTTAAAGTTTTTGCAAAAAATACATACTCCAATCCAAAACACTTTAAAAAATTCGACAGAAAAATGTCTTATAAAAATGAAACGAAGCTCAAAAGATTTACTTTAACTCAAAAAATGTACATACCTCCAAGAAATGTCTTTTGAATGTATGTCCAAGAAATTTTTTACAATTTTTTCCAAAATCACGCCGCCTTTAAGAAATGTCTTCCAAAAAAATTCTTTAAACCCAAAATTATAAAATCAACCAAGAAATGCTCTTAAACCCAAACTTTGAAGAAATTTTTTTGAACCCAAAAAATCAATTTTCTTCCAAGAAATGTTCTTAAACCCAAACTTTGAAGAAACCTCCAAGAAATGAAACCTCCAAGAAATGTCTTTCAAAAAATCAATTTGCTTCCAAGAAATGTTCTTAAACCCAAACTTTGAAGAAATTTTTTTGAACCCAAACCAAAATATTTGTAAAATGAGATGAAGTGTGCGAAATGTGCGAAAATTGTGAATCATTTCGTGGCAATTTATATTGACGCGAAATGTGTTTTAGTAGGGGGCTCCGCAAAATTTTCCGGCCGACGGAAAGTTATACAATAGTTCGGCCGAACTTTTGATCAAAATTTCGGCCGAACTATTAAGACGTTAGATTTAACGAGTCTTAAGTGAAAAACATAGTTCGGCCGAACTTGGACTAAAATTTCGGCCGAACTAATGCGTCACCAATTACGCAAAAACCAGGCTCTGAAAACGGTTCTGCAACTTTGGACTGATTAAACTCCATGAAAGGTTGTTAATTAACTGTCGAAACCAAGACAAGCATTTTCAGAATTGAATCTACTTTCAGGAAATATAACTTTTATGGAATTTCATAAACGTTTATTAATTTTAATTATTTTTCTAATAAAATGGGTGCAAACAATTTCTGAGGGTCATTGTGATTCAGTGAAATCAAAATTTTGTATCTCCCAAAATACATTGTAAAAAAAATTGAAAAAATTATAGGGCATTACATTGGTCCGTCGTCTCTAATGGGTAGCTTTTATATTTTTAGTTTATAACTTATATGTTAAGAAATTTCTTGCGACGCGAAACATATCCAAAATATGCAGTTTTTCGTATTGGACCAGTTCAAAAAATTCTAGTAATTATGATATGCATCCATTGGCTTTGTAAATATGACGAAAACAAAGTAGACTCTATCTAGATTGTTGTAACACATTTTGTTTTTTCAAAAACACAAATTTTCAATGAATACAACATTGCGTCATAACATGAATTCTTATGAATCCTTTGATTGTTAAGAAACACACACTCAAAGAAATGCTAAGTTGACATATCAAATCTGCATAAAAAAATTTCAAAAAATAAGTAATAGAAAGCTAACAAAATTTCTCACAACTTTTATTTTTATCGCAAAATGAAATTATACACAAAAAAATTGTTATAGTTTGCAGAAAGTTGAAGAACCGAAAAAAATGAAATTTTTTTCTCAAAAAAGGGCAAAAAGTGTAACCCAGCTTCACATTTTCATCAAGTGCAACTATAAATAATTTCAACCACAAATTATATTATATAAAATGTCATGTATTACAATATCAGTTTCCAACTTAATATTGGTTGGAATACAATTTACACATGAAATACTATTTCATGACTTCATAATATTAACACTATGTTGCCAAGATATTGAAAGTGAATTCACCAACTTTGAAGACTTGACCTTCAATATTTATGTGTGTGTCTTATGCGATATGTTGGCTCTAAGGGTGTCACTAGACAAGTTTTTTTCTCTCTCCCTTTTTTCATTTGTCGCTCTAGTGTTATTGTTCTCCTCATTCTTCAATTCCCACTTCTTACCATCAATACTAAGTTCCTCTCCTGAAAACGATAAAAGATACAATGTATAGTATAATACATGAAAGACGATGAATATTGGAATATAAACTAAAGTAGACTATAAAATATTTATATGACATATACCTCAACATCAACAATGCCAATGCCATTTTCCCCATAAAAGTAATAAACTTGAACAAATTTTCTTCAGTTGGGCGATAGTGGCCACTATGTGGCTAGATGACCTGTATAAACAAAGAAAATAAAACACCATCATAGAAAATAACACCTTAGTAACTTAGTATTCAACCTTCAAAGAAATCTTAAGCACAATCATGCCAACTAAGTTACATGCTAAAAAGCTAAGGTTGTAGATAATTTTTGAAAAAAAATAATATGAGGTGTGATGTCTAATGCTTGTCGTTTTATTCATAACAACATTTCATTCTCTAACACATGAACTTGGTCAAGTATATAGACAACCTGTGCTCAAATAACAATATGAAAGTAAAATTTTCTAATAGTCATGAAAATATTCTAACACAAAACAACTAAAAGGATTTCAATTATTAATATCGTGTAATACTAATTTCATCTTCAAGCTTTGGATGTTGTTTAAATGGAAATGATGCCAATAATTTTTTATTTCATAGCTAAAAGAAAAAACAGAATCAAATGAAACATTCAAAATACAATCAAATAATAAAGAGAGGATATCATGGAATGGATATTGCAATTATAAAAAATATGTTTACCTGTCCACCAGTCTCTAGCTAGCAACCATTATTCACACATTCAAAATGTGGAGGCATTATCTAATATGAATAAAAATTTCACTTTTAAGATATATAATGTTAGTCTCAAATATCTATTTGATCATCCTAATATAGATTCTAAACAAGCAAGATGGTTAACATTTATTAGCATATTATTTTGAGATTACACATATTAAAGGAAAGGAAAACTGGATAGCTAATGCTTTAAGCAGAAATCTTAATCAAATTTGTGCCACATCAGCAAAAAGTTGGAAAATAAATTTAATATATCAAGTCAAAATAGGTGCAAATTCTTATTCAGAATATCTGAAAATCAAGGAAAAGTTTTAGAAAACTGAAACATTGGATGAGAGGAGTGATTTTTCAATAGAAATCCAAGATATATTGTGTTGTTAAAGGAAGAATTTATATACCTTATGACATAAATATGATTTTTTTTGTCTAAGATGAGTTGCACAAAAATCCAATAGTTGGCCATCATGGGTAAAAAAAGTTGATTACTTTGATGACATAGGATTTTTACTAGCCAAATATGAAAAATGAGACAACTGAGTATGTGGCTAGATGTCTTGAGTGCCAACAAGTTAAATCATCTCATAAACACTGCGGATGGGTTGTTGCAACCCCTACCCATTCTAGAATGGAAATGGGAGACAATTTAATTGGATTTCATTGCAAGAATACCAAAGGCTAAGAAGCAAAATGACTCCATTATGGTTATGGTTAATAATATTAGTTAATAAGTATACTTTACCGCTGTAAAATCCACTTTTAAAGCCATAAATATTGCAGAAATATTCATGAGAGAAATTTTTAGAATACATGGGATACCTAAAGTTGTAATCTCAAATAGGGATACAAAGTTCACATCCAAATTTTGGAAAGGGTTGTTTTAAATATGGGAACAAATTTAAACTTTAGTACATCCTATCATCCTCAAAGTGATGGAAAAAGAGAAAGGAACAATATGATATTAGAGGATATGTCAAGGATGAATGTTAAGGAGAAATAAAATAAATGGGAGGATTCTTTGCACTTAAAAGAATTTGCATATAACAATGGATATCAAAAGTCCTTGAAAATGTTCCCTTTCAAGGTGACGTACGGGATAAGGTGCAAGGTATCCCTAAGATGGGATCATGTTGAAGATATAATAATATTAGGGCCATATATGTCAAAGAAAATTGAGGTCAAGTAGGATACACAAAGTTTGAAAACAACCAAAGATCATCAAAAAATATACGCAAACTCAAAAAGAGTTTAGAAATAATTTAGTGTGGGAAATTATGTGTATTTAAAAGTAAAGCCCAATAAAATTACACTAAGACTTAGAAGCTATGCTAAGTCGTCACCTAGATACTGTGGAATTTTTTAGGTTTTGGCCAAAATTGGACATGTAGCCTATCAACTAACACTACCAACCAATATTAAAATTCATAATGTGTTTCATGTATCTTTGTTGAAAAACTATGTACATGGCCCATCTCATATAATTGATTGGAATGCTATACAGGTGGAACCAAAGGGAGAGTTACTAATAGGACCATTGTGTATTCTAGACCTAAGGGTAGTCACGCTCCAAAATTTAAATGTAACACAATTGAAGGTCCAATGTAAAAAATTTCAGTCCAGAAGAAGCAACTTGAGAGTTGGAAGATGCTTTTGAAGAAGCATACCGTTCTCTCTTTTGATGAAAACTAGAATATGTTTCTAGAATGGCATTGATCAGGCATCGAGACAATGTCAAATTCAAGTGGGGGAGGATGTGATATCTCTTGGCTTGACATTTTTGTGCATAGGTGTGTTTTTGGTTAAAGTAAGCTACTTTGAAAGATAATTGAACATTTTAAATATCAGAAATTATAACTGATTTTAAATTTGTAATTATTATGTTTTATTTTTGTAAATAAATAAATATTGAAAATTAATTGTTGAGTAAAAATGGCTGAAAGAGAAAAAGTTTGAAATTTATTGTGCAAGTGTTATTACCCATCAGTAAGTCCTATGCATCTAATCTGAATGATTAGATTTAATTAAGGAATTATTATATTGGCTAATTAATTATTTCCTAGAAGAAAATAAGTTATCCTAAAGAGTGGGAAACAAGAGATCATTAATGAGCAGATAACTACCTACCACATGTTGATGAGGTGGAGGCATTTATTAACCACCAAAAGAGTGGTAGATGGGTTGGAATACTAGTCTTTTTCTTATTTATTTTGTCTCATTCTGAGAACTAAAGAGATTAAAGAGAAGCAAGAAGTAGTTGATAGAAAAATAAAAATTACAGGCATGGTATGCTTAGCGGGATACTAACATTTTTACTGTGTCAAGGTTGGAAGGAGCCAAGTACTGAATCATTAATTCTCTAGAGAAATAGAAATTTTCCAAGTCAATATTTCTAACAACAATGTTCAATTGATTGTCAAGAGAGAAGAATTGATTATCTATTATTCTAGTTTTTAAGTAGAGAAAAGGAAAAGAAAAATCGGTAATTATATTTGAAATATAAAATTCATTTATTTACTTTGTATATATTTTATAGGAAATGATGTGATATAAGGAAGAGACATGGATTATAATAATTTAAAGGATACGTATCATATTACAATATGATTATATTTTTTTGTTTGGTAATTATTTACAGAATTGAATTTTATTCTTGATAAAAATTAGAAGTGTTGGCATTATGATGTATGTTATTTCCTTGATGGAAACCCACTTGGAAAAAAGTGACAAAGAAACTTGAATACTAGTCAGTGAAAAAGGAAACATGAAGGTACAGTTTCAGAAAAATATGCAGGTTTTGTGAAGCAAAGCAATGTACATACATTGGTTTGATGAAGAGAAGTCGCGTATACACAGGTTTTGTGATGAAAGGTTGTGTACATACGCAGGTTTGATGAAGCGAAGTAGTGTATATGTAGGTTTGGTAATTCAAAGTCACGCACACACACGGATATGAAGAAGCAAAGACGTGTACATTTGGCGCACTATGGTTTACTACATACCAAGGGTCCTTACCATAATATTAGCCCATAGTAATGAGCATGTCAATGGATATTTGATCATGTCAAAGAATACCATCGACACTAGTGTGGTTTTGGCTCATGGTATTGGCTAAGGCTTAAAATATATAAGGAGGTGAAGATCAATTTGTTAAAGTGTGCATGAGTAAGGGAGATTAATGAATAGTTCAATCTAAGTATATTTGCTTGGTATTGGTTATATTTGATTGGTTGATATAAAATAATTATGCGCCCGTCAATATAATGATGGACTAGGATCATTAGACCTGAAATGACTATGTATTGCATGATATATTTATGGGTTGATTAGATCTGTGACTTGATGTTTGTTTATTATCTTGAATGTCGTGGTCTTCATATGTATAAAGTTGTGATGAAAAACACTATTACAAGTTTAAAGTTGCATATTTGTACGCGAGTTTAACATGGGCAAAGCACAGACACACGTAGGTTTGGTTTTGCATAATAGCGTATGTTTTCTGAAGTATATTGAGATTTGTACGCAATTTTGATTCTGGATAAGAATGTATACATGCAGAAATGTTTTATGGAAAGAGTGTATGAAAACTAGGGTTTTTGCTGATGAATATGTCTAATATGTTTATATAGTATTGTTGTTTTTTTTGTTGTATTTCAATGATTTCTTCATGTACATCTGGGTCGTTTGAGTATTGATGATGCTGCTATATGTAATTGAAGATCAATGATATTTTGGTTGATTGGTGATTCAGTGATTGGTTGAATGAAGTGGTACAATGATATATTTTAATTTTGATGTATGGTAGTGGGCTTAAATGAGTGTAGTGGGTCCAGTCTGAAAATTTAATGAAAAATGGTTTACAGGTTGTGATGTGTTGAAGCAGGTGGATCTAGTGTGAAAATTTATGAAACGTGATCCACGTTGGTTTTGAGGTTTGGAGCTTTCAGTGAGGGGGTTGTAGCTCCCTTCTAGTGGGTATTGGTCAATGATATCATGGGGTCGTAGCTCCCTTCCAGTGGGTGTTGGTAAACAAGATCAAGGGGTTGGAGCTCCCTTCCAGTGGGTGCTGGAGAATGATTGAAGGTTGTAGCCTTCTGTAGGTGGGTGCCTACGTGCTGGTACGAGTCTGCGCTAGTACAATATTTTAAGAATTTTTCATGATAATAAAAATTGAAGAAAAAAATGACAACAATGGTGGTTTTCTCCCACATTAAGTTTCCACCTTAAATATTAGTGTGTATTTCTTATGTGTGATGGTTTAATCTGTTCTTACTGCACATGTTTACTGCTTATTAAATATCTGATGAACCAATGATGCATTGTTTTAAGTTAAGAAAATGAAGATTTATTTGAATTATAAGCTTACTGTATATACGATCGTTTCCTAAATAACAGTCAAGTACATATGCTAGTTTTCTTCAATCAAGTCGCATACATAAATCAAAAAAATAAAATTAAAACCTTAAGTTAGTTTTAAAATACTAATTCACCACGCACCCCACCCACCCCCCCCCCTGCGTGCCCCTCTTAGTATTTTTCCCAAGAAGAAGTAGTGCCAATAACACATGAAAGAGGTTTTCCAACAAATTGTTTCCTTTCCAAATAAAACCCTTGAGAATTTCATAAAATATATTGGTTTCCAGCTGAAACCAAATGACTATAGAAAAGATGAATAGATGCGGTTGGTGGAAAAAATATAGAAAATAATAAAAATATGGAGGAATAAGTGGTTGTCCCTTGCAGAAAGATTGGTTCTCATCAAATCAGTCCGAGAAGCCATACCAATTTTTTGGATGTCATTATCCTATGTCCCTAAAGGCATATTGAATATTATAAATAGGTTCTGATGTGGTTATCTATGGTGCGGATTGAAGGAAGGTTGAACATTTGCATGGGTCAGATGGGATAGAATTTCCCTACCCAAGAAGAGGGTTTGTTGGGGCATTAAATACCTATATTGTTTCTCACAGGTGTTGGCACCAAAGGTGGGATGGAGGTCAATCACAAATCATAGTCTCTGGACAGAGGTGGTGACTAAAAAATACGTATACCCACTATCTTCATAGGAATGGATTTGACTCTAGAATAAGAATAGAATAAAGATATCAAAGTCCTAAAATCTTTCAATATCATAGCATCGAGTCTTGCATGATGAGTAGGTTCATAAAGTAGGGTCTGTATTGGGATTGGCGCATGGTCAACATGCACCAATCAACATTTACTCCCCCCGGAACTAGTTTCCTTATTGCCTTACGATCGAATCAAAATATTGAACCAAATTGTAGACCCAAACCTTACATTTATATGGGGTCAGAGCTATCTGTCTTCCAGAGCATTTTACATTCTAGATGAATGACATCAAGCCTAGGAAAACCACACAGGTGTGCTAACAACATCTAACATGATATTACATGATTGGGATGACGAATTGATGTGGATCCACTCTAAGCAAGGCTCATACTCACCCAAAGTTGGATACTTATACATCATCGATTCGAAGGACCCTGATATCCAGCCTTGTTGGTGGAAACAACTCTGGACACTAAATATCCTTGTTAAGGCCATGTTTTTATTATGGTGTATTCTAGAAAAAAAACTACCCACGGGAGAAAATTAAAAAAACAGATCTTTCCATGGCCCTTACTGGAGTGCATTAGGTAAAGAGGTCGAGGAATCTACAAAACACTTATTCTTAACCTTTCATGCCACCATCCATATATGGAACATGGTATACCAAGAATTATCAATTAACATCAGGTGGCGGGGTGAGAATATCGGTCAAGCATGAAAAAAATGGTGGAATGAGGTTGCTCCCAAAAAATTATGGAACATCCATTTTCTTATTTGTTGGGAATATGGATTGGGAGAAATAGGAAGATTTTCCAAGATATTATCTTCATCCTGGAAACTATTGCTGTACAAATTATAGCAATATATAATCTTGTTCTTGAAGAAGAATAATCCCATTGCCCTCGAATCATCGATGTGGAGATTATACACCACACAAAACCATGGGCATACTTTTATGGAGCCTCACAAAAAGGAAGGTGTGGTAGGGGTGTTTTTCTTCATATAAATGAATCTCGTCACTTTGAATTAAAAGTATGTTTGGGGTAGGGCACAAAAAACTTGCATAATTACTCAGTTTAAAGTTACTCCTTATATTATCCATTGAAAATAATTGCCGACAATTATAGGTTTTTGGTGACTCAAAGGTGATTGTTGATTGGTTTAATTAGATTTATACATGCCATACACCCACATTCAAAATAATTCTGGATTAAGTTGATGTTAAAATCAAATTTTGACTACATTTCTTGTCAACATATTTATAGAGGAACACACTTTCCGACAGTCTATCCAAATAGGGCATGCAATAGGCGTATGGTATTTGGCATGTGGACGAACAACACAGACACACTCATTATTATTGCTACCACTACGCCTTCACTGAGACAACACAAGATACAAAAACACTTCAGTGACATAGTTTTGAATTTTTTATATATGACTTAACACTATACTACGCATGGGATCTAAAGGAACTTTACAACAGAGATGGACTCATCTGCGACTTGATACAATTCACTATATATTTTCATATTGTTTTTTTATATGTTATTAAAATACTGACTTTCAGACTATATGATGATTGTTGTATAACAACAGTCAAATTTCGACATGATATTCAAAACATACATGTAATTTTCACTATTTATATTAATGAAAATTAAGATTTTTCCTGGAGGAAAATTAAAACACATGAAAGAGGTCATATATATATATTATTCTTCCTTGAAAAAAAACAGTAGCTGCAAACTAGAGAGAACAATTTATTTCATAGTATGTATGTATGTATATATTTTTATTTTTATGTACATTGTCGAAGAAAAGAAAAAGGTTTCAAAAAAAAATTGATAACATTAACATAATTAAAGTTTTTAGATTAATATTATAAACAAAGAGAAAACAAGTTTGGAAAGGAAGTACACGAACATTTACATGCAACAATAATATTGTGATATTTCTTTAAAAGGAAAAACACACTGAGATTAATGTAATATTTAAAATCCATGGTACAAATTTAGAATACGATAAGAGTTGTTCCAACCTCAATAATTAAACAATAAACACGTAAAAGTCTAAACTTCTAATGATATTAAACTTCATTATTTTTGTACAGAATAAGCCTTGCATACTATTACGTTTAGGGAGCTCTGGATAGAATTATAAGCCTGAAAAGGCTTTAAAATAAGAAATTTAAAAGTATAATTTCAATAATAAGGCAGACTGGTGAATTGTCTTCACATAACATGGTTCAAGTAGATCGTAAACCAATATTTGGGGAAAACATGACCTGGTAAGTGGAACAAGTAAGTCGAAAAAGAGACATACTGAGTTGAGAACAAATATGTGAAATAACACGACCATAATCGAACCCGTACATACCCAAAAATCAAGTAAATATAGTTTAGTTAACTTGCAAAGAAAGGGTTGTATAAGAGGAATGAATAGAGTTAATTATAAAGAATAACTATTGTAGTGAAAGGGTTCATTGAGAATACCTAAATATATCATTAGATATATTCACGCTCTTCCTACCTGTACAGTGAGAGATGTAAAATATTAACCATTGTACATAAAACAAAATATATCCTTTAAAATAATAGAAGATGAAATAAAAATAGCGACTATGTCAAACCAAAGGAAACGAGTAACTTATTTAAACTCAAAAACTGAGTTTGCATATATATATATATATATATATATATATATATATATATATATATAATGAAGCTAATATTTTAGTCTAAGTAATGAGATTTTGAATATGAAAACGAAAGCAAAGGACTATGGCTAGATATAAACTTTGATAAACAAATATTTGGTAAATAGGATTATAAAAATCTGGTTCCAATTAAAAAGAATGGTGTGTGCGAGTACACCAATTGTAACCAATAGAAATGTAATGCTAATTACTAGATTCCTAGGGTTTGATGTTAAAAACCCTAGTAATTAAATAATCATAAATGTTCCATCACGTAGCTTGAATGAAAAACCAAAGACCCCATCAGGGTTTCTATTGAAAAAAAATTCAGAATATAAAACAAAAATACCATTTGGACCTTGTCGAGAAATTCTATAGGAAACAATTTGATTAAAAAGAATAGTGAATCATCTTTGAATGGTCATCATATACGATCTTTGTGTTAAATATAATGGCATGAGGGGTTGAAGGGTAAAAACCCAAATCGGTGAATATACAATAAATTTCCAGGAAAATCAATAAACATAATTCTCTACTTTGGTGAGAATGTAAAAATACCAAATGGGTTTTTCAATACATTAACCAAACACCATAGAAAATGCACCCTCGAGGGTATGAAACCCTTTCTCCTGCCAGTGTTAATGAAATAAGTGAAGTTGTTTTATACCAACTGTATTCAAAACAAGAAAAATCATGATCAAATCATATTAACTTTATGGAACAAATTAAGAGCTAAATCTCACCTCAATCTATATGCATTCATGGTTAAAGGGCATTGAGACTCTATGACCAATAGTTGTTTAAATTTGGGTTGAATACACCTGGAATAGAAACCCTCTATAACATATTTTGAAAATAAATTCAGGAAAAGATAATTTTCCAATGAAGAGGGAAAAATATATCAACTTGCAAACATAAACATAGTAGAACCATTAGAAAAATAATCAAGAAACACATATATAACGTTTGAGAAGTAAAATAAAATGGTAAGGGAATGTTTTTCGAAACAATATACCTTCACAACAAGATGATACAAAGCCAAAGGTAGCCTTTCTATTTAATAGGTGAGAGTATTAACGTCGTATTACTAACACAAATGTTCATTCGAAGGATTTTCACAAGAAACATAAAAAGAAAAGACAACACTAAAACCCTAGCTACAAAACGATGGAAGAAACGAAGGAAAAGTAAGAAAAAGGAATAGGGTTTCAACCAACACAAAATCATTAAACCTTCGAAAAACCTTTGATGCTTTATGACCATCAATCACATGAGGATTAATCCTTGGATGTTGACCTAGTAGGTAAAAACCATAACACATGGCTACTCTATGTACTCGCCACGTAGATAAAAAACAAATTTATCGAGAGTTCCAAATTTAATTGAATAGATCACAATACAAACGGCCAGAAAAATATCAAACACATTCATACGACATTAAAATGTTGGAGGAGGGACTTATCATTTATATAATGAATTGAACATTAGTTCAATGCAACGAAAAATTATGACTATAGGGTAAAATTTTATATGCCCGATGTTGTTAGTAGTATATTATATGCCCTTAATTGTTACGAATGAAACTTGAATATAACACACATTCACTATTATGGTTTTGGTAAAAGTGAACTATATTAGTAGGAAAGTGGGATGTATGTGAAAGTGCAATACATTGAATTAGAGGGGGTGCACGAAACCTATTTTAATAAAAAAAACAATGAGATATAGAATCTAATTTTAGTATCTAACATGCATAATATTCACAAAGTGTACATGGGAAAAATCTCAATAATAGAAAAACGAATTTTTTTGGGTTTTTTTTTAAGACCTTTAAAGAGAGATAAATTGTAGACAATAAAAAAGGAGAAAAAATTTATCACATAGTATATGAGAATTTTAGTAAAGTTATTAATGTTTCAAATTTGGAATAAAATAAGAATACACGTAAGAATTTAACATTGTGAGAGGTACATTACAAGTGGTATCAAAGTTGTGGTTTACAACTTTAGGCCTTATATGGGTCCTAAAATTAAACCTTATATCTTATGAACATATTGTTCATAGTATTTCTAGGAGTTTGAAGAATGACTAAAGAATTTAATGGTCAAACTTATGTAGGATCACCGAGGGGTGTTGAAGGACCTAATATTGAACTAGGAATGATGAGTCGTAGTATGACAAATGCATAGAATCAAGTATTTGAGTTGTTGCAACTAAGACAAAGTTTGAAAAAAAAATTAGATGACATTAAGACAAATTAGGAAGAAATTAATGGTTACTTATTAAGGAAATTGGAGGAAGAAAGAGCTAATAAAAATATTCATAATAAAAGAGCCATACGCAAATAAAAAAATACTCCTGAATCTATAAATTCTAGTCGAAATGAATCTCATGAATTTGAAGATGAGGAAGAAAATAAATATGAGAGTAACACCTCCTTAAGCAGAAGAAATAGGCCTCATCTAAATTGTAGGGAGAGTTTAAAAATATTAGGCCCCCAAACTGTTATGGTGAATATGAAGAGGGAGTATAAGTGTGGCTCCTTAACATGTCGAAATATTTTGAGGTATACAACTACTCAATTAACTTGAAAGAAAGATTGGAAAATTATCAGCTGACTGGTAAGGAAGCCTTCTGCTGGGAAGATAACAAAGTTTTCAAGAGAATTAGAAGTAATTACTTAACCTAGAAATTATTCAAGAAATAATTCAAGAAGAAATATTTGAATGAGAGGTACATTAACGAAAAGTCTAGGGAGTTTCATGAGCTGAAATTGGGACAATCTACCATGAACAAGTTTGTTAATAAATTCATGATTCTATTAAATATATGTACCTTATTTGAAAGAGGAGAAGGATAAAACACAAAGATTTATCAGTTTCCTACCTTTTTCATATAGAGAAAGGATTGAATTTTACCACCCGAAGACCATTGATGAGAACATTAGTAAGGAAAAATTATGCTTCAATCAGAGCAAAAAAAAAGGAGAAATTTCCAAGGGATGGGTGAAAAACAAACCTAAAATACTCAATATTAAGAGGAGGGGTTTTCAGAAACCTGCATTTTCTAAGAGTATCAAAGCATGGAAGTATAACAAAAATGTTAACCAACAAAAAAAAAATTGGCAGAAAGGAGGATCGAGAATGGAAAATGGAAATTTGAGGTAGTCAGTGAAACCACCAATACAATGTTGGGGTTGTACTTAAAATAACCTATGGAAATATTTTCCATAGAATCCATTAAATAAGAAAGAAATATTGAATAATATTCAAGAAGAATATATTGTAAATGATGTTTCATGTAACATACCCAGAATTAGTGTTGCATTGGATGGGAGGCAAGAAAACCATCAATCCACCATGGTGGATGTTCAATGTAAGGTTCTTGATAAATATGTTTCTATACTTATAGATCTAGGATCTACTTTAAGTTATATTTCTCCTGATGTAGTTGAAATATGTAATCTTGCAAAAGGGAAACAAAATAAATCCTGCTTGGAACACTCCGAAAAAAGAACTAAAATAAAAGTGAAAAAAATAAATAAAAAATGCACAATAAATCTCAATGGAATTCATACCACACTAAATCTGAATATATTTCCCTTGGGATCTTATGGTATTCTCTTAGGTATGGACTTGTTGAAATCACATAGAGCGATATTAAATTGTTTGGAAAAGTATTTTATCGACGTTGATGATAAGGGAGAAACCTGCATAGTTCAAGGAATTCCAGGAAATATTTATGTTAGGAAAATATTTGAAATAAAAATAAAGAAACATGTTAGAAATGAATGTCAAATGTTCACTGTCCAAGAGAAAATTCTTTATGATGATACTCAGATACCATCATTAGAAAAATATCCTATATTGGAACAATATAAGGATGTCTTTTCCAGAAGAAATACCAAGACTTCCTCTAAGGAGGGATAATGATTTTACCAATGATTTTGTACATGGAGCTATTCTAGTATCAAAGGCCCCATATAGAATGAGAATACTTGATTTTATGGATTTGAAGGTTCAGCTACATGAAATTTTGGATAAAAATTATATAAGACCAAGTGTATCTCCTTAGGGAGCACTAATTCCACTTTTCAAAAATAAGGATGGTACTCTTAGGTTGTGCATATATTACAAACAACTTAATAAAATGACTATTAATAACAAATATCCCTTGCTCAGGATAGATTATTTGTGTGATCAAGTCAACAGAGCTTCTATTTTCTCCAAAATCGATCTGAGTTTAGGATAGCATCAAATCAGAATTAAGGACAAATATATTCACAAAACAACATTCCATACACATTATGGGCTTTATGAATTTGTAGTACTCCCATATGAGCTTACTAATTTACTAGCTACCTTCATGTTGTAACACCCTGTTCCCACATCTACCCAAGTAACCGACCAACCAAGGTAAACATGTGACGAGAGGCTACTAATATGAGATTCAACCTACTAGATGACCTTAAGGAAGTGGAATTGATGGAAACACCAAAACTACACCTTACAATGCATCATTGACATCCCCAGGAGGTAACCCAACCTCCCAGGGGCCTTTTCCTTGAGGGGGGCTAATTTTTATCCTCTTTAACACTGAGCTACAGGCTTTTAAGGGAAAGGGAGCGGCTCTAGACCCTAGAGTCATGGGATAGCCTTGTCAAGGTATCGACTAAGGCCCAAACAACAAATTTTCCACCTATAGCTCTGAGATTTGTGCCACATTTTCATCCCCTGAGACCAGGTCATTGCTCAAAACTTCTTGTAACTTTAGGAGAGGGTAAATAACATTGAAATAAACATATGGAAGAAATTACATCATCAGTAACTCATCTGACCCCACCCAGCCATGACATGAATTTCGTCAAATGGCTAAGAACAATTTCTCCCCTACATTATAAGTTATCATTTAATAAATTTAACCATAGATAATATGACCATTTTGATTAGTGGTTTTCATTTATTTCAACCCAAGCAGCACCAGGGGCTACCCAAATATTACATGGGAATTTTGACTTGAAAAATTACTCTATTACGAGTCAACGATATTGTGGATGATTTCTACTCTTTGATATGTTTCCATTTATATATGGCACACCACTTAAATATTCATGGTTTGAGAGATATTTGTGTTTGAAGTTAGTAACCCAAGTTAGTGGGCTAAAACCCCATGGGGCTGTGGCATGGCACTCGTCATTGGTTGTTGTAGAGTCCCAGAATTGTTTTGTTTTGACACCCCTTTTTGCATCATATTTTCCTTCTTTTCATATCACTGTCAACCTAATAAGGAAAAAACCACATGATTTTGGCAAGGTAAAGTATGTGTGTGTCCTATTCTTCATATTCATTAATACATCTTATTGTTTCATTAAATATTACATTAAGTTACGGGATTGATACAATTCCACAGATCCGCAACTCCCTTCATTGTTAGCACGGTTTCAGTGCATCAACTCAGCAAAGGAGTACATGGATGGATAGAGGATGATCCCCTCATGGATTTCCTCCTACTTACCCGAGCCTATTCATCAAGAAGATGGTGCATTCCCTCAGTCAAAGATAGCAGTCAACGCATTGCATCGTCCAGGAACAAAGTCTAGAAATAATACGACTGTGTCAATTTTATTTTTCGATAGCAAATCGACAGAAAAGCGATATTTTTATTTTTATTTTAAGTTGTATAAGGATTCCAATAGAAGATCCATAGGATTAGAATTCACGTATGGTTGAATGCATTCTATAAAATCATAAGAACTCTATGTAATCGGGGCACGCCAAATTTTAATTTCTTGAACATTTTGTTTGAAGATTTTTATGTTAATTTCAAGTTCCCTTTCATGCAATTTGACGCGTTGATAGAGTTAAGAACCCACTGCATTGCAGAGGGCCCCTTCAAGCAGACCAGGTCATTTTTACTTTCAGTTTTTATGCTTCTCAATCGCATTGATATTTTGTAATTCACTAAATTCTTTTGATTCCTGATTTATTTTCAAAGATTAGTTTCAATAGTTTAGCGTTTTGGTTGTGTTATTCTATAGAATAATTGCTTGAATTCATTCTGTTATATTTTAGTTCAATTCTTTTTCATTTCTATTCCAGATTAGAATTTGCAGTAGAATTTAGTTTATTTTTGTCTCCATAGTATTTAGACTTTCATGTTTTCTTAAGATCAGAACTGAAACATATTTCATGCTTTTGTAATTTAGAATTTTTTCATTATTAGTTGTAGCATAAAATTCTAAAATCAACTTGATAGAAATATAACTGATTATTTATTTTGAAGAGAGTCATCTGACAAACTATTTTTAAAACACAATTCAACGTAAAGTAACCATAGAATTAACATTTAACTTAGATGATAAAATTTCTTTAACAACATCACTAATCCATAGGAGTTTAACACTGATCCATAAGTTCAAAAATTAAAACAAAAAATCTAAAAAAATCAAATCTCACTTTAAACGATAAAGACTTCTAGCACATATGGTGCACTTGCACTTCATCAGTTTACTGACTCTGGTCAATGATTTATGCTTGAAATTTAAGAACATTAAATTTACTAAACATTTTGGTGTCGTTGACGGTGTTTCGGGAAATAACTCCCTAGAGGTCGTTGGGTCAAAACCTCCACAGATCAGGGTACGCTATTCAATAAGGACTCACACAACCACACTTGTATACTGAAAACTAGATAACATCGATAGTAGAACTCACCCTTAGGTCCTACGTTTGATGTATATCCTGCGGGGTCCAAACCCCCAGCAACCCTTCTTCCTCTTCAACCTGAAAATCAAGAAGAAACGTGCACGGAAATCTAGTTGTACAACATATATTTATCCTAAATGTCAGTGAAATCCATGTGAAACATCATCAAAACAATAATAAATTCTTAAATAACAATCTTTTCACATTTGCAAGCAGATATTAACACGTGAATTCGGGAACAAGATGGTTCTTCTTCATTACGAACAACATGTACAATGATAGAAAGGTGGAGAGATCACCTGAATCCTTCCACGATCTTAGAACAGACCGTCGTCCGGATCCGTCCCGCCCTTGCCTCGCTAAGATACTTTCAAGACTTGTGCACACGAGATGACATGTAAACTGATGAACATCTCCAGGAAACAAGGGTTTCTTGTAAAAATCTGGGAAGTGTAGGAGGCACGGGAAAATCAGACTTGAATTGGGGCTCCAACAGAGTATAATATCTATAATTTCTCTCTCTCTCCTAGGGTATGCATGTGAGGGGCTTTTATACTCCCTCAAAGTAGTTTCAATCAGTTGGAAACAGTTAGCCACGGGCTGGGGTGGTTGAATTACTGGAATAACCATCAACCCAGCCTCGAAAATAGGGAATTTTATATATTTTTTAATGATTTTAATTGCATAAGCGGGAAAGTATCTCTGGACTCGCGTATACATGCAAAAAATTCTGGGCATACCCGCGTATGGGATTTGAAACACTGTTTTTTATGAACTTTTATCCAATTCTGTGGGAATGGGTGCCCAAGGCCAAAAAGACAATCATGAATCACATGAGGGTGAAAAATGATGCTATAACAGACGGGGAAGTGTAAATACGAGTCTTAGAAATAAAACATGATTTGGATAGAGAGAGATAGAGAGAGATTCTAAAGGTAGGTTTATAGGACGAGGGAGAAGCTTGATTCCTACATCATCACTCACTCGACCCCGACCTCGAAGTTATACCCCACCCACTCAAACTCGAATTCCGTATGTAGGTGGTCCACATAGACTTCCTGGAATCCTAAGATTTGAAATTCAACCTACTTCACCTACTTCATCTACTAAAGCTTTAATTGAAGAAGAAAATCCCCCATCTCCAACTACAAGAGTAATTTTTCTATCTTCATCAAGAGAACTACTTCTAGGATAGGAATTAGAAGTCCTCAGTGAAGAAGAAGAACAAGAAATTCATTCAAATTCTCCATTGATAGAAGAACCAAAAGAAGTAGAAAGTATTATTGCATAACTAGATACTTACATTAGTTCTGAGGAATCCATCATGGTTGGAGAAGGAGAAGTACACAATCTAAATGGTGAACAACCTAGGATTGGAGGAGGAAGAGGAGGAAATAGGGGAGGTGGAAGAGGAGGAGGAAGAGGTAGAGGTAGAGGTAGAGGAGATCGATAACCCTTTGGATTCCCTATCCATGATGAGGATACAACTTATACAATGAAAAATATTTCACCTAGTATCCTCCCTAACTTTCATGGAATAATAAGTGAAGACCTAGAAACATTTCTCTTTGAATTTTAAGTGTTATGTAGATCATTTGATTATCTACATGACACTCAAAAATTAAAAATATTCCCTTCTGCCTTAAAGGATTCCTCATTAAAATGGTTTATGAGTTTAGGTACGAATTCTATAGGAACATGGGGAGAAATGAAAGATACATTCTTAGAGAAATATAAGGATTAATGTATGCCACATAGCATGAAAGATTAAGTTTTTAAGATGGCACAAAAGGAAGATGAAAATCTTGAAGATCTTGTCGAAATATTTGTTTATAAAATTAAGAAGGCAAAGATGGATAATATAGATTAGGAAACTTTAAAAACCCTCCTACTCAAATCTATCAAAGATGAGTGGATTGATCTTCTCAATGTAATGGGGAAAGGAGACATTTCTCAGGTACCATTCAGAGAAATTTGTGAATTATGTGTACATATTTTAAGGGGTGAATGACGAACCGAGAAGAGTCCAAGAGATCCTCTCTTATCAAGAATAAATAAATCTGTAGCTGGGATAGTTAGTAGGGTAGAATTAGGTAATTTTCTTGATAATTTCAAACAGATAGGGTGTCTTAGTGAGCAAATTGACACCCTTAAAATACAAAACAAGCAAAAATATGAGAATGTTGCATTATCTATTTTATGTCGTAGATGTAGAAATAAACATGCTTTGAGAGAATGCCCTTTAGAATTAAAAACCATAGAAACCTGTGTGATATGTACAGAAAATCATGATACTAAATAATTTCCCTTTACACCAGGTCTTAGGGATGTATATAGTGAAGAGGGAATGCCAAATCCAACAAATCCTCTTTACTCTATTGACAGTCGACCATGGAAAAATATTCAAAATCAAAGTTAAAATTTTAATTCCCAACAATTTGCACAATATTCACAAGGGAATTAGAATTCACCTATCCCATGGCAGCCTTGGGCTCAACCACAACCTTAGAATCAAGGGTGGCAAAATCCATATGGAATATATGCTCAATATCAACCATATCCACCACCCTATCAAAATTTCCCACCACAATTATTTTCTCAGAATAATGAAATACCTCAAGCTCTGGTTCAAAATACAAATCCACAACTCTCTCTACCATTCACACAAAAAACAAACCAATTACCTGTCCAACCACTTCCAAATCCAAACAATAAACCTGTTTACAACATGGAAGGGAAAAATTCTCAAACTTATATAATAACTCCACTATATCTAAATAATTTTCAATTAAGATATGGTAGAGTATTAGAAAATAAGAAACCCTCTATTGTTATTTAGGAAACAAAGAAAAAATCTCGAAAAAATAACAATAAAGCTGAAGAAGAAGAAACTTCTCTTCCTCAAAAAGAAAATGATCAAACAGAAAATATTCCCATAATATCTGATGATACTCTTATAGAACAACCTTTAGTATCTATTAGACCACCTTTTCCTTAAAGGTTGAAAATTGATAAAGGAGTAGAAAAACGAATCACATTTCCTGATTATGATATGATGGATGAATTCAAAAATATATATATAAGAATTCCTTTATTGCAAGCTATAAAAGAAATACCAATTTTTGCAAAAACAATTAATTAATTGAGTGCTCAAAGAAAAAGAAAAGACATAAAAAGAATCCAGTTAGTTGGGAGAATTGTAGACATCATGATGGGGACGACAACAATGTAGAAATATTTGGATCCAAGAAGCCCCATTGTGGAAATCCACATCAATGGAATCGAAATACCAAACACACTGATTTATTTGGGAGCAGCCATAAACATAACGAGTAAACAAATTATGAATCAATTAATACTTACTAATCTTCAATACACACCAAGGCTATTAAAATTAGCAAACAGGTTAGTAATTAAACCTAATGGTGTGTTAGAAGATATTTTTGTACCCTTAGATTATTGGGAATATCCTATGATTTTATGGTTATAACACCTAAGAATAATTTCGGAGGACATCCATTAATTTTAGGAAGACCTTGGTTAGCTACGACCGATGCTTTCATCAGTTTTAGATCATAAGACATGTTTATCTCAGATGGAAGTTCAATAAAGAAATTTACATTATATCCACCTGCAAAAACAACGATAGATATAGAAAGTGAAGAATGGATAGATGCTGATAATAATATACAACCCGTTTTTACTATTTCACAAACAAGTGAGGAGGACCAAATTTTAAGTTTAATAGAAAATAAAGAATCCTCCTATACTGTGACAATATTCAAACATTTCAAGAACAATGCAATATCGAATATTTATCATCTCGAGAAATGTATTTACATTCTATGGAAAAAATTGGAAATTATTCAATATAATTTTTTCTAGGGAAAACATTGAATATTATTGAAAATCCAGAAGAATTACAAAAAAATAAACTGGTAGAGACCTTATAGAAACACTCTTTTTCTTATGCATGGGAGTATATAGATATGAAAGGAATTAATCCCAAAAATTGTATGCATCATATCTATATTGAAGAAAGTGCTAGACCAGTTAGACAACCTCAAAGAAGAATGAACCCAAATTTAAAAGAAATTATTAAAGAAGAGCTACAAAAGCTATTGAATGTAAATTTTATCTACCCAATATCAAACAATCAATGGGTTTCACCCCTAGTAATCGTTCCTAAAAAATGGAAAATGGAGGGTATGCATCGATTATAAGGAATTTCATAAAGCAACATTAAAAGATAAATTTCCACTTCCTTTCATAGATCAAGTCTTAGACATATTAGTAGGGAAAAAGTACCTTTCATTTTTGGATGGATTCAATGGGTATAATAAAATCCAGGTAGCATGTGAAGATCAAGACAAAACCACATTTACCTGTCCATGGGGAACTTATGCTTACCAGGTACTTCCTTTTGGATTATGCAATGCTCCAACAACATTCCAAAGGGCAGTTATCGAAATTTTCTCTGATCTTATTCATGAATGTGTGGAAGTGTATATGGATGATTTCACAGTTTATCGTAATTATTTTGAAGAATCACTAGAAAAGTTAGAAAAAGTTATAATAAGATGCAAGGAAGAAAATATTTCATTAAGTCATGAAAAATGTTTTATGATGTTTAATGAGGGAATTGTTTTAGGTCACCATATTTCAGGAAATGGGATAAAGGTAGACTCATCTAAAGTAGAGGTTATTTCAAAATTATCAGTGCCAAATTTTCAACGAGATGTTAGGAGTTTTCTTGGTTTTACTAGGTATTATAGAATATTTATAGAAAACTTCACAAAATAACATCTCCACTCTTCAAATTACTTACCAAATATTGTGAACTCAATTGGGACTCTAATTGTCAAAATGCCTTTGAAACTTTGAAAAATAAAGTCTTTGAAGCACCTATTCTAAAATGACCTAATTGGAAATTTCCTTTCCACATATCTACCGATGCTTCAGACACACCCTTAGGGGTTGTATTGGGATAGAAATATCTTACTCCTTATGCCATTTATTACACCAGTAAAAATTTAACTCTAGCTAAGCTAAATTATACTGTAACTGAAAAAGAGTTTTTAGCTGTAGTGCATGCCATTAATAAGTTCAAACATTACATCACTGGCTATGAAACTTTCATTCAAACAAACCGTTATGCAATTATATATTTAATGAACAAACCAATCTCTAACGATAGGGTAACCAAATGGCTATTACTTTTGCAAGAGTTTAACATAAGAATTCTAGATCGACCAGGAAAACAAAATACAATTGTTGACTTTTTATCTAGGATTAAAAATGATAATAATGATATGCCTGTAAAGGATAAATTTCCAGATGAATATCATTTTGAAATATCTACTAAATCACCTTGGTATGCACATATTGCTAATTATTTGGCTACAGGAAAATTACCATCTCATTTGTTTCCCACAGAAAAGAGAAAAATAATTCAAACAAGTGCTTCTTATTCATGGATCAATGAAGAATTATATAAAACAGGATCATATCTCATCATCAGAATATGTGTACGAGAAGATGAAATATGAAATATACTTAAAGGCTTCCATGATGAACCATGTGGAGGCCATTTCTTTGACAAAATAATTTCTTATGAAATCCTTCTCTTAGGATATTATTGGCCTTCCCTTTTTAAGGATGCCAAAGAATATGTTAAGAGATGTGACAATTGCCAAAGATGGGGAAACCTGTTCTTTTAAGTGAAATTATACTGCAACCTCAGGTACTCATTGAACCCTTTGAGAAATGGGCCTTGGATTTTGTTGGTCCAATGAATCCACCTTCTAAACAGAAGAAGTACATTTTGGTATGTACTGATTATGTTACTAAATGGGTAGAAGGTAAACAAATTTCTTTTGCTACTGAAAATTCTACAGTTTCATTTATTTTGGAGGATATATTCACTCATTTTGGTTCCCAAGGGAAATTGTTACAGATCAAGGAACACAGTTTACATCCAGAGTAGTACAGAAGATGGTGGAAGAATATAAAATCAAGCACTGGAAGTCCACTCCATACCATCCCCAAGAAAATGGATAGACTGAGTCTACAAACAAAGTGATTGAAGCCATTCGCACCAAGACTATACACTTGCACAGAAGGGATTGGGCAGAAAAACTTCCAGAAGCTTTATGGGCTTACAGAACTACAGGGAGAAGCACTACATGACATACTCCCTACGAACTTGTTTATGGAAAGCAAGCCTGATTTCCAATAGAGTTCCAGATCCAGACCTATAAAACAACAGTCAAGTTGAGACTTGACTTGTCAGAAGCACAAAAGCAAAGGATGGGACAACTCAATGAGCTTGATGAGATAAGACAAGATGTTATCCAGAATACTAGCATGGTTTAGAAAAAAAGAGCTATATGGCATGATAAATACATCAAGGAAAATAAATTTTATCTAGGAGACTGGGCATTACTCTTGGACTCAAAATTCAAGAATTTCCAAGGGAGGTTCCAAACTCACTAGCTTGGGCCTTATGAGATCGAAGAAGTTTTTGACAATGGAGCAGTAAGAATCAAGACTATTGATGAAGAGAAAATTCCTCTATTATTAAATGGACACTGACTTAAGACCTATCAGAAGTCAATGACAAGAGAGGAATATGTCAAGATTTTCCAAGACAATTATGCTTTAAAGTTGGTTGAGAAGAATTCTTCCTCTCAACGTTGAAAATTTATTTTTCTCTTTTACATAGAAAAAACAAGAAAAATGATAAGGAATAAAAAATAAAAGAGTCAATAAAATTTTGTATAAACATGAAAACTAACAAATTGTTGGCATGTTTTATACAGAAAATTCAAGGTGAGAACCAAATTTTTTTTGGCACCTTAAATTTTCTTTTCCCATGTTTTCTAAAAAAATTTCCCATTTTTCTAAGCATCCTTTTCTTAAAATAAGTAAGCTACAGAATTGATGATGTTTTGCAGCTTTGACAGATTTCTGCAGCTAATTAATAGGAACATTTGATAATCAGATAAAAAGAAGTGATTGACTCCTCATGAAATAGAACACCTGCAAGATGACAATCAGAGGTTAGCAAGCTAATAAATTAAAGGTATGTAGTACTTTAATTTAAAAATAGGGTTCAATATATTAAAATATGAATTATTTGGGCATGACATTACCGAGCACATCAAAATCATTATGAAAGGTGACAATGTTATAACAAATCCCTCATAATTTTCCATACCTGTTACATCATTATAACACGATTTAAAGTCTCGATTCATTGCTTTGAAGACCGGCTCAATAATAATCGTGGATGGCTAATGACTAATTCACTCACTTATACCTCCATATCATACTTACCTTCCCTCTCATTTTTCCATTACCATACGTCATTTCTATTTCGAAGAAAACCCTACCAAGCTCGTTACCCTGTCAAAAAAACAATTTATGGAGGCGAAACATTTTCTAATCATGGGTGTAATTGTCCGAACAGAGCCAATGAAAAACAAGTTTTTGGAAGGATATCCATAGGCAAGAGAATTACTACAAAAAGCATAACGGCTGGAATTTATGGATAAATTTGATGGTTTTCACAAAGAAGACACCAAGACTTTTTCAAGGGATTTCGATGTCATAGAAGTGGAGATAGGAGACATCAAAATCATCGTGACAGATTCCCTGATTACAAAAGCTACTAGATTGTCGTGTATAGGAGAAAAGTGGCTCAAGAACAGGGGAATCAAAGGAGATAACTGGAGGGTTTTCTTGAAGAAACAAAGCATGGACATCACCTTCTCTAGGAAAGGCATTCTGAGTTCTGCATTAAAAAGTAAGTGGAGGAATTTTCTCTTAATCATCTAGAAATTTGTTACTTGTGAAGGACAATTTGGTTGTGTGTTTTTCTACCATATAAGACTGTTGATGAATTTTCTTGATGAACATGAAATGAACCTTCCGTATTTCTTGTTAAATAGCCTTAAGAAGATGTCAGAGAATGTTAAAAATATATTTCAGTTCATATAAAACACAATGTATCATCATGGGATGGTAAAAATACTTGTTGAATTCCATCTCCAAAGTATAGGGGATACATGGGAAGCCTTTTTAGTTAGATATCATTTTGAAGAGGAAACAAATAAACAACCAAGTAGTAGCAGAACTCAGAAGAAAATAAAAATTGATACACCACTGGAAAAAAAGCCACAACAGCAACAAGAGTTGTCAAAGGATGACATGCCGACTGCAGAAATTTTAAAGAAAATGGATACAAAGGATGTTACAAGAAATAAATCCAGAAACAAAATAGAGGTTTTGTCTCAAAAAGAGAATCCTAAAACCCCAAATACCCTTGTCATAGGTCTGAGAAGAAGTACCAGGCTAAAGACAGTGAAGAAAGTGTTCTCAAAGTATGTAGAACACATTGATTTAGAGGCAGTTGAAACCATGGAAAATTCCCCGAGAGCATCACCACCTGCCTACATTTCACCGCCTCAAAGTCCAGGATAAATCATAGGTATTGATCCAGTACAACAGAAGATTTATGACTACATAGAATCACTGGAGAAAACAGAAGTAGCCAATAAATCAGTTCAAAATCTAAGTGAAGAGAAAGACTAGTTTGAAGAACCACAAGAACCTCCAGTTCTCGATATCCTCATAAACGAAATATTTGAACTAGAGACATTAAACAGGTATATTAAAATTGAAAACCAATCTATGAAAGCTTAGAATGAAGTTAAAATTTCTAAGAGTGACAACCTCCTCTTACATTTGAGTCTATGGTACAAAAAGAACAATAAATTAAAGAAAGAAAACAGAGCCATGAAGAGGAAAATAATTAATCTGAAATACAAAATCCTCATGAAGAAACCAAGGATGGTAGTAACAGGAAAAAGGGTGAAAAGGATGAAATTGGATGTGCTGGAAGAAGTATCTAAGGATATGCAGTGAATAAACATAAATGACAAAAAAATTTGGTTGTGTGAGGACATACAAAGCCTTCAGTATGGGGGAATGTAGAGTCCCAGAATTGTTTTGTTTTGACACCCCTTTTTGCTTCATATTTTCCTTATTTTCCTATCAATGTTAACCTAATAAGGCAACAAACACATGATTTTGGCAAGGTAAAGTAGTTTTTTGTCTTATTCTTCATATTTATTAATATACCTTATTATTTCATTAAATATTATATTTAGCTACGACATTGATAGAATTTTGCAACTACTCCACATATTTGTAGTTGCCTTGATTTTTAGCAGGGTTTCAGTGCATCAACTCAGCAAAGAAGTACATGGATGGATAGAGGATGATCCCCCCATGGATTTCATCGTACTTACCCGAGCCTATTCATCAAGAATATTGCGCATTCCCTCAGTCAAAGGTAGAAGTCAACACATTGCAGCGTCCAAGAACAGAGTCCAGAAATAATACGACTATGTCGCTTTGATTTTTCAATAGCAAATTGACAGATAAGAGATATTTAATTTTTTATTTTAAGTTGTATAAGGATTCCAATAGAAGATAAATAGGCTTAGAATTCGCGTATAGTTAAACACATTCTATAAAATCATAAGAACTCTATGTAATCGGGGTGCACTGTTGAAGATTGCAACAAGAAACAGTGAAGAAGGCATCCTGAAACATCATTCTTGATCCTAGTTGGAAAGTGATCACCTAAACTAGGTGGGGTCCACACAGGTGATTTTTGTTGCAAAGTCTATTTTTAGACTATGTCTATTTTTAGACATGTCGATCATATTCTATGAGTTGCAGGATGCTATTTGTGGATGGTTGGTCAAGTTGGAAAAATAGATGGACTTCTATTTTTAGACATATTGGGCGGAATCTATTTTTAGATTGCCAGACTAAAAATAGATATGTCGAATATTATTAGCTCTTAATAATATTTGGACTATAAACATTATCTTATTCTCTTGGAGCACTTCAGTTAAGTGCAGAGATGTGGCACAGGAGTTGATAGAAGGAATTACGCTATTCCTGAAGGTTAAGTGGAGCTATTGCATGGATACTTCAGTTAGAACTCATGTGACAGAGTTTGGTGGAGTTATTGAGCTAGTTGATGGAGTTGTGTTCAGTTTAATTGAGTTAAACATAGTTGAGCTAGTTGTATCTAGTCTAACTGATTGATACACTAGTGAGAGTGGTGTGAATTAATTATTAATTAATTCACTAATTATTAACTCATTAATCAACTAAAGAATACATCATTTAACTACAGTGCATGGACAGTTTCATTGGAAACCAGTGGAGAGGTAGGTGAAAGAGCAGGTTGACTATCAGTTGTGACTATAGTGTTGCATGAGTTTGCACCACACATTGATGGAGATGCCAATGAGGATTGCGTGGTCAATATAGGATGAATTCGAACTCATCCAGAGCCATTCTTCAGCAATGATTATGCAGTAGAGGTAGGCTAAAGGCTGGCAAAGATTGGTGCATGGATTTGCAAGATCGGGCCTAATTAGTGTGTAGCAATTGGAGATTGTACTGAGAGCTTGTGAGGAGCTTTGTATGATGATTGTTACATGATCTCTATGAAATATAATATACAAATAGTTGGGGGTTTTCAGCTTTAAGCTTTCCCATAAATTACTGTGTTCATATGTGTGAATTTTTATGGTTTTAATGTGTGCATGCAATTGATTTTATTTCTGCACTTAATGATCAATGGTAGAAGAGATTATTTATTGTGAATGAAGTCAAATAGTGTGTGATCAGGAGAATATCGGATGTATAAAATATCAGTGATATAATTTCTACATGGTATCAGAGTGATATTGATCATTGGAGCAATTGCAAAGCATTGAAGCGGTTGAGTTTTGTGCTGGTGGAATTTGAAATTGCTGCAGTGTTTTCTTGGTGTCGAAGTTGAGATGTCTTTCAATGGATTTCGATTGGAGTATTCCCTTGAGGGAAGCTCTAATTATATTGCATGGAAGGACAGGATGGAGGCAGTGCTGGATGACAATGGGTTGAAGGAGTTCATAGATGCTGATATTCCTAAACCGGATTCTAGCGATGCTGCCGCACTTGACGCATGGCAAAAGAAGGTAGCAAGGTGTCGAAGGATTCTGTTGGAAGGTGTGAAGGATCACATAGTGTCCAGCCTTCATGGTAAGGCTTCTCCATTCTTTATGTGGAAAGCTTTGATAGATTTTTTCCAAAGCAAGAGCGACCAGAGGAAGTTGGCGCTCAAGGATAAACTCAGGAAAATAAAAATGGAGAAGAATGACACTATTTCGGTATACTTGACAAAGTTTGTCCACTGCAGGGATGAGCTTGGGAGTGTAGGAGTTAGTGTGGATGAAGAAGGACAAGTCAAGAAGGTTGGGATTCGAGCGAAGAATCTCTACAGACTTGAAGTAGATGGGATGTCTACGGAGCTTCCTACTGTTGGGAAGTGCAAGAAAAACATGAAATTGATGCTTGAGAGGGAGCAAGTTTGCATGCAGGTAAGAGTGAACCTCGGGATGTGGAGCATCCACAAGATGAGGATCATGGAGTGGGAGAAACCACTCATGTAGAGAAATTTCGTGCCAGATGGGCAGAGGGAGTGCATGCAGCTATACCACCAGGTGAGAGGTGGGGCGACATGCATGAGTAATCCTAAGAGGAGATTTCTGGGCAGGATTCATTGAGATGGTGTGGATCTCATGAATTGAACCTGGCTACGAGGTGCCCATAGAGCTGCAGTATCATGATCAGTTGGATTGATGCAAGAAAATCAAAGTGACAGTGTCGGATACTAGAGCGTGGTTCAAAGTTGACAGCAAGTGCAGAGTGCATGGGTACAGAGTTCAACAACACAGTGGTTCCTGAAGACATGTGTAGTTGGTACCAGCAGAAGTCGAAGACTTTGATGATAGATGCATCAGACTGATTGAGTTGTTTGGAGCTTTTCAGTTTTGGAAATGGCGCTTGTAAAGGTTGCAAGGCGAATGCATGGAGTTGCATGTTGCATGCAAAGACAGTCCTTTCTTATTGAGAGGGAGTGTTGAAGATTGCAACAATAAACAGTGAAGGAGGCATCCTGAAACATCATTCTTGATCCTATTTGGAAAGTGATCACCTAAACTAGGTGGGGCCCACACAGGTGATTTTTGTCGCAAAGTCTATTTTTAGACATGTCGATCATATTCTATGAGTTGCAGGAAGCTATTTTTTGATGGTTGGTCAAGTTGGAAAAATAGATGGACTTCTATTTTTAGACATATAGGTCGGAATCTATTTTTAGATTGCCAGTCTAAAAATAAATATGTCGAATATTATTAGCTCTTAATAATATTTGGACTATAAACATTATCTTATTCTCTTGGAGCACTTCAGTTAAGTGCACAGATGTGGCACAGGAGCTGACAGAATGAATTACACTATTCCTGAGGGTTAAGTGGAGCTATTGCATGGATACTTCAGTTAGAACTCATGTGACAGAGTTTGGTGGAGTTATTGAGGTAGTTGATGGAGTTGTGTTCAGTTTAACTGAGTTAAACATAGTTGAGCTAGTTGTATCTAGTCTAACTGATTGATACACTAGTGAGAGTGGTGTCAATTAATTATTAATTAATTCACTAATTATTAACTCATTAATCAACTAAAGAATACATCAGTTAACTACAGTGCATGGACAGTTTCAGTGGAGACCAGTGGAGAGGTAGGTGAAAGAGCAGGTTGACTATCAGTTGTGACTATAGTGTTGCATGAGTTTGCACCACACATTGATGGAGATGCCAATGAGGATTGCGTGGTCAATATAGGATGAATTCAAACTCATCCAGAGCCATTCTTCAGCAGGGATTGCGCAGTAGAGGCAGGCTAAAGGCTGGCAAAGATCGGTGCATGGGATTTGCAAGATCAGGGCCTGATTAGTGTGTAGCGATTTGGAGATACTGAGAGCTTGTGATAAGCTTTGTATTATGATTGTTACATGATCTCTATGACATATATAATATACATATAGTTGGGGGTTTTCAGATTTAATCTTTCCCATAAATTACTGTGTTCATATGTGTGAATTTTTATGGTTTCAATGTGTGCATGTAATTGATTTTATTTCCGCATGTAATGATCAATGGTAGAAGAGATTCTGTATTGTGCATGAAGTCAAATAGTATGTGATCAGGAGAATCTCGGATGTATAACATATCAGTTATTCAAATTTCTACATGCACCAAACTTTCATTTCCTGAACATTTTATTTGAAGATTTTTATGTTAATTTAAAGTTCCCTTTCGTGCAATTAGATGCATTGATAGAGTTAAGAACATACTGCATTGCAAAGGGCCCTTGCAAGCAGACCAGGTCATTTTTACTTTCAATTTTTATGCATCTCAACCACATTGCTATTTCGTAATTCTGTAAATGCTTTTGATTCCTGCTTTATTTTTAAAGATTAGTTTCAATAGTTTAATGTTTTGGTTGTGTTATTCTGTAGAATGATTTCTTGAATTCATTTTGTTATATTTTATATAGTTTAGTTCAATTATTTTTCTTTTCTATTCCAGATTAGAATTTGTAGTAGAATTTAGTTTATTTTTGTCTCCATAGTATTTAGACTTTCATGTTTTCTAAAGATCAGAATTGTATTATATTCCATTCTTTTGTAATTTAGAATAAGTTCATTATTTGCTGCAACATAAAATTGTAAAATCAACTTGATAAAAATATAACTGATTATTTCTTTTGGAAAGAGTCATCCGAAAAAATATTTTTAAAACTCAATTCAATGGAAAGTGACCATAGGAATAACATTTAACTTAGATGATAAAATTTCTTTAACAACATCACTAATCCATAGGAATTTAACAATGATCCATAAGTTCAAAAATTAAAACAAAAAACTCTAAAAATTTCAAATCTCACTTTAAACAAGAAAAGACTTTTAGCACATATGGTGCACTTACACTTCATCAGTTTACTGACTTCGGTCGATGATTTATGCTTGCAATTTAAGAACATTAAATTGACTAAACAGTTGTGGTAATTAAATATTCAATAATTAATAATGTTTTAAGCTCCTAAAATACCTCCAATTTTCACTTGTTGAAGACCCTCTCAACCTAAGCATTTCCATAAATTGTGACCCTTATATCCTCCTCATGTAAGTATTTTGCTGCTTCAAACAGGTCATCGTGGAATTTTCACTATAATTTTTTTTCTACGAAGCGTCATAAGTTGAAATTAAAACACATTTGATCCGAGATTTTAATGAACCTCATGAAAAAAATTTAGACCTTGGTTAGATATATTTTCGGAGATATGATATGAGGAAGTTAGGGTTTTTATAGGCTCTCGAATTCCAATTCAAACAAGAGACCTTGGGAAGTTCGTCATAACTTTCTCTCTGAGCATTGGATTCAAATTCCGTAAAACCTGGCCGAAATGGGACATAATTCGGTTTTTTTGGTATATTTTTCAAGACCGAAGCTCGAAACAGTGACATGTGGCACTTCTTACAAGTTCACTCAATTGAACCAGTCTATAATCAGGTCGTCATGGGAGATTGGACATAACTCTTTCTTGAATAATCCAATATCGATCGGACCTGTGGGGTTGAGAATAGGACTCAAAGGGATACCAAAAAATGAGTTAGACCTTGGAGATCTTAAATTACATAGATATAATATATTTATTATCGAGCTTCTAGAAGGTAACAAAAAGTATGCATTCAAGGATCACTGCAATAAGGACCACGCATCAACAGTCAAGGGTAAGTATGCTATAGAAAGGTATGCACGATTAGTGTTTGCATTTTAATTTGAATATCATCTCTGACATGTGTTTTTTTCAGGAAAGTGTAAGTATTTTGTATGTATGTTTGTTTGGTTTTTGTTCATAAATGTTGAACATATTTACATTTGAATTATGAATATATCTCTGACATATGTTTTGCAAGACAATGTAAGTATTTTTTTTTTGTATATTGGTTTGGGTATTGTTCATTAATTCATGTGCAGGAAGGAGGACACAATAGGATAACTCAGACACATACTAGAAAGACATTCAGTGCCAAAGTACCATTACTTGAAGCAAGCACAATTGTACCTCAGTAGCTGCTAGTGATCTAAGAATCATTTTCAAGTTAAGTATCATGTCGTATCAAAAGTCAGTGTTGTAAAAATCATCATTGTAAAATTGTAAAAGATTCAATCTTCCTAGAGTTGAAGAGGCATTTTTGGGAGGTATATGAGTCATTTTTAGATAATTTTATAGTTGGGTTGCGATTCATAGTGTGATTGGGAGATTGGTCTAGTCCAAGAAAATCATTGTGAATCATATTGTATCGTGGATCATTATCCCTGGTACGGGAGTCCACACTCTTGTCTGATTTCTGATCATTATAGGGTGGGAGGGAGGTGCTAGGTTGGTGCATGAAGTCACCTACATGTTGGAGCCTATGAACACTTCAGGGTGGTAGGCGAATCTAGGATGTCGGGGCATCCATCTAGTTGACTAATGAAGAAACCAAGGCATTGGGGCATCCTTCCAGTGTTAGCTGGAGAATAATGCTTTTCTAGAATTCTAGGAAGTTGTAACTTTCATTTCAGTTGGGGCTGAAGATTAAAGAATTTATTAGAAAAGTGTTTGGTGGTTTTTGACCCGGAGGGGGTTTTCCACCTAAAAGTTGTGTGCCTATTGTGTTATATTGTTTATTTTTGTTACTAGATAAAAATTATGAATAATTGAAGATTAACTGATCTCTAAAAATATTTAAAAGTGCTAATTTCTAAGGAATATTGATTCACCCCCCCTCTCGGTATTTCCAACAATTAGTATCAGAGCTTGGTTCCTTCAATAGCAGTCTAAAAACTGGAAGGAGATCATGGAGTATACTAAGAATAGAGTTCCTTTGTTCAATGGAAATAACTACGCACTTTGGAGTGGAAGAATGCAAGTTCATTTGCTGGCGCAAGGATATAACGTATGGGAAATTGTGGAAAAAGGCTTTATAGTGACCCATGATGAACAAGGTAAGAAAAATATGGTATATGATGCAAAGGCTAAATATATCATTATCAGTGGGATTATCAAATCTGTATATCTTAAGGCACTAAGTTTCAAAACTACTAAAGAAGTATGGGGCAAGCTTGAGAATATGCTGGTGACTCAAACATGAAAGAAGCAAAACTTAAAATTTACAGGGAAAAATTAGAACAACTCAAAATGAAGGAAGATGAAAATATTGTTGCATACTTTCAGCGTGTTGATGAAACAAAAAATGAATTGGAAGTTTTTGGAGAACCTGTCCACACAAAAATTGTTATCTGAAATATCCTTAGAACCCTGCTGGAAATATTCAACCCAAAGGTATCTGTCTTGGAATATATTTCAAATCTAACCAATATCAGCAAAGATGAATTAGATGGAGTCCTTATGGCATATGCAATGAGGATTGAAGAAGAGGATGACACATCTCACCTAGAAATAACATTCGCCACATCTAATATGACTAATAAGGACAAGCATACTCTGAAAGTGAAAACATGTAGTTGTAAGGAAGAATAAAATGAATAAGATGAAGAATAATTTTTCAGATAAATAATTTTCCTACTTCACGCAAAAAATGAGAACAGGTACAAGGAAATTCAAAGGTAAACTTCCATTGATTTGTTTTGATTGTGGTGAGGTTGGGAATTTTGCAGCCAAGTGTCCTCACAAAAACGAGGCTATTATGAAAGGAAAGAAAGGTCAAAGGAAGTTCAACATGAAAGGCAAGAAGAAATGGATATTCCAGAACTCAAAAGAATATTAACAGATTTGATCATTTGAGAGATGATGTCAAATGTTACAAATGTAAGAATTTTGGACACCTGGCTAAAGATTGCAGACTTGGAATTTCTTCAAAGGAATTCTCGCAAAATAAGAATGAACAAATATGGAAAAATAAGACTAAAAAATGTGTTATCGCTCTTAAGGATCAAAGAAACAGAAACGTTCAATATGTTGGTAGTGGTTGCTCAACTCATATGAGCATAGATAGGAATACGTTCATATCCTTGAAGGAAAAGAAGGATGGAACAATGTCTTTTGGAAATGAAGGGTCTTAAAATGTCATAGGAGTAGGTACAATCACACTTGGAAGCAAGAATGCATTAGTGAAGGATGTGTTGTTGGTTGAAAATATGAATAAAAATCCACTCAGTGTTGAACATATGTGCGATCAAGGACACACGATGTTATTTAACTCTAAGAAATGTGAAATCAAGAAAAGAAAGTTTAGTAAAATTGTGGCTACATAAAGTAGAGCTCCAAATGACATATATATTTTGGATGAGACACCTAAAGGGTGTTTTTTGGTGAAAGATGACGAAAGTTGGTTATGACACAAATGAATGAGACATATAAATTTTGACAATTTGGTCAGGACCAACAAGAAGGAGGCAGTAAAAGAAATTCCTGAAATTTCAAAACCTACCAATAGGATATGTGAATCTTGTTGACACGACAAGCAGACAAAATTTGAGCTCAAGATAAAAGAACACTTTGCATCACGTCCACTGGAATTACTACATACTGATCTGTGTGGTCCAATGAGAACAAAAGGTTTAGATGAAGAATTATATTTTATGCTAATGGTAGATGATTTCACTAGAATGACAGCTGTAAAATTTTTAAGAAAAATACTGAGGCATTTGAGTGTTTTAGAATCTACAAGGAATTGGTCAAAAATGAAACTAAGTTGAAGATCAAATCTCTAAGATCAGATAATGATGGACAATTAAATTCCTAGGTATTTCAGCAATACTGTGAAGAAAATGGAATAAAAAGGAAATTCTCAACAATTAGAAAACCACAACAAAATCGAGTTGTTCAAAGAAAAAAAGAATTGTATAGGAAATGGCCATAACAATGTTAAATGATTCAAAATTAGATGATAAATTACGGGTTCAAGCAATCGATATAGTTGTATTCATTATAAACAGATGTTTTCTACGGAACAATTCTAACTTGACTCCATACGAACTATGGAAATGAATATCGGCTAACATCAAATACTTCAAAATATTTGGAAGAAAATGCTACATCAAAAGAGAAGATAAAAAATTGTGCAAGTTTGATTCTCGTGTCGATGAAGGTATTTTCGTTGGTTATAATGCAAAAGGAAAGCTTATAGATTCTACAATATGAGGCGAAAACAAATAGTGGAAAGCATAAATGTTACTTTTATGAAGATTGTGTTACAAAGGATGACGATGAGATTGTCCCTTCAAGAAAATCTAAGGGATCTGAGGGAGAATATGTGAAGGATGAAGAAGAAGGTCCAGAACAAGACCAATCAAATAAGGAAACAACATTCAACAAAGAAGAAATAATAAATGATCAGCAAGATGTACAAGAAAAGTCTCCAAAATATTTAAAAGAATGGTGTCAAAAAAATCATCTGCCAAATAAATTCATCGACAACATAAATGAAAGAATTCAAACGAGAAGAATTCCACAGCTTCGTTCATCACAAAAAAACCTACCTTGATTTTTTGGCAACTTTTGAGCCTAGCAATTTTGAAGAAGCTAGAAAAGATGAACACTGGGTAGAAGCTATGAATGAAGAACTGGATCAAATTGAGAAGAATGACACTTGGGAATTGGTTCCACGACTAAAGGATAAAAATGTTATTGGAACTAAAAGCGTCTTTAGAAATAAATTGAATGAGGATGGATAGGTTACCAGGAATAAGGAAATATTAGTCTGCAAAGGATATGCACAAGTTCAAGTACTTTCTTTTGAAGAAACATTTGATCCCTTGACCATAATGGAAGCTATCAGAATGTTTCTCGCTTATGCATGCTCGAGAAAAATCAAGGTCTACCAAATGGATGCTAAGTCAACCTTTCTAAATGGTGAATTGGAAGAAGAAGTTTACATTGAAAAACTCGAAGGTTTTATAATATATGAAAAGGAAGGCTATGTATACATATTAAAGAAGGCATTATATGGTCTCAATCAAGCTCCTAGAGCTTGGTATGCTTGTCTTGATGGATATATACATCAACAAGGATTTAAGAAAGGAAGTGCCAACAAAAATATATATTTGAAAGTGGATCAAGATAACCTAAAAATTATCGAGGTATATGTGGACGATATAATATTTGGAAGAAATGATGAAAAATTAAGTAAAAACTTTTCCACAAAGATGCAAAGTGAGTTTGAAATGTCTCTACTTGGCGAGCTGACATACTTTTTAGGGCTTCAAATATCTCAGCAGGATAATTGAATATTTATATATCAAACCAAATACATTAAGGAAATTCTCAAGAAATTCAAGATGGAAGATTGCAAGCTCGTCCTTACCCCAATGGTAACAGGTTGCAAGTTAATTTTAGAAGATTCGTTAAAGGATGTGGACTATAGGTTGTATATATCTATGAATAGAAGTCTTCTATATGTGCCAACTTCTCGGCTATATGTAATAAATGAAGTTGGACAAGTAGCAAGATTGCAAGCAGCACCAAAAGAATCTCATATTATTTCTGTCAAAATAATTCTCTGATATCTTAAGGGCACAAAAGAATATGGTTTATGGTATCCCAAAGGAAATGATCTAGTTATCCAAGCTTATACAAATGTAGATTGGGAATGAAGTGTTGATGATCGAAAGAGTACTAGTGGAGCAAAATTCTATCTAGGTGGTTTCCTTGTTTCATGGTTAAGTAAAAATCAGTCTTCAATCTCGTTATCCATAGAAGAAACAGAGTATATCATGAAAACATCATCTTATACTCAAGTTCTCTAGATGAAGCAAACTTTGCAAGATCTTCAAGTCAAGTTTGATGAGCCTATTCCAATATTTTGCGATAACACCAGTGCCATCATTATCTCCAAGAATCATGTGATGCATTAAAAAACAAATCACATTTAGATCAAATATCATTTTGTTAGAGAGAAGGTTTCTAAAGAGAATATAAAGCTTGAATATGTTGGCACAAAGGAACAAATTTCTGAAATTTTTACCAAAACATTGCCTTGTTAATCATTTGAGTATATTCGCCAAAAGCTTGGGATTCTCCAAAGTTCTCGTTATACTCTTTCTCTTATCTAACTAAGTAGAAAAGGGGAGTGGAGGTGTGTACAGGTCCACAGACTGACAATTTGTTAGGGGGAGTTACCCTTTTCCATTAATGAAAAAGGGGGAGAGAATGCATTAGGAGTAGGAAGAGGTGTCATGATCGCAGGGGGAGTACTTGTGTTTCCATCAATTACAAAGGGGGAGATTTTTTATCAGTGGTTGTCATTGATGTCAACCCAAGTAGCACCAGGAGCTACCCCGATATTGCATGGGAATTTTGACTTGAAAAATTACTCTATTATAATTCAATGATATTTTGGATGTTTTCTACTCGTCGAGATGTTTCTGCTGATATATGGCATGCCATGTTATTCTTCACGGTTTGAGAGATATTCGTGTTTGAAGTTAGTAACCCTAGTTAGTGGGCTAAGACCCCATGGGGTTGTGGCATGACACTCATCATTGGTTGTGGTCATTTAATAGTTAAAAATTGATCATTTTTTAAGCTCCTAAAATATCTCAAGCTTTCACTTGTTTAAGACACTCTCAACCTAATAATTTCTATAAATTGTGACCCTCATATCCTCCTTATGCAAGAATTTAGCTGCTTTAAATAGGCCATCGTGGAATTTTCACTATAATTTTTTTTCTACGAAGCTTCAGAAGTTGAAGTTAAAAAAAAATTAAACCAAAATCTTGATGAACCTCATGACAAAATTTCAAATCTTGCTTCGTTATATTTCCGGAGATATGATCTGAGGAAATTAGGGTTTTTGCAGGCTCCCGAATTCCATGTAAAACAGGTGACCTTGGAAAAATCGTCATAACTTTCTATTTGAGAATTGGATTCAATTTTCGTAAAAAATGATAGAAATAGGACGGAACGTGTTTTGTTGGGTATCGTTTTAAGGACCGAAGATCGAAACAATGACACATGGCACTTCGTACAATTTTTCTCTACTGAACAAGTCTATAATTAGGTCATCGTGGGAGGTTGGGAATATATCGTTCTTGAAGAATCCAATATCAATCCGACCTATGGGTTTGGAAAGAATACTCAAAGGGATAACATAGGATGGAATTTTAGACCTTAGAGATCCAAACTTATAGAGATACAACAAATTCAATATCAAGCTTCTAGAAGACAGGAAAAAGTATACATTCAAGGATCATTGTCGTAAGGACCACACATCAAATTTCAAGGGTAATTCTGCTACAACAAGGTATATATGACTAGTGTTTTCATTTGAATTTGAATATCATCTCTGACATGTGTTTTTGCAGGACAGTGTAAGTATTTTTGTATATATTTTTGTTTGGGTTTTGTTCATAAATGTTGAACGTATTTACATTTGAATTTTGAATATTTCTCTGACATATGTTTTGTAGGACAGTGTAAGTATTTTTTTTTTATATTGGTTTGGGTCTTGTTCATTAATGCATGTACAGGAAGGAGGACATAATAGGAAAACTCTGACATGTACTAGAAGGACGTGCAACACCAAAGTACCATTACTTGAAGCAAGCACAATAGTACCTCAACAAATGCTAGTGATCTAAGAAGCAGTGTCAAGTCAAGTATCAGGTCGTGTCAAAATTCAGTGTTGTAAAAATTGTCATTGTAAAATTTTAAAAGATTCAATCTGCCTAGAGTTGAAGAGGCATTTTTGGGAGGTATAAGAGTCGTTTTTGGATAATGTTATGGTTGGGTTGCAATTCATAGTGTGATTGGTTGATTGGTCTAGTTCAATAAAATCATTGTGAATCATATTGTATCATGGATCATTGTCCCTGGTACAGGAGTCCACACTCTTGTATTATTTTTTATCATTATAGGGTGGCAGAGAGATGCTTGGTTGGTGCATGAAGTCACCTACATGTTGGAGCCTGTGAACACTTCAGGGTTGTAGGTTGGTCTAGGATGTCAGGGCATCCATTCAGTTGACTACTGAAGAAACCAGGGTGTTGGGGCATCCTTCTAGTGGGAGCTGGAGAAGAATGATTTTCTAGAATTCTAAGAAGTTGTAACTTTCATTTCAGTTGGGGATGAATATTAAATAATTTATTGGAAAAGTGTTCGATGGTTTTTGACCCGGAGGGGGTTTTCCACCTAAAATTTGTGTGCCTATTGTGTTCTATTTTTTACTGTTGTTACTGGATAAACATTAAGAATAATTGAAGATTAACTAATTCTTTGAAAATATTTAAAAGTTTTAATTTCTAAGGAATAATGATTCAATCCCCCTCTCATTATTTCCAACAGTGCATTCATTTACAAGTAAAAACATGGAGAGAGGCATACCTCATCACTAGCGCAATACATGCTTATAACCAAAATAATACCAACTGAAGTACCATGGATACATCAAAAATAGAATCAGTAAATAGATCAGTGCATTTACACATCAAATACCAAGGCAATGAACCTTTCATTAATGAATGTAAAAACCAACCCGGAATGGGACTTCCACTTTCCACCTGACCATAGACATGGCTAATCCAAATATCACTTCATGCAGTCACCCTCGTAGCATATTCCAAGCATGAATGTGGGACTTTATCAAACACATCAATCAACACCAAACCAGGGCTCCAGAGACCACACCATCTCAACCAAAAACTAGTGATTCCACCTCACGGTCAGACATCACTAACCATCATAGATTGATCTCTATCCAAGCTTCTCCAGGGCTCCAAAGTGTTTTTTCCAACCAGGGCTTCCATGAATAGTAACTCAACCCCAATTTTTACATGGCTTCCAGAGTACTTGTCCAACCAGGGCTTCTAAGACTAGTAACTCAACCCACCTAGGGCTTCCAGACCTAGGGCTTCCAGAGTGTTTTTCCAACCAAGGCTTCTAGGACTAGTAACTCCACCCACAATTTTCCGTCAAGCTTCTAAAGCGTTTTTCCAACCAAGGATTCCAGGAACTAATAACTCAACCCAACAACTAAAGGAATCATGAGAACTAACCATAAAACAATTAATGGAAATAAACCCACAATAGCTATGGTTATCCAGGAAATGGTAAGGTTAGGAAATTCCACATGCATCCCCATGCATGTAAAAACTAGTGATGAAAACATACATGAAACTTGGTACCTGCACTCAGAACTTGCTATAGATGATGATCTCGACGTCCTCTTCCACTTTCCTTCTTTTCATTTTATTTCTTGATCCAAATCCCCAAGTATGCCACACTCTACAAGAGTTCTGCAAGAATACTCTAAGTGATCAAGAGTATGAGAGAGAGAGAGAGAGAGAGAGAGAGAGAGAGAGAATAATGAGAAATAAAAAACTGAAATGATCAAGCCTTACCCACTGATCCTCAGAAGAATTTTTATTAATGAGGCCACTAATTTCTTCATTTTCCATTATTTTCCTTCAATTTCCTCCTCACATGCAACCTGTGACCTTTCACTTTCATTTTCTCCTAATTTTCATTATTTTCATAAATAAAATGCCAATTAATGCCTCATTCCTTTCCAAAGCATTTTCCTTTGCCAGTTTACTTAACCATAATAATCGAAATGAACACCCACTAGGATGTTTTTCCCACCATTCAACTTGGAATATGTGTCCCATCACCGTGGTATTATATATATTTACATGTTTTTTACCAGGGCTGTAACATAACCCTCCCCCTTGAGGGAACACCATCCTCGGTGTTCAGTGACACCTACAAACCAACCACTGAAAACAAAAGATACCGCCTATGGAGCTTTATAACACAACTCGTTGCAGTATTTATAATGAATAACCTGCTAAAACATGATAATCATACCGTTTACTAGAGCTTTATAACACATCTCATTACAATATTTACAATCACAACCCCATATACTTATGCACATTTTCTTCAACCAACAAATAACCATATTTTTTGTGGAGCTGTATAAACTAGCTCGATACAATATCTACAATAATATACATATATACACATACATATACACATTTTCTCAACCAACAAATAGAAGGATACGATGCTTGTATCAAAAACAAGGGAATCCAGAGGCTCGCACCTCCACCCTCAAAGTAGTACCAAGATCCACCTCCTTCCTAGAAAGTCCAGAATCCACTGTCAAATTCAAATCTGCATCCAATGTCCAGCACTACAATCCTGTGTTACTTGTCCACTTAGTGAACAATTACCAGCTCATTGTTCCAGGGAACACTCCCAATGTGCATTTGATTCCATCCGACAATGTTAATGACTAAAAAAAATCCATCTTGGCCTTCCCTTCTGTGCTACACAGTCCCTTGGGAAGTCTAGTCACCCCTTCCATGCAGTTACTCAATTTCCAAGTTCCGCTCGCACCCCCATCCCGGGCATTCCATCCTTTGGAAAGGCTTCCTCATAATGAAAGTTCGAACAAACAAGGCAATACCTGCCTCAAAACCATCATACCATTCATAGAATTCTCATGTAAATCAATGGAAACTATTGAGCACGAGTGTCCCATAATTTCCCTACTCCTGAAGTGTTTTACCAATAGTATCTGATGCCTGTTTCAATTCCTTTTGCTACACTGCTTCCTGTACCAAGAACATAACTACCATTGCATTAAAAAAAAATTGAAATAAATTCACATCATACCTGATTGGTAGCTCGTCAATAAGGTACACCTGCAATTATGTTCACTTCCTGTCATAGAATTCAAACCAGTTGTTTTATCAAATCATCATGTATAAACATATCATATATAGTTAGCTCAAAATGCAACCATCATAGATAAAAATAATAAATCACATGCAATCATCATAAACCATAATCATAAACCACATGTAAACATCATAAGTCAGAATCACATATTACATGCATAATAAAATATCGATACTTATCCTTCATCTGTCCTTACTTTTACCTTTTTTCTTTCTGTACACACACAGGATTGGTTTCCACACCTTGCAAGTACTCAATGCCCTTGCTTCTCTTCACTTACATACACATACACACAGTGTACAACATGTACATCCACACAAGGCATATCACACCAAACAATACATACACCCACACCCGGTGTACAACACAACACAATACATACACCTACACCTGATGTACAACAAAATACATGCACATACACATACACCTACACCCAATGTACAATAAAACACAATAAATACACCTACACCGACATACAACACATACACCTACATCAGGTGTACAATACAACACAATACATATACATATACATATACATAGTGCAACACAACGAATACACATGTCATGATACTACGACATTCACATACATAGTACCATATGCTCACAACACAACAAGTATGACATGCACACAATACCAAATGTATACTGGTACCATATTCACAACATGTACACAATACCACCTGTACACACACTACCTGCACAACGTGTGCACAACATCATATGTACATGGCACCACCTACACAACATGTACACAACACTAAATGTACACCGCACCACCTGTACAATGTGTAAACAATACCACATGTACACAACACCACATGCACGACATGTAAACGAAACCATATGTACATAGCACCACATGCATGACATGTACACGACACCGCCTACACACAACACCACATGTACAGCTTGTACATAGCACCAGATGCACACAACACCATGTATACAATGGTGCACACAACACCAAATGCACGCAACATCATATGTACATCACGCACACGAAACCACATGTACATAGCACTGCATATTCAACATGTACGTAACACCATACATACACAACACCACATATCCAACATGTACATAACACCATTTATACCTGGCACTGCATATGCAACATCATATATACAACATGCATACAACATCATATGTACACAATACTACATATTGAACATTACACATCACCATATATACAATCACTGAATATACAACATGCAAAACATATACAAAAAAATAACACCACATATCCATCGAACACACATTGACCCCACAAGCAACCTTGCTTCTAGAGTCTTTCCACTATCCATGCTTATCCTAACATGTCACAAATCACACTACTTTCACTTCGTTGATGTACCCCTCAAAATTACCTATCCATAACATAAACATAGGCACAGTACAAGCATGTAATATCAATTAATGTCCACACGATACTTACCTCATGGATTTTTCAGAGTTGCTCTTCCCACTTGATTCCTCATAAGACCAAGAACGTCTTCATGCCATTCAACTGCATAAAAAATCATTCTTCCACAAGGATGATACTCACATGCATGTATACATATATAAAGATAAAAAATATCATGACCACAATTCCATTGCTAAATATCATAAGGTATAGGTTAAGAGAACTTCCTTATTTGCGCATACCATGCACAACGTTGAGAACAACAATTACCAACATAGCTAAGGCATATAACAATTCATTCATTTTATCTTTTTTGTTTCCTTTCTCATGTTTGTACTGCCACCATCCATTTACCACAGTGGACCCAACCAATCCAACCAATTGTCATACTCTTACCTTCTGTTGTTCTTACTCATGCACTGAGCTTCATCAAAGTCTTTCATTACATGTTGGGTACCACAAAGCTCTCCCCGATCTCCATCAATTTTCCCCTTTCCCAAAAAATACCAAATACTCTCAAACAAAAGGCAAGAACAAGAAAAAAACAAGAATAAATCCAGAAAAAACAAGAGAAATATGACACCACAACAAAGTGGCAAGGCCTTGCATCGAACATAAGAAAACCTGCAAATCAAGCACAAGAAAATCACAAAATGCCAAAAGCACAAGGCTAGAAAAAAACACCATGACTCAATCCCCATGGTTCCCAAGGAAAGCTCAACCTAATCCTTCTTCAATGTTTCATAATAGTCTCTCTTGCCATGTAATCCTTGCATCATACTGCCATAAACACATAACTGTTAATGTATAAATAAACATACAACATGCTTTACCTTACCTTGTTGTGCCAAGCACGCTAACCTGTAACTGAACACACCTGTGAGCCATATGTACCAAACATCAAGACAACATATCTATCAATTCGAAATCAAATTTTACCCAGACTAACAACCATGTCATAACCAATAATCAACTCACATTCATCAATCATAATACATAATGCTACAACTATCCCCTACTTACACTCAACTATATACCGACTATCTCAGCACATATGTGTTAGCACAACCATATTAAAGCAAGATCATTCCTTCATGCAATATTATAGATTAAAACTCATATCATGTAATTAATCAAACATTCAAACAACGTGAAAACATACCATGCTAAATAGATAAACTAGATGACATAATCAAACACTCAAAATAGTCAAGCACCAAGTATACTACATAAGAAAACTCATACCTCAATGTATCTCAGGGGAGGCTATCTTGTATTTACAATCAATATAGATTAGCACAATATAACTCCACAACACCTCAACTCAACATAAATAAGATCAAGATATCCATAAAATTAAACAACCAACATGCTTACATCATAAACTCATAATCAATTGTCATTCATACATAACTATCGCATATGCATAGCCAGCCTAAATTATTATAATAAAATATCACAATTATATTGATTCATACATGAACATAATAGCCCTAACCATCTACATAAGACAATCCAAGGCAATATGATACATATAACGTCAATATATTAATGAAATAACCCTAGTCATCAAGTTATTATCATATACCAAAAACAAGCTATATATCATGCTCATCATCAACATGTAACCTAACCATCAAGCTAACTAGCATACCAAAACAAGAAATTAACATATAACATGTTCATCAACAACGTATAACATATTCATTGAACTAACTACAAGTTAACATATTCATCAATGATATATAACATAATAATCAAGTTAAAACCATGCTTGGCTAACCGACACATGTACATATGATCACACTAATTAACTAGTATCCATCATGTATGTAACCATAAAATCAATAGAACGAAAAGAATACACATTACCATAGTAATAACAAAATGACAAACATATGAGTAACCCTAATGCTTACAACAACCATGAATCACATACCTACATGCCAAGCATACAACTTGTATGATGATCTTCTCTTGCCTAGAAGTCCACCCCCTTAATAAGAATTTGAATATGGACAACTTGAAGAAAATTTTGAGGATAAATAGGTGGCATGCTTGGCATGAAAACTTATAAGTAGTGGAAAGCTCCATGAATGTTTGCCTTGAGGCCATTTATGTTCAATATGCATCATAAATTGGCATAGGAATCCTTTGTTCTCCAAAATTCATCTCTATACTAGGTAAGATGGGTTGTTTTTGGGATAATCCTATGGACTTAGCTACAGATAAATCTCTTGCTGCATGGGAGAATTTAGTCATCAATACAACATTCATGGAGGATGGCCTCAACTCCATGACCCAAGAGTTGGCCAATCTCCACATAAATTAGAATGCAGGGGGCAGGCTTGCCTGTATTATGTGAGAAGAGATGGTGTCGAGCTCCACAATCTAGAAGTTTTGAACATATGCTCACCTCTCAAGGGAAAGAAAGGAATTATAATAGCTTTTGCTTTCTTTTTTCATCCCCTTTCATGGTAATTGTGATCCCAATTCACATGGGAACATGCATGTGGTGTTAAACTATCTTAGGAACAAAGTCTGGGTGGCTGAAATTGATAATGTATCAACAACCAATTTCATTCAATTTCTCTCTCGATAATACTAGGAACACAGAGAAGTAGCTCCACTGAAGAGGAATATGAACGGGAGGAAATTTAATTCAATTTCTCTCTCGACAGTCCTGGGAACAAAGAGAAGTAGCTCCAGCGTAGAGGAATATGCACAGGAGAGGCTCTTGGGTCACGATTTCAACTCTTAGAATTGGTCTCTCTTTGCATAGCTATTCTTGTCATCTTTTAATCTTGCTCAATGTACTTTGCGTCTCACCATGAAGTGTTGGTCGACAATGCTTCTCCTAGATTTTTCTCTCTCCTAGGGTGCTCCCAGTCCACTCCAAAGGCTTGGTTTCATTCCCACAATGGAAATACATGCAACTTCTCCCTCTAGAAAGAATTATTCCGTACCATCCCAAAATGACCTATGAGCCCACCCTCCAGTGGGTAAACAAGAGGATATTTTTGAGCTTCATCATAACATAAACCTCCTAAGCCTCCTAACGGGAATAATTATCTCACTATCAAAATATCTTCAAAGTCAACAAGGTAGAACAACCATGTTGAGAGAGCAGATGGATTGGTTAGGCTACCACCAATCAAACTTGCAAGTGGAAACCCAAAGTCAACAAGCTAGACTAAATATGCTGGAAGAAGAGGTGATGGGGATTTTTAGTCAACATACTAATCTAGAAGCCCAACTAAATTATGAGGACAACAAAATCATGACCAATAACTCCCCAGGAGAACCCTCAAACAAAATGTCCATCGACCCACCTCTATAAGTTATGACAGCCCCTAGTAAATGTATTCTACTGTGCAGACAATATTGTGAAGCCTATAGTAGTAATAATTTCTATTTTTTCTCTAGATATATTAGTAGCAAATGTCTGGATGTAAAACTTGAATTTCCTCTCTCATATCATCTCATCTCGAAGATTTTTCTGTTCTGATATGATTTTAAATCTCCCCCAATTTTCAGCTACGCAAAATTGATAAAAAAAATCTTCATCATTTTTGTAAAAAAAAATTATAATATAAAATTGTTATTATGCCGATAGGTGTCCCCCCTGTTGGAACTTACTACTTTAATAATTTTTCTAATTAATCTTTTTGATCAAATGGTATGAATTGGATGATGCCGGTATATTCTTGTCGTCACCACTCCATCAACGAATGGAATTAAAACTCATAACTTCCTTGCATATCTAAACCACATGTTTAAACAATACTTAAATTATTTTTTTACAAAACATGATTAAAAAATTACTGTGCTTATTGTTGATAACCACGTATGCTAATTAGTAAGAAATGAAATTAAAAAAAAAAAACTTATAAAAGATGCATTGCAACATGGATTAATTTTGAAACTTATAACTGTTCACACTATCAAAACATATTCCACTTGGCAAGTGTGCGTTTAAAAACTTTTCCTCCACTCCATTACCTTAGTGGTTAATATGCATACCATTCAAATGTATGCCGGCTCACAATTTACTATAACGAAAAAAATATTATTTTATTAAATTATTCTTGCTGTTGTGGATTGATTTTTTATTACTTCAAAAAAATTGTTGTTGCTGGTTATTCAAGTCTACATGCTACTCATTTCAACTTACTTCCTTAATGTATCCATCTAAACAATTAAATCTAAAATGATTAATGGGGTTGACATGATGTATGATAATAAAAAATAATTAGAGCTTAATATTGTTTAAAAAATATAATGAATAAATAGTAAATGGTGGGTTTAAATTATAATATAGTTTTAGGTTTCATAATGTAATGTAAAAACAAAATTGTGACTATCATGTGGTAATATATCACCAATTATACTTCCTGTTGTATTAAAAGCTCTCATTAATAATAAGATTTCATTATTACACAATTGCCAGAATTTCAATATAGGGACAACCCCTAATATTAAATATTAATAAAATTATTTTAATACAATAATACATTGTAAGATTAAATTATAATAATTATTTTAATATAATTGTGCTATTAATAAATTGTAAGATTAAATTATAATAATTATTTTAATACAATTATACTATAATATTATATTATTAAATTATTATAAGGTTTATGGAGTAGTGGTCTCTTATGCATGCCATTCAAATGTATGCATATTCACAATTAACTATGAAGAATAAAATATTATTTTATTAAATTATTCTTGCTCCTGTGGATTTTTTTTTATTAATTAAAAAAAAAATGGTTTCTATGGTACTCAAGTGTCAATGCTACCCATTTATACTTCCTTAATGTTGATTTACTTTACTTAATATGATGTTTCATATTATTTAAACAATATAATGAATAACTAATAAATTGTAGGTTTAAAATATAATATAGTTTTAGATTTATAAATTAGTTGTAAAAAAATTGTGACTATCATGTCATCATATATCACTTAGATAATGCAATTATACTTCTTTTTTTAATCAACATTTGTATTAAAGTTTGGTATATTGAAAGATTTTCTTAATAATAAGGTTTCATTAACACATAATTGCTATATAAGGAATAAACCTTAAGGTTAAATTTTAATGAAATTATTTTAATACAATAATAAATTATAAGATTAAATTATAATAATTATTTTAATACAATTATATTATAATATTATATAGTTAAATTATTATTACTATAATAATAATAATAATAAGATGTTGGAATGGTACATAATTTTTTTTAACTTTAAACTTTTGACAATATATTAATTAAAATATTTATTTAAAAATGTTTAAATAAATGAATTAATACAACATTAATTAATTAAACTATTAAAACAATAATTAAAATTAATATTAATTAATTAATACATTAACATTAATTAATTAATTTTTAACATTATATGAAACATTGATAACATTTTATAAAAAACATTAAAATGTTTAAGAACATTAATTAAAACATTTGGCAATATATTAATTAAAACATTTATATAAAAATGTTCAATTATAATAAACATTAATTTTAAAATTTTAAAATTAATATTTTCATATTAATTAATAGTAATATTATTTTAATTAACTAAAATATTTAATAACATTAAATAAAACATTTGACAATATATTAATTAAAATATTTATATAAAAGTTTACAAGGTGAGCGAAGATGAAACCTCATGAGGGATGGTTAAACATTGAGACAATTATTGGGTATAATATGAAAGTTTATATAATTGGGTTTAATAATAAGTCTTATAATATTTGTTTTAATATTATAGTTTATAATATTAAGTTTTGAATATATATAGGGCTTAGAATATTTGGTTTTAATATTATGATTTATATTATGGAGTAATATGTTGGGTTATAATATATAATCTAATAGATAGGGTTTATAATTAGGCTTTAATATTAGGTTTATAATATTTTGGTTTAATATTAGGGTTTATTATATTATGTTTAATATTTAGAGCTTATAACATTGGGGATTATAATATTTCAGTTCATAATATTGATTTTTAGGGTTTATTGATCTCTTGTGTTTTTAATATTGATCCCTTGGACTTATTGATCCCTTAAGTATTTAATATTTATCTCTTGGGTTCATGAATTTCTTTGGTTTGTAATATTAAATCCTTGGTTTTATTAGTTCATTTGGTTTATAATATTAATAACCCCTTGGGTTTATTAATCTCTTGAGTTTAAAGAATTAATTCTTAAGGTTTATTAATCTCTTGACTTTAAAGTATTAATTCTTATGCTTTATTAATTTCTTGGTTTATAATATTAATATTTATCCCTTCAGTTCACCAATTCCTTTGGTTTATAATATTAAACCCTTGGGCTTATTAGTTCATTTGGTTTATATTATTAATAATTTGTTCGATTTATTAATCTCTTCACTTTAAATTATTAATTCGTAGGGTTTATTAATTTCTTAGGTTTTCAGTTTAAGATATTAATTATTAGGGTTTATTCATCCTTTGAGTTTCTAATTCTTTGGTTTGGTAATATTAGGCGTTAAATATTAGTCTTGCACTTTAATATTAATGCATGGTCCAATGTCACGTTATGAAAAACATTGTCTCAATATGAAAATTAGCCATGCGCTACCATTGTTAATCATCGTTAGTTGTAGTCAATGAAGGTATTCCATGATCGAATGTCACATTCTGACAAAGATTGTCTGAATATGAAAATTAACCATGGAAAACCATGGTCATTCTTCGTCCAACGTCGCATTGTGACAACAATTGTCTCAATGCTTTAATCAAGCATGCTCAACCATGTTTATTTTACGGTTTATAGTATTTATCTAAATATTTTTATATACTTGAGGTTTATAATATTTATCTAAAGGTTTTTATATACTTGAGTTTTATAATATTAATATCTTAGGTTTAATATTATTCCCTTGAGTTTATAATATTAATAATCATGTGAGTTTATCAAAACTTTTTTTTTAGATATTAATGTTTAGGCTTTATTAATCTCTTAGGTTTTTCGTATTGATCCCTTCACCTTATTGATCCCTCAGGTTTTTAATATTTATCCCTTGGGTTCACCAATTCTTGTTGTTTATAATATAAAACCCTTGGGTTTATTAGTTCTTTTCATTTATAATATTAATCCACCCTTGGATCTTAGCATCTCTTGACTTAAGAATATTAATTCTTAGGGTTTATTAATTTCTTTGGTTTTTTAGATAAAAATATTAGTTCTTAGGCTTTATTAATCCCTTGTGTTTTTAATATTGATCCCTTGACTTTATTGATCCCTTAGGTTTTTAATATTTATCCTTTTGGTTCACCAATTCCTTTGGTTTGTAATATCAAACCCTTGGTGTTATTAGTTCTTTATGTTTATAATATTAATAACCCCTTAGGTTTATTAATATCTTGAGTTTAAAATATTAATTCTTAGGTTTTGTTAATCTCTTGAGTTCAAAATATTAATTCTTAGGGTGTAGTAATTTCTTGGTTTATAATATTAATATTTATCCCTAGGGTTCACCAATTACTTTGGTTTATAATACTAACCCTTGAGTTTATTAATTATTATTTTTTATAATATTAATAATGTCTTGGGTTTAAAAATCTGTTTAATTTAAAATATTAATTATTAGGGTTTATTAATTTCTTAGGTTTTTTAGTTTAAAATTTGTATTCATAGGGTTAATAATCTTTTTTGTTTTTAATATTGATCCCTTGGCCTTATTGATAATGTAGGTTTTTAATATTTATCCCCTCGGTTCACCAATTCCTTTGGTTTATAATATTAAACCCTTGTGTTTATTAGTTCTTTTGGTTTATAATATTAATAATCCATTGGGGTTATTAATCTTTTGAATCTTAATATTATGATTTACATTATGACGTAATTTGTTGGGTTATAATATAGATTCTAATATATATCGTTTATAATGAAGGGTTAATATTGGGTTTATAATATTTGGGTTTAATATTAGGGTTTATATTATTGTGTTTAATATTTAGAGTTTATAACATTTGGGATTATAATATTTCGGTTCATAATATTGATTCTTAGGTTTTATTGATCTCTTGTGTTTTTTATATTGATCCCCTCACCTTATTGATCCATTAGGTCTTTAATACTTATCTTTCGGTTTCACCAATTCCTTTGGTTTATAATATTAATAACCTCTTGGGTTTATTAATCTCTTAAGTTTAAAATATTATTTCTTGGGGTTTATTAATCTCTTGAGTTTAAAATATTAATTCTTCTGCTTTATTAATTTCATGGTTTATAATGTTAATATTTATCCCTGGGGTTCACCAACTCCTTTGGTTTATAATATTAAACCCTTGGGTTTATTAGTTCTTTTGGTTTATAATATTAATAATCCCTTTGGTTTATTAGTCTCTTCACTTTAAATTATTAATTCTTAGGGTTTATTCATTTCTTACATTTTAAGTTTAAGATATTAATTATTAGGGTTTATTAATCCCTTGAGTTTTCTAATTATTTGGGTTCGTAATATTAGGTGTTAAATATTAGTCTTACACTTTAATATTAATGCATGGTCCAGTGTCATATTATGAAAAACATTGTCTCAGTATTAAAATCAACCATGGGCTACAATTGTTAATCATAGTTAGTCGTAGTCAATGAAGGACTTCCATGGTCGAATGTCACATTGTGACAAATATTGTCTCAATATGAAAATCACCCATGGAAAACCATGATCATTCTTCACCCTGTTGAATCCTTAGTTAAATTGAGAGGGGGGGGGTGAATCAGTTTAACACACACATGAGCTTTTTAAACTTTTCATCAAGCTTATTTACAACTTAATTTTATAACCAACTTTAATATGTGAACAGTCTTAATATGTTGCAGCAAGTATTAAATTAATGTGACTTCAAACTTATTATGAGAGCAGTAAACATTAAGCAGATTGGATAGAACATATCAACACACAGGAAACACACACATAGACAACAGATATAAGTGGAAACCCATAAAGGGAGAAAACCACATATTATTATTTTTGTGATGCAAAGGCAAGCTCCAACTCCCTCTCACCACTTTTTTTCAGCAGGCACCAACCTACAGGAGGCTCCAACCTCAGTTAGCTACAACTAACATCTATCAAGCTTCAACTTGATAGGGAAGCTCCAACTTCCTCAATTTATCAAATTTTTTATTTACCTTAGATATCAACTATGTTCTGTAGCATCTCTTTCTGCTCCTCATTTTCTTATCTTCTCTGCCTCAATTCTTCATACTCTGCATTCTCTAACCTCACTCTCTAACCTCTCTATGCATATCAAGGTGATATCATTTATAGAGATTTCCTTATGATTGTTTTTATTCCTCAGGGAATTTGAAATGGATAGCCATACCTCTTAGCATTTTGCCTTCTCATTTCTTTTCCAACTAACTCAGAAAAATATAACTTTATGTACTAATTTTAATATTACAGTGGGATTTTTGTTTTCTTCTGAAGACTTGCCAATGCATCACAAACAATAAAAATCAATTACAACATTTACATTCACATTTTTAGTTACATAAAAAATAATTTCACTCAGTCCATTTTCTGGCCTTTGGCTTTGCTGGCTTTGTCTTTTCTGCTGCTGTTAAGAAACTGTTCTGCATACCTTATTCACTGTCTTTTGCATATTCTCCAGCTTTCTATGCTTACACACCTGTCAAATTCATCCCTGTGCATATTGCTGTTCACTATGTATGTATACCTGTCGAGCCCACATTTTCATTCCATGATCACAAAAATTTATTTTATTAACTGAAGTACTTTGCCTGAGATTCTTCTCTTTCAATTTATCGCAGCTGAATATTATAACCCCTTTCATTTTTATGTTCCAGAAACTATAATATATCAACTATAAGTCTTTGCTCATTCATTTAAAACTCAACATCTCTAACTATTGGCTTTACACATATGTGACTTTATATAAAGCCAAATTATGACTCTATGGTCCAGTAACAGATATTAATCAGATATCAGTCTTCACGTGGGTTAACACTTTAATCACTCACCATATGATAGTATTTCACATCCGGGCCCACAATTCAATCATGTGGAAAATTCACCCTCATTCGAACTAACATTCGAGCTTCAATCTAATGTATCGCAGCTTATGTTCACACATATGGTCTACACTCATTGCATACATGCATCGCTTTTATCATATAATATATAATCCTCGACATACATTACACCTTCACAAAGGTTTGGATCTACATTCAAGACTTTGGAACAAAACTTAGGGTATTTGGGCCCACAATATTGGACCTTTTTCTATTTGCCGATGCGATCAATCTCCTTTGCGATGGTTCACTGTTCACTTCACTGTACCGATGCGATGAATCTCTCCGATGCGATGGTTCACTATTCACTTCACTGTGTCGATGTGATGGTTCACTGTTCACTTCACTGTGCCGATGCGATGAATCGCTCCGATGCAATGTAAGGCGGAATTCAAACAAGTATGAGACTCCCATGTATAATGAATCGGGTCCAGAACTCAATCGCAATCGGAACTTTTGTTAACAAGTTCCACTGCCATAGGTCTCTCCGATGCGATTAGTGAGGGTCCCACCTTATGGTACTTTGTATATGGAGCGTTGCACATATATATATACTTTGCCGCTTTATCTTTGATATATCCCAATTCTTCATAATATATGTTGGTCTTTGACTTTGTGTAAATCACCAATAACTAAATTTCGTTGCCTCATATCAAACAATATATGTTTGTCGCCATATATATATATATATATATATATATATATATATATGTTCCCCACTTCAATAGTCACAAGCATTATCGTGCCGCAGACTTACATTAAAACTTAAGCAAATAATTAACCATAATACCTGCGCCAATAACACTCGGGCTAAGGTTAAATTATCAACCACTGATATATTTTACGGTCTGGACCCATTTTTCAATTAACTCTCATTTGCCATATGACCATTCAATCAGCGAATTAACAATGATTAACACCCAACATTATGCGAAAGTTCAACTGGGGCCCAGCAACATAAAGCACCCTTCTCATCCGACGATGGCGAACTTATCGCGTCGTCCAGGATGATCTGACGACCATCATGCCATATCGCATTTTTTATTGAGCCAAGCTTTAACCGCTCAAACGAACGTGATAAAAGTTGTTTTGTAAAACCACCTTAGGACACGTGGCCATCAATGACATATATTGTGTTCTTTTTGACAATTCTGCTTACCACTTCAACTATCGCGCGAATCCACTGGTTTTTGAGCGCTCGTTTTATTGTTCACGTTCAGGGTTCTGTTTATATTCATGGTTCCGCTTCATCAAATTATTCACGCCTTCGTAAATATATATACTTCGTTCAAAGGTTTCATTTCATATTTCTTCAACACTTCAATATATGAACTCCACCTTAACATATAAACCCCTGTTTCATTTTTATTTTAATACAACACTACCATAAGGTCTAACACCCGACTGCATTAGGTTTTTATTGCTTAACTCTTGGTTCCACCTTTTACCCTCAAGGTTTCGTCTTAACCCTTCAACATTTTATTATAAACATTTCGTTGTGCTCTCGCCGCTCTGTCTGTATATGAAAGCTGCCATAGGATGAGCGTTAATGGCTTTTCAACTTTGCGCTGTGGCCCTGAATATTCCCCTGACTATTTGTGCTTCTTTCTCTTCTGCATAGTCCAACTCTTTCTCTGTGAGCTCTTCTCCATTGGAACCCCCTCTGGAACTTTGCACTCTCTGTCTATTCTGTTGCCCTGTCTCTGTATTCTCGATATGTACAGTCTGCTGCTCTGTCAAATGTAAACTCCTGTGACTGTATTCTCCTATGCCTCTGCTGTTGTCCTTTGCCATCAATGACAACACTTCTAACAATCTCCCTCTTTAGCATTAATGGCAATACACTTCCCCTGTTTATCTTTTAGGACCCTTTCTTCTGTTGCTTGGTTTTCCTCCCCCTTTGACATCAATGGCAAAGGGTTGCTCATTTCCCAGTGTGATTTTAAATCTCGTCCATGTTGCTTTGATCTTGAGGACCTGTTTCCTGCTCTGTTTAGTTGCTTTGGCCCTTTTATAACTCTCTTTGTTGATTGATCTCCCCCTGAATGATGTCTTCTTTTCTGTTCTCCCCCTAGAATGAAGCTTTCTTTTTCTGTCAGAGATTAGTATCTGAAGAAACTACCCCTAGTTTGTTTCTCAAATATTCGAATGGCTCTCTAGCAAGAGGTTTTGTAAATATATCTTTTGTTTGTTCTTTTGTTGGCACATACTCCAACTTCACTACCTTCTATGCTACTTGTTCTCTTAGGAAATGGTACTTGATTGGGATGTGTTTAGTTTTTGAATGAAGTACAAGATTTTTTGAAATACTTATAGCACTTGTATTATCACATTTGATAGAGATAGGTTCATCAATGCTTACCTTCATGTCTTGGAGGGTTTGCTTCATCCACATGACTTGTGTGCAACATGTTGCTGCTGCTATGTATTCTGCTTCTGCTGTAGATAGAGAGATAGATGTTTGTTTCTTGCTTAGCCATGCCACCAGACTTTTTCCCAAGTAGAATTCACCTCCACTTGTGCTTTTCATGTCATCTACACAGCTGGCCCAATATGCATCTGTATATGCTATCAATGTGAATCTCTTGACTTTTGAATACCATAGCCCATAATGTACAGTTCCTTATAGATATCTAAATATTATTTTGACTGCTAGAAGGTGATTTTGCTTTGGTTCTGCTTAATATCTAGCCACAATTCCTACTGCCAACATGATGTCTGGTCTTGATGCTGTTAGGTACAGCAGACTTCCTATCATGGATCTGTAGAGTCTTTGATCTATATCAGCAGATCCATCATCAGCACATAGCTTGCATCCAGTGATCATGGGAGTTGACACAGGTTTACAGTCTTCCATTTTGAACTTTTTCAACATCTCTTTTAAGTATTTTTCCTGTGAGATGAATGTACCTATGTTCTTTTGTTGAATTTGAAGTCCTAAGTAGAAGGTGAGCTCTCCAATCATAGACATCTCAAACTCTGATTTCATCTCTTCAGCAAATCCTTTTTCTAGCTCATATTTGTTGCTTCCAAACATAATGTCATCAACATATACTACAACAATTAGGAGTTCATTTTCATGGGCTTTTATGTATAGATTGTTGTCTACTCCTCCTCTCTTAAAGCCTTGTTTTTGCAAGTACTTATCCAGCCTTGAGTACCAATCACGAGGAGCTTGTTTTAGTCCATATAGATCCTTCTTTAGTCTGCACACATAGTCTTCTTTGTCTGTTAATGAGAATCCTTCTGGTTGTTCCATGTAGACTTCTTCTTCTAGATCTCCATTCAGAAAAGCAGATTTCACATCCATTTGATATACCTTGAATTAAAGGTAGCATGCAAAGGCCAAAAACATTCTGATAGCTTCCATTCTGGCTATAGGGGCAAATGTTTCATCATAATCAAGACCTTCAATTTGTGAATATCCCTTGCATACAAGTCTAGCCTTATTCTTGATTACATGTCCTTGTTCATTCATTTTATTCTTGAATACCCATTTTGAGCCTATGACATTTTTCTCATTGGGTCTTGGAACTAATTCCCAGGTATTTTTCTTCTCAATTTGGTCCAATTCTTCATTCATAGCATTCACCCAATACTTGTCTTTGCTAGCTTCTTCAAACTTCTTTGGCTCTATTTGTGATAGCATGGCTATGTATACCTCTTCTGTCTATTCAGTTAGCTGCCTTCTTGTCTGGACTCCTACACTCTTGTCTCCAATAATCTGATCTTCTGGATGGTTCTTTTGAGTGTATATTGAGGGGGCTTTCGAGCTCAGTTCAACATCTTTTGTTGTCTTGATTGTTTCATCATCATCTTGGTTTTCTTCTTCATGATTTTCTGAAGGACTACTACAGTCTGTACTTCTTGTCTTGTTTGGAAGTTCTTCATCAAATCTTACATCAATGCTTTCTACAATTTTTCGAAGAGTCTTGTTGTAGCACCTGTACCCTTTACTCTTGGATGCATATCCTAGAAATATCCCTTCATCTACTATTGCATCAAACTGCCCCAAATTTTCATCATTATTCTTTATGTAACACTTTCTTCCAAAGACTCTAAAGTGCTTGATTGAAGCTGGTTTACCATGCCATAGTTCATAGGGAGTCTTGTCACTTCTTGGCCTTAAATGATATTTGTTAAGGATATGCACGGCTGTGTGTACTACTTCTGCCCAGAAGGTTTGAGGAATATTACTCTCTTGCATCATGTCTCTAGAAATTTGTTGTACAGACCTGTTTTGTCTCTCTGCTACTCCATTTTGTTGAGGTGTCCCTGCAATAGTAAATTGTTGATTTATCCCATGTTCATTGCATAGGTCTGCAAAGTCATAATCTGTGACTTCACCTCCTTTGTCTGAGCTGATGCATTTTAGCTTGCATCCTTTTTGATTTTTTGCTAATGCTTTGAATATTTTGAATTTCTCAAGTGTGTTAGAGTCAGTCTTGTTATCCCTCCGTCAGAGATCATTTCGCTTTCTGCATTTCATTTTTAGGTGTCTCGCTCGGTTCACTCAGTTGCATTTCGCTAGGGACATGCCATTATCTGATGGATGGGCCTTGTTGTTTATTTTCCTCATGTCATAATTTTCTAGCTTGTGATTGATCATTAAAGTTCATCAGAATTCATCGAAGTCAATGTTTCAGTCATTCATAGTCATGTATGGTCTTTGGTCGGCAAATAATCTTTAAGAGTTTTTAGGTCTAGGGTTTTGTCGACTTAGTCTGCATGAGAGGTTCCAAATCAGTTTTCATTGCAAAATTTCAATTTTAATAAGGCTTGAGAGTGTTTCTTCTTCAAAACTCTGTTTTGAAGAAGAAATCATCAAATTTGTTTTTAAAAATGTAATTTTTCAAAAGTTTCAGTCTCGAAGAATTCAAAGGCAGCCTTGGTTATCCTTCGCTAAGACATGCCACCAACCCTGCAAAATAGAGACAAGATTCATCATTCACTCCAAAAAAGTCAAGCAAAACAGAGTTTCAAAGTGAAAGTGCCAAATCAAACATTGCAAACTGGGTTTGTGAGAAACAAACATTGAATTCATCACTATATAAGATATTTTCATTGTTTAAATAGCCATTTGCATCCAAGAGATTCATTGAAGGTCGAAGTTCAGTGGTGAGAAGCCGAAATAGTGTGCTAAGATTGGACTGTGTCTTGAAGAATTGTGCGCGGCGCATTGGGGGCAGGCGCGGCGCATAGAGCCACATACCACAGTGCAAATTTGGTCAGGCGCGGCGCATTCAGCCCACGCGGCGCACTGGGTGTGCGCGCGACGCACAGAACCGAAAGGCGGGTTTTCTCATTGCCTGCAGCAAAACTCCAAATTTCGTGGCTCTCCTCGGCTCCCTGTGAAACGTTGGCATTCTTATGGCAATCCAATTCATGAGGCCTGTGGGCGCTCTGGTCACCAAGTATCTTACACAGTTTGTCGACATTTTTGATTGTTATCAAAGCGCTGATGATTCAACACTTCTCCGGAATTTATATTGAATGTTGAGTTTCCCATGCGCTTTTGCTTGTGTATTGAGGCTCAGAACATCACCCGAATTCAGATCTGGTCATTCACATGGTCATTTTCCCAAATTCACAGTATGAGTGTGCAAGTTGTGATACATATTCCTATGATTTTAAGTTCGAAGAATAACAATGGCTTTAGCAGTTTGCATTTCAATATGTAATCATTGTACCTCCTGAAGAAATTATCAAGACAAGCCAAAGTATTCACTTAAACAGAGGTTGAGAAGTATGGGGTAGCGAGAAATATCAATGAATTGTATGACAGTGCCGATACAGAGGTCATTATTCCAAAGAAAGTGGAAGTGGGTTGTGCATACAACGCCTAAAGATGTTTCTTTTAGTGTGTTAAGGCCTACTTTTATAAATAAAACATTTTGGTACACAGACTTTCTCCATATTTTTGACCACCAAGACGGACGTATGAGTACACTTCCAAAAATGTACCGGAATTACAACAAAATGGAATATCGGAGAAATGGATAAATCATATAAAGTTGCAAGATCTATTCACGTGTTGAGTGTAAGTGGCATGATTCTTTTGCTTTGGATGATGGTCGACTAGGGAGAATTTGATACGTCGGGATGAAAGTGCCCCAAAGTTTTAAAGGATGCTAATTATAAAAAAATTGGTTTTATTCAGGTAAGTGGAAGAAATTGATCGAAAACCTAAATTAAACGAATACCTACCATCGAAGAAACGGTTGTTACTATTTTGACTTAGGTTCTGATTCACAGATGCAACGCTACAGGTTCTGCCTATTCATTGGTCCATCAACAGATTTGAGTAGAAAATGTAACGCTACTCCTTTTACAGATGGTTGGCTCTTCATCTTTTGAAAATGATGATTAAACAAATCCCTTATTTTTTGTCGATCTGTTTTCAACATTGGAGGTTTATTTATTGTATTGTAAATCATTTGTAAAGGGGTCTGAGTTCTGGGAAAAGTGTGGGAGAAATACTCAGCACTTCACTGTACAGCTTTGACAGAGAATTAATGAAAGGTTGCAGCTCTGGTTTATGAGATTCATGTGGCGTGAGTTTAGCATATGTTTCTTCTTTCTGTTTCATATGTATCTTGTTATGTTTTACAGTTTCATTCATAATCATCTCCAGTTGAATGCTTTTAAGTAGGAAAGGTAGAATCCAGTTATTGCTCTGCCTTGGGAAAGCGTTCATTTTCTGTGTATCTTCATCAGTTTGATAAGGATTCATCTAGTATTCCCTTGTCAACCTCGTAACAGTCTACCCACTCCATAGTATTTCAAATTTGATGCTAAACCTCTTGCCTGTCTTGCCTCATGAAACAATCTGTGTCTTGATTTAATTTCTCAGCTCACGCTGTTCTTTGTCCCATACATCCCTGAAACTCAGTCATTCATCAGAATACCTCTTACCTATTTATTTACTAGCCTAAAATCAGTATTCATTATAGGTCATCTCAGGCCCTATTGGACATTTTTGCCGAGATAAACCCGGAGAGAGCCCTCTCCTATCCTCGTAGGGCTAGCTACGAGGCTGAGCGTGGTTTGGTGTTATCTTGAGTTTTGCCTTCCTTCAGCCTAAGTCAGATTCGAGAACTAACATAGTGGCGACCATACTGGGGAAGAAAATGGTTTGCTTGTGAACGTGACACTTGAATTGTAGATTTTCTTGCCCCAGTACGTGTATTAGGTTTAGATCTGATCATTGATGGTGGACAACGATCAGACATCAGAAGGCTGAAATCATTCACCTGGAGATTTCACTGAAAAATCCAGAAATCAATCCTTCATGGTGACTCCACTGCAGAGAGATCAGTAGCTTTAAGATTTTCAATATGGAATGGGTTGCAAGAAGATACGCTCCCATGAGTCGAGATCACATCCCAGGTTTTCCAAATAAAATGCCCAAGGTGGATTGGCTTCAGAATTTGCCTATGTTCAGAAATGTGGAAGGTAATGATGCTGCTCTTCATCTGGTGAAATTTCACATTCATGTGCATAAATTAAAGATCGATTTTCCTAAATACTGTTTGATGAAAATGTTTATGGCTACTCTGGAAGATGAAGCCCGATCTTGGTATGAAAGTTTGCCACCTGCTTCTATTTATTGTCTAAAGGATTTTCATACAATATTCTTTGAAAGGTACAGAGAATCTTGTCCGTCTTTAATGTTAGTGTAGAATTGTTGTGAACATGTTAATAGTTTCATTTAAGATCTTGAGAATTCTTATGGAGAAAATGAATTGATGGACGGAGAAATCATGGAAGCATTGTATGAAAATTCGCTACAGCAGCACACAGAAGTCTTGAAGGATACTTATCAAGATTAGCAGGTTGAAGATTTCCATATGGCTGAAGATGATGAAAGAGAAAGTTTCGTTTCAGATCTGTCCATGGAAGAAGACAGCATGCAGGGAAGTCAAGTTTCAATTTCAGAATGTGATAACGTTAAGTCAACCATTTCAGATTCAGATTGTGATGACCAAGAATATCTTGTGCTGAATCCCATGAAGGAGAAATCTGTTGTTGAAGTCATATGGAATGAAGAAGACAGAGTTATGGATCCAAATGTTCTCATGTCATCAGAACAAAGCCTTCATAAAGAGGTAATCCAGTCAGTTCATGAACATCAAGATGAGATTTTTGTTCAAGTAAGTGAAAAAGTTTCCTTGGATGAATCGTTGGTAGATGATAGAAATGTCATGTTTGAGCATCAAAAATCAACTGAAGTTTCTTTTCTTATGATTGATGAATGTAATGAGAATCTGGCTGTTATATCATATGAAGATGACCTACAATACATTCATACTGTAGAAGATCAGAACATTTAGGACTGTCTTTCATATTTTTCTTCATATGTTTCATGTTTTGAAATGTTCTTTAAAGAGGATATCTGCTCATCTACTTGTTCATAATTTTTTGAGGACCAGGAACAGACTTTTACTGAAGAAAGATCAGAATCAAAAGAGAAAGACACCTTGTTTCTTCAGCAGGAGGCAATTTTTCATGTTTTTCAGTTTCCATTGGCAAATCTGTTCCAGTCAGCAGTGAAGGTGATTATTGCAGTATTAAGTGATGAAGGAGATCATGGTCAATTAGGTTTTTGGATGCCCATTTACCAGTATCTATTGTTGACCAGGAGATCTGATCAGGAGAATCAATCAAGTAGGCATCTGCTTGATTGGTTGCATTGGCATTTTGATATAGTTTGATGATATATTGTCTTGCAAGAAATACAGGTGGTCATGTACTGCCATCAAGCTTTAAGTTTTAAGTTCAGGTCTTAGTCATTTTGAGTTAGCTTGTCACGTCAGTTTTAGTCATTTGAGTTTTAAAGCTGAGTCGTTTCGAGTCAAGTTTCAGTCAATAAATTGAGTCAAAAGTCTTGTGTCGATATGTCAAAATAATGGACTCCATAGCCCAATGGATGAAGGCACTGTCTAGCTCTCCCAGAGATCTGTAGTTCTTGGCACCTCCCGGGAGCTACCATCCCCATTGGAGCCAATGTTAGAGTCGGTCTTGTTATCCCTCTGTCAGAGATCATTTCGCTTTCTACATTTCATTTTTAGGTGTCTCGCTCGGTTCACTCAGTTGCATTTCGCTAGGGACATGCCACTATCTGATGGATGGGCCTTGTTGTTTATTTTCCTCATGTCATAATTTGCTGGCTTGTGATTGATCATTAAAGTTCATCAGAATTCGTCGAAGTCAATGTTTCAGTCATTCATAGTCATGTATGGTCTTTGGTCGACAAATAATCTTTAAGAGTTTTTAGGTCTAGGGTTTTGTCGACTTAGTCTGCATGAGAGGTTCCAAATCAGTTTTCATTGCAAAATTTCATTGTTAATAAGGCTTGAGAGTGTTTCTTCTTCAAAACTCTGTTTTGAAGAAGAAATCATCAAATTTGTTTTTAAATATGTAATTTTTCAAAAGTTTCAGTCTCGAAGAATTCAAAGGCAGCCTTGGTTATCCTTCGCTAAGACATGCCACCAACCCTGCAAAAGAGAGACAAGATTCATCATTCACTCCAAAAAAGTCAAGCAAAATAGAGTTTCAAAGTGAAAGTGCCAAATCAAACATTTCAAAATGGGTTTGTGAGAAACAAACATTGAATTCACCATTATATAATATATTTTCATTGTTTAAATAGCCATTTGCATCCAAGAGATTCATTGAAGGTCGAAGTTCAGTGGTGAGAAGCCGAAATAGTGTGCTAAGACTGGACTGTGTCTTGAAGAATTGTGCGAGGCGCATTGGGGGTAGGCGTGGCGCATAGGCGCGACGCGGCACATAGAGCCGCATACCACAGTGCAAATTTGGTCGGGCGTGGCGCATTCAGCCCACGCGGCGCACAGAGCCGACAGGCGGGTTTTCTCATTGCCTGCAGCAAAACTCCAAATTTCGTGGTTCTCCTCGGCTCCCTGTGAAACGTTGGCATTCTTATGGCAATCCAATTCATGAGGCCTGTGGGCGCTCTGGTCACCAAGTATCTTACACAGTTTGTCAACATTTTTGATTGCTATCAAAGCGCTAATGATTCAACACTTCTCCAGAATTTATATTGAATGTTGAGTTGCCCATACGCTTTTGCTTGTGTATTGAGGCTCAGAACATCACCCAAATTCAGATCTGGTCATTCACATGGTCATTTTCCCAGATTCACAGTATGAGTGTGCAAGTTGTGATACATATTCCTATGATTTTAAGTTCGAAGAATAACAATGGCTTTAGCAGTTTGCATTTCAATATGTAATCATTGTACCTCCTGAAGAAATTATCAAGACAAGCCAAAGTATTCACTTAAATGGAGGTTGAGAAGTATGGGGTAGCGAGAAATATCAATGAATTGTATGACAGTGCCGATACAGAGGTCATTATTCCAAAGAAAGTGGAAGTGGGTTATGCATACAACGCCTAAAGATGTTTCTTTTAGTGCGTTAAGGCCTACTTTTATAAATAAAATATTTTGGTACACAGACTTTCTCCATATTTTTGACCACCAAGACAGGAGCGGCATATGAGTACCCACTTCCAAAAATGTCAGGTGCAACAAAGGGAAGTGGAATATCGGAGAAATGGATAAATCATATAAAGTTGCAAGATCTATTCCTGGAGTGCTGGTGCAAGCTGGCAGGATTCTTTTGCTTTGGATGATGGTCGACTAAGGGAGAATTTGATACGTCAGGATGAAAGCGCCCCAGATGTTGCAAAGGATGCTAATTATAAAAAATTGGTTTTTATTCAAACAGTAAGTGGAAGAAAATAGTCCGAAAGCCTAAATTAAACGAAGAATACCTACCACATCAGAAAAACAGGATTCGATTGCCTATTTTTTACTTCAGTTTCAATTCACAAGGTCTGCGCTACAGGTTCTGCCTATTCATTGGTCCATCAACAGATTTGAGTAGAAAATGTAACGCTACTCCTTTTACAGATGGTTGGCTCTTCATCTTTTGAAAATGATGATTAAACAAATCCCTTATTTTTGGTCGATCTGTTTTCAACATTGGAGGTTTATTTATTGTATTGTAAATCATTTGTAAAGGGGTCTGAGTTCTGGGAAAAGTGTGGGAGAAATACTCAGGACTTCACTGTACAGCTTTGACAGAGAATTAATGAAAGGTTGTAGCTCTGGTTTATGAGATTCATGTGGCGTGAGTTTAGCATATGTTTCTTCTTTCTGTTTCATATGTATCTTGTTATGTTTTACAGTTTCATTCATAATCATCTCTAGTTGAATGCTTTTAAGTAGGAAAGGTAGAATCCAGTTATTGCTCTGCCTTGGGAAAGCGTTCATTTTCTGTGTATCTTCTTCTGTTTGATAAGGATTCATCTATTATGCCATTTTCAACCTCGTAACAGTCTACCCACTCCATAGTATTTCAAATTTGATGCTAAACCTCTTGCCTATCTTGCCTCATGAAACAATATGTGTCTTGATTTAATTTCTCAGCTCACATTGTTCTTTGTCCCATACATCCCTGAAACTCAGTCATTCATCATAACACCTCTTTCATATTTATTTACTAGCCTAAAATCAGTATTCATTATAGGTCATCTCAGGCCCTATTGGACATTTTTGCCGAGATAGACCCGGAGAGAGTCCTCTCCTGTCCTCGTAGGGCTAGCTACGAGGCTAAGCGTGGTTTGGTGTTATCTTGAGTTTTTCCTTCCTTCAGCCTAAGTCAGATTCGAGAACTAACATAGTGGCGACCATACTAGGGAAGAAAATGGTTTGCTTGTGAACGTGACACTTGAATTGTAGATTTTCTTGCCCCAGTACGTGTATCAGGTTCAGATCTGATCATTGATGGTGGACAACGATCGGACATCAGAAGGCTGAAATCATTCACCTGGCGATTTCACTGAAAAATCCAGAAATAAATCCTTCATGGTGACTCCACTGCAGAGAGATCAGTAGCTTTAATATTTTCAATATGGAACGGGTTGCAAGAAGATACGCTCCCATGAGTCGAGATCACATCCCAGGTTTTCCAAATAAAATTCCCAAGGTGGATTGGCTTCAGAATTTGCCTATGTTCAGAAATGTGGAAGGTAATGATGCTGCTCTTCATCTGGTGAAATTTCACATTCATGTGCATAAATTAAAGATCGATTTTCCTGAAGACTGTTTGATGAAATTTTTTATGGCTACTCTGGAAGATGAAGCCCGATCTTGGTATGAAATTTTTCCACCTGCTTCTATTTATTGTCTAAAGGATTTTCATACAATATTCTTTGAAAGGTACAGAGAATCTTGTCCGTCTTTAATGTTAGTGCAGAATTGTTGTGAACATGTTAATAGTTTCATTTAAGATCTTGAGAATTCTTATGGAGAAAATGAATTGATGGACGGAGAAATCATGGAAGCATTGTATGAAAATTCGCTATAGCAGAACACAGAAGTCTTGAAGGATACTTATCAAGATCAGCAGGTTGAAGATTTCCATATGGCTGAAGATGATGAAAGAGAAAGTTTCGTTTCAGATCTTTCCATGGAAGAAGACAGCATGCAGGGAAGTCAAGTTTCAATTTCAAAATGTGATAACGTTAAGTCAACCATTTCAGATTCAGATTGTGATGACCAAGAATATCTTGTGCTGAATCCCATGAAGGAGAACTTTGCTGTTGAAGTCATCTGGAATGAAGAAGACAAAGTAATGGATCCAAATGTTCTCATGTCATCAGAACAAAGCCTTCATAAAGAGGTAATCCAGTCAATTCATGAACATCAAGATGAGATTTTTGTTCAAGTAAGTGAAAAAGTTTCCTTGGATGAATCGTTGGTAGATGATAGAAATGTCATGTTTGAGCATCAAGAATCAGCTGAAGTTTCTTTTCTTCTGATTGATGAATGTAATGAGAATCTGGCTATTATATCATATGAAGATGACCTACAATACATTCAGACTGTAGAAGATCAGAACATTCAGGACTGTCTTTCAGATTTTTCTTCATATGTTTCATGTTTTGAAATGTTCTTTGAAGAGGATATCTGCTCATCTACTTGTTCATAATTTTTTGAGGACCAGGAACAGACTTTTACTGAAGAAAGATCAGAATCAAAAGATAAAGACACCTTGTTTCTTCAGCAGGAGGCAATTTTTCATGTTTTTCAGTTTCCATTGGCAAATCTGTTCCAGTCAGCAGTGAAGGTGATTATTGCAATATTCAGTGATGAAGGAGATCATGGTCAATTAGGTTTTTGGATGCCCAGTTACCAGTATCTATTGTTGACCAGGAGATCTGATCAGGAGAATCAATCAAGTAGGCATCTGCTTGATTGGTTGCATTGGCATTTTGATATAGTTTGATGATATATTGTCTTGCAAGAAATACAGATGGTCATGTACTACCATCAAGCTTTAAGTTTTAAGTTCAGGTCTTAGTCATTTTGAGTTAGCTTGTCAAGTCAGTTTTAGTCATTTGAGTTTTAAAGCTGAGTCGTTTCGAGTCAAGTTTCAGTCAATAAATTGAGTCAAAAGTCTTGTGTCGATATGTCAAAATAATGGACTCCATAGCCCAATGGATGAAGGCACTATCTAGCTCTCCCAGAGATCTGCAGTTCTTGGCACCTCCCGGGAGCTACCATCCCCATTGGATCCAATGTTAGAGTCGGTCTTGTTATCCCTCCGTCAGAGATCATTTCGCTTTCTACATTTCATTTTTAGGTGTCTCGCTCGATTCACTCAGTTGCATTTCGCTAGGGACATGCCATTATCTGATGGATGGGCCTTGTTGTTTATTTTCCTCATGTCATAATATGCTGGCTTGTGATTGATCATTAAAGTTCATCAGAATTCATCGAAGTCAATGTTTCAGTCATTCATAGTCATGTATGGTCTTTGGTCGGCAAAGAATCTTTAAGAGTTTTTAGGTCTAGGGTTTTGTCGACTTAGTCTTCATGAGAGGTTCCAAATCAGTTTTCATTGCAAAATTTCATTGTTAATAAGGCTTGATAGTGTTTCTTCTTCAAAAATTTGTTTTGAAGAAGAAATCATCAAATTTGTTTTTAAATATGTAATTTTTCAAAAGTTTCAGTCTCGAAGAATTCAGAGGCAGCCTTGGTTATCCTTCGCTAAGACATGCCACCAACCCTGCAAAAGAGAGACAAGATTCATCATTCACTCCAAAAAATTCAAGCAAAACAGAGTTTCAAAGTGAAAGTGCCAAATCAAACATTGCAAAATGGGTTTGTGAGAAACAAACATTGAATTCACCACTATATAAGATATTTTGATTATTTAAATAGCCATTTGCATCCAAGAGATTCATTGAAGGTCGAAGTTCAGTGGTGAGAAGCCGAAATAGTGTGCTAAGACTGGACTGTGTCTTGAAGAATTGTGCGCGGCGCATAGGCGCAACGTGGCGCATAGAGCCGCATACCACAGTGCAAATTTGGTCGGGTGCGGCGCACGTGGTGTGCGCGTGGTGCACAGAGCCGACATGCGGGTTTTCTTGTTGCCTGCAGCAAAACTCCAAATTTCGTGGCTGTCCTTGGCTCCCTGTGAAACGTTGGCATTCTTATGGAAATCCAATTCATGAGGCCTGTGGGCGCTCTGGTCACCAAGTATCTTACACAGTTTGTCGACATTTTTTATTGCTATCAAAGCGCTGATGATTCAACACTTCTCCAGAATTTATATTGAATGTTGAGTTGCCCATACGCTTTTGCTTGTGTATTGAGGCTCAGAACATCACCCGAATTCAGATCTGGTCATTCACATGGTCATTTTTCCCAGATTCACAGTATGAGTGTGCAAGTTGTGATACGTATGCCTATGATTTTAAGTTCGAAGAATAACAATGGCTTTAGCAGTTTGCATTTCAATATGTAATCATTGTACCTCCTAAAGAAATTATCAAAACAAGCCAAAATATTCACTTAAACGGAGGTTGAGAAGTATGGGGTAGTGAGAAATATCAATGAATTGTATGACAGTGCTGATACAGAGGTCATTATTCCAAAGAAAGTGGAAGTGGGTTATGCATACAACGCCTAAAGATGTTTCTTTTAGTGCGTTAAGGCCTACTTTTATAAATAAAACATTTTGGTACACAGACTTTCTCCATATTTTTGACCACCAAGACAGGAGCGGCATATGAGTACCCACATCCAAAAATGTCAGGTGCAGCAAAGGGAAATGGAATATCGGAGAAATGGATAAATCATATAAAGTTGCAAGATCTATTCCTGGAGTGCTGGTGCAAGCTGGCAGGATTCTTTTGCTTTGGATGATGGTCGACTAAGGGAGAATTTGATACGTCAGGATGAAAGCGCCCCAGATGTTGCAAAGGATGCTAATTATAAAAAATTGGTTTTTATTCAAACAGTAAGTGGAAGCAAATAGTCCGAAAGCCTAAATTAAACGAAGAATACCTACCATAGCAGAAAAACAGGATTCGATTGCCTATTTTTGACTTCAGTTTCAATTCACAAGTTCTACGCTACAGGTTATGCCTATTCATTGGTCCATCAATAGATTTGAGTAGAAAATGTAACGCTGCTCCTTTTACAGATGGTTGGCTTTTCATCTTTTGAAAATGATGATTAAACAAATCCGTTATTTTTGGTCGATCTGTTTTCAACATTGGAGGTTTATTTATTGTATTGTAAATCATTTGTAAAGGGGTCTGAGTTCTGGGAAAAGTGTGGGAGAAATACTCAGCACTTCACTGTACAGCTTTGACAGAGAATTAATGAAAGGTTGCAGCTCTGGTTTATGAGATTCATGTGGCGTGAGTTTAGCATATGTTTCTTCTTTCTGTTTCATATGTATATTGTTATGTTTTACAGTTTCATTCATAATCATCTCCAGTTTAATGCTTTTAAGTAGGAAATGTAGAATCCAGTTATTGCTCACCTTGGGAAAGCGTTCATTTTCTGTGTATCTTCTTCTGTTTGATAAGGATTCATTTATTATTCCCTTGTCAACCTCGTAACAGTCTACCCACTCCATAGTATTTCAAATTTGATGCTAAACCTCTTGCCTGTCTTGCCTCATGAAACAATATGTGTCTTGATTTTATTTCTCAGCTCACGTTGTTCTTTGTCCCATACATCCCTGAAACTCAGTCATTCATCAAACTACCTCTTACCTATTTATTTACTAGCCTAAAATCAGTATTCATTATAGGTCATCTCAGGCCTTATTGGACATTTTTTCCGAGATATACCCGGAGAGAGCCCTCTCCTGTCCTCATAGGGCTAGCTACGAGGCTGAGCATGGTTTGGTGTTATCTTGAGTTTTTCCTTCCTTCAACCTAAGGCAGATTCGAGAACTAACATAGTGCTTCCGATTTATTCTTGAGAAATGCAACCCATGTCATTCTGGAGAAATCATCTATTATTAGCATGAAGTAGGATTCTCCACTTGGTGTTTTAGTTCTTGCAGGTCCACACAGGTCCATGTGCACAAGCTGGAGTGGTCTTCTTATTGATAGCTCATCTTTGGCCTTGAAGGATGTGCGGGTCTGTTTGCCCAATTGACAAGATTTGCATATGGTATTTGAAGGCCTTTTTATTTCTGGCATATCTCTGACAGCTTTCTTCTTGCTCAGTCTGATGATATGGTCGAAGTTAAGATGTCCCAATCTCCTATGCCATAACCATGACTCCTCAAGTTTGCTAAGATGGCATGCTTCATCCTCCTCTTTCACTATGTAGACATTACTCTCTGTTCGAACCCCTTTGAGCAGAGTCTTTCCTATGGTGCTTGATCTGACTTCACAGTCTTGTGCTCTAAAAAGAACTTCACAGCCTTTATCACACATGTGACTGACACTCAGCAAATTTTCTTTCAGCCCATCCACAAATAGTACATCTTGGGCCTTTCCTCTGCCATTATCTAGGCTAACTGAGCCTTTTCCTTTGATTTTTCATACTTTATCATTGCCAAAAGTAACATTTCCAGATTTCTTTTCATTAAAGGTTATAAAATTGCTTCTATCTCCAGTCATATGTTTTGAGCAGCCACTATCCAAATACTATTGAATTTTCAGGTCTTGAGCAGTTAGAGCCAGGTCACATTTATTCACCTTCTTTTTCCATTGGAAACATCCTTTTGTTTGGTACCTTTTGTGAGATGATGAACCACGTTCTCTAAGAGGACATTTGGAGGGCATATGTCCAATTTTATTGCATACACAACATTTGATCATAATTTTTTGCAGAATTGTGAGTATGAGTAAAATCTCCATGATTCATAAACCTCCTTGAGGTGTTGATCATCAATCTTTGTCCATATTTTCTACACTCAATGATTTTATGGCCAAATTCCTTACAATAAAAATAGTAACCATAGAAACAATTTGCATACCTGATATGAGGTTGTCTTCTCCATTTGTTTGCTTGAGACAGTCTCTTCATTGTTTGCATCCTTTGCTGGTTTGCATTACTCCTCCTTGTATGACAGTATGCAACAATATGTCCCAGCTTGTGGTAGGCATAACAAGTGGCATTTTTCATAGGAGGGAAGAATCTCCTTTGATGACTTCCAAATTTGACATACTCAGGGGTATACGATCCTTTTTTTGTTGGTTGAGTATTTATTTCATTCTTTGTTATTAGAGGTTTCTTATAGTTTCTATCTCCTTCATTGCATGTTTCTTTCTTTGTAGGAATTATTTGAGCTGCTTCATCAGCCTTCTTTGCTTTTACAAAAATAATATTTTTGTTTTCTTTTTATTTGCCTTTACTTCATTCTCCTTCATAACCTATCCCAGTTTTTATCAGAGGAGATCTTTGGGCATCCAGAATTTCGTTCAACTTACCAGAGCTTGTTATTTGAGAAGAATTTATAGACACTTTCCTTTGAGAATTTTCTAATTTCTTCCTCAGACATACTACTTATTCTTCAAACTTTTCTTGTTCCTCAGTTTTATCCTTGATTTGCTTAAGTAACATGTCTTCTATCTTTTTGGCTTCTTCAAGCTCTACCTTCAGTTGCATGAGGACTTCTGAATTTTTCTCTTCTCTCACATACTTGAGGAGAATGTCCTTTTGTTTTCTACACTTCAGTTTGAGTCTGTCAATCTCCTCCAGGGCACTTCTTAGCTCCCCCTCAAGGTCAGCTTCACCTTCTTCTTCATCTTCTAGAAGGAGTCCTTCAATTTCTTCTATGGCCATCAATAAAAATTCAGAGGTTCCTTCTTCACTTGAGGGTTCATCTGAGTCTTTAGATGCACTGCTGTCTTGTTGAGCATAGAAATATTTTCTACTGAATTTCTTTCCTTTCTGCCAGTTCTTTGATGTAGTTCTTCCTGATTCTTGAGCCTGATTCCTTGCTTTCTTATGAGGACACTTAGCAGCATAGTGTCCAACTCTTCCACAGTTAAATCATTTGAATGGAACTTTACCTTTATATTTACCTGAGCCTCTATCCAGCTTCTTGACAAATTTAGCCTCTTCTTCATCAGAGAAAGAGCATATATCTTCCTTTTCTTCTTTCTTATTTTCTATTTTAAGGGCTGCCTCCCTCGCACTTGGCTTCTTCTGTGGGAGTCTCATCTCATAGGCTGTTAGATTTCCAAGTAACTGGTTCATGGTCAAGGTTTCCCAATCAGCTATTTCTTATATGGAAGAAACCTTGGGGTTAAAGCTGGATGGGAGAGATCTTATCATCTTTTGTACAATTACACATTCTGGTATAGTTTCTCTAAGAGCTTTCATATTATTAACAATTTCTGCAACTCTTAAGAATAATCTGCCAATATCTTCATCATCATTCATTTTCAAATTTTCAAACTGGGCTCTATATAATTGAATTTTGGTTGTCTTTACCTTTTTATTTCCCTCATGGATGTTTTCAAGAGTATCCCACATTTCTTTGGCAGTATTTTTGTGCATTACTTTGATAAATTCAGCCTCACATAGTCCATTTAAGATTGCATTCATGGCCTTTGCATTTGCTACAAATTCTTATTTAGCTTCTTTCTCTAGGTCAGTTTCCTTTGGGGCATATCCAAATTCCATAGCAGCCCAAACTTATATTCCTAGAGACATTATGTATGTTCTCATTCTGATTTTCCAGAAAGCATAATTAGCACCGGTGAAAAAAGGGGCTTTATTGGTTGAGCTTCCTTCTTGACTAGCCATCCTAGGGGCCTAGGATCTCCTTTCAGTGGTTAAACTGGTACTAAAGGAACTGGCTCTGATACGAATTGTTGAATCCTTAGTTAAACTGAGAGGGGGAGGGGTGGGGGGGGGGGGTGGGGGGTGAATCAGTTTAACACACACATGAGATTTTTAAACTTTTCATCCAGCTTATTTACAACTTAATTTTATAACCAACGTTAATATGTGAACAGTCTTAATATGTTACAGCAAGTATTAAATTAATGTGACTTCAAACTTATTATGAGAGCAGTGAACAATAAGCAGATTGGATAGAACATATCAACACTTAGGCAACACACACAAAGACAGCAGATATAAGTGGAAACCCATAAAGGGAGAAAACCAAATCTTATTATTGTTGTGATGCAAAGGCAAGCTCCAAATCCCTCTCGCCACTGTTTTTCTACAGGCACCAACCTACAGGAGGCTCCAACCTCAGTCAGCTACAACTGACATCTATCAAGCTTCAACTTGATAGTGAATCTCTAACTTCCTCAATTTATCAAAAGAAAATATTTGTTGATTTACCTTAGATATCGACTCTGTTCTGTAGCATCTCTTTCTGCTCCTCCTTTTCTTATCTTCTCTGCCTCAATTCCTCATACTCTGCATTCTCTAACCTCACTCTCTAACCTCTCTATGCATCTCAAGGTGATATCATTTATAGAGATTTCCTTATGACTGTTTGTATTCCTCAGGGAATTCGAAATGGATAACCATACCTCTTAGCCTTCTGCCTTCTCATTTCTTTTCCAGCTCACTCAAAAAAATATAATTGTATGTACTAATTTTAATATTACAGTGGAATTTTTGTTTTCTTCCAGAGACTTGCCAATGCATCACAAACAATAAAAATAAATTACAACATTTACATTCACATTTTCAGTTACATAAAAAACAATTTCACTCAGCCCATTTTCTGGCCTTTGGCTTTGCTGGCTTTGTCTTCTCTGCTGTTGTTAAGAAACTGTTCGGCATACTCTATTCACTGTCTTCTGCATATTCTCCAGCGTTTTGTGCTTGCACACCTGTCAAATTCATTCCTGTGTATATTCCTGTTCACTATGTATGTATACCTGTCGAGCCCACATTTTCATTCCTTTATCACAGAAACTTCTTTTATTAACTAAAGTACTTTGCCTGAGATTCTTCTCTTTCAATTTATCACAGGTGAATATTATAACCCCTTTCATTCTTATGTTCCGGCAACTATAATATATCAACTATAAGTCTTTGCTCATTCATTTAAAACTCAACATCTCTAACTGTTGGCTTCACACATATGTGACTTTATATAAAGCCAAATTATGACTCTATGGTCCGGTAACAGATATTAATCAGATATCAGTCTTTGCGTGGGTTAACACTTTAATCACTCACCATATGATAGTATTTCACATCCGGGCCCACAATTCAATCATGTGGAAAATTCACCCTCATTCGAACTAACATTCGGGCTTCAATCTAATGTATCGCAGCTTATGTTCACACATATGGTCTACACTCATTGCATATAGGCATCGCTTTTATCATATAATATATAATCCTCGACATACATTACACCTTCACAAAGGTTTGGATCTACATTAAAGACTTTGGAACAAAACTTAGGGTATTCGGGCCCACAATATTGGACCTTTTTCTATTTGCTGATGCGATCAATCTCCTTTGCGATGGTTCACTGTTCACTTCACTGTACCGATGCGATGAATTGCTCCGATGCGATGGTTCACTATTGACTTCACTGTGTCGATGCGATGGTTCATTGGAATTCAAACAAGTATGAGACTCCCATGTATAATGAATTACGTCCGAAACTCAATCGCAATCGAAACTTTTGTTAAAAAGTTCCGCTGCCATAGGTTTCTCTGATGTGATTAGTGAGGGTCCCACCTTATGGTACTTCGTATATGGAGCGTTGCACATATATATATACTTTGCTGCTTTATCTTTGATATATACCAATTCTTCATAATATATGTTCATCTTTGACTTTGTGTAAAGCACCAATAACTAAAGTTCGTCGCCTCATATCAAACAATATATGTCTGTCGCCATATATATATATATATGTTCCCCACTTCAATAGTCACAAGCATTACCATGCCGCAGATTTACATTAAAACTTAAGCAAATAATTAACCATAATACCTGCACCAATAACACTCAGGCTAAGGTTAAATTATCAACCATTGATATATTTTAAGGTCTGGACCCATATTTCAATTAACTCTCATTTGCCATACGACCATTCAATCAGCGAATTAACAATGATTAACACCCAACATTATGTGAAAGTTCAACTGGGGCCCAGCAACATAAAGCACCCTTCTCATCCGACGGTGGGGAAATTATCGCATCGTCCAAGATGATCCGACGACCGTCATGCCATATCGTGTTTTTTATTGAGCCGAGCTTTAACTGCTCAAATGAATGCGATAAAATTTGTTTTGTAAAACCGCCTTAGGACACGTGGCCATCAATAACATATATCACGTTCTTTTTGACAATTCTTCTTACCACTTCTACTATTGCGCGAACCCACTGGTTTTTGAGCGTCGGTTTTACTGTTCACATTCAGGGTTCCGTTTATATTCATGGTTCCACTTCATCAAATTCTTCGCGATTTCGTAAATATATATATGCCGTTCAAAGGTTTCATTTCATATTTCTTCAGCACTTCAATATATGAACTCCGCCTTAACATATAAACCCTTGTTTCATTGTTATTTTAATACAACACTACCATAAGGTTTAACACTCGACTACATCAGGTTTTTATTGCTTAACTCTTGGTTCCACCTTTTACCCTTAGGGTTCCATCTTAACCCTTCAACATTTTATTATAAAAATTTCGTTGTGCTCTCGCCACTCTGTCTATATATGAAAGCTGCCACAGGATGAGCGTTAATGGCTTTTCAAATTTGCGTTGTGGCCCTGAATATTCCCCTAATTGTTTGTGCTTCTTTCTCTTCTGCATAGTCCAACTCTTTCTCTGTGAGCTCTTCTCCATTGGAACCCCCTCTGGATCTTTGCACTCTCTGTCTATTCTGCTTCCCTGTTTCTGTATTCTCGGTATGTATAGTCTGCTCCTCTGTCAAATGTAAACTCTTGTCACTGCATTCTCCTCTGCCTCTGCTGCTGTCCTTTTCCATCAATGACAACACTTCTAACACACCCAACGTCGCATTGTGACAACAATTTTCTCAATGTTTAAATCAAGCATGCTCAACCATGTTTATTTTATGGTTTATAGTATTTATCTAAAGAGTTTTATATAGTTGAGGTTTATAATATTTATCTAAAGGTTTTTATATACTTGAGGTTTATAATATTAATATCTTAAGTTTAATATTATTCCCTTGAGTTTATAGTATTAATAATCATGTGAGTTTATCAAACCTTTTTGTTTAAGATATTAATTTTTAGGCTTTATTAATCTCTTATGTTTTTCATATTGATCACTTCGCCTTATTGATCACTTAAGTTTTTAATATTTATCCCTTGGGTTTATAATATAAATCCCTTGGGTTTATTAGTCTTTTTCATTTATAATATTAAACCACTCTTGGATCTAAGAATCTCTTGAGTTAAAAATATTAACTCTTACGGTTTATTAATTTCTTAGGTTTTTGAGATAAAAATATTAATTCTTAGGCTTTATTAATATATTGTGTTTTTAATATTGATCCATTGGCCTTATTGACCCCTTAGATTTTTAATATTTATCCCTTTAGTTCACCAATTCCTTCGGTTTGTAATATCAAACCCTTAGTGTTATTAGTTCTTTATGTTTAAAATATTAATAACCCCTTGCTTTATTAATCTCTTGAGTTTAAAATATTAATTATTAGGGTGTATTAATTTCTTGGTTTATAATATTAATATTTATCTCTTGGGTTCACCAATTACTTTGGTTAATAATATTAACCCCTTGGGTTTATTACTTCTTTTGGTTTATAATATTAATAATGTCTTGGGTTTATTAATCTATTTAATTTAAAATATTAATTATTAGGGTTTATTAATTTTTTAGGTTTTTGAGTTTAAAAAATTTATTCTTAGGGTTTAATAATCTTTTTTTGTTTTTAATATTGATCCATCGGCCTTATTGATAATGTAGGTTTTTAATCTTTATATCCTTGTTTCACAGATTCCTTTGGTTTAGAATATTAAACCCTTGCGTTTATTAGTTCTTTTGGCTTATAATATTAATAATCCCTTCAGTTTATTAATATTTTGAGTTTTAATATTATGATTTACATTATGGTGCGATATGTTGGGTTATAATATAGATTCTAATATATAGTGTTTATAATTAGGGGTTAATATTATGTTTATAATATTTGGGTTTATAATATTTTGTTTAATATTTACAGTTTATAACATTTGGTATTCTAATATTTCAGTTCATAAGATTGATTTTTAGGGTTTATTGATCCCTTGGTCTTATTGATCCCTTAGGTATTTAATATTTATCCCTTCAGTTCACCAATTCGTTTGATTTGTAATATTAAACCCTTGGGTTTATTATTTTGGTTTATAATATTAATAACCCCTTGGGTTTATTAATCTCTTAAGTTTAATATATTAAGTCTTAGGGTTTATTAATCTCTTGAGTTTAAAATATTAATTCTTATGCTTTATTAATTTCTTGGTTTATAATATTAATATTTATCCCTTGGGTTCACCAATTTCTTTGATTTATAATATTAAACTCTTGGGTTTATTAGTTCTTTTGGTTTATAATATTCATAATACCTTTAATTTATTAATCTCTTCAATTTAAATTATTAATTCTTAGGGTTTATTCATTTCTTATGTTTTGAGTTTAAGATATTAATTATTAGGGTTTATTAATCCCTTGAGTTTCTTAATTCTTTGGATTGGTAATATTATGCATTAAATATTAGTCATACACTTTAATATTAATGCATGGTCCAATGTGACATTATAAAAAACATTATCTATATGAAAATCAACTATGGGCTACCATTGTTAATGATAGTTATTCATAGTCAATCAAGGTCTTCCATGGTAGAATGTCACATTGTGACAAAGATTGTCTCAATATGAAAATCAACCATGGAAAACCATGGTCATTCTTCGTCCAACATCGCATTATGACAATAATTGTCTCAATTCTTAAGTCAAACATGCTCAACCATGTTTATTTTACGGTTTATAGTATTTATGTAAAGGTTTTTATATACTTGAGGTTTATAATATTAATATCATAGATTTAATATCATTCCGTTGAGTTTATAATATTAATAATTATGTGAATTTATCAAACCTTTTTGTTTAAGATATTAATTTGCAAGATTTATTAATCTCTTATGTTTTTCATATTGATCCCTTTGCCTTATTTATCCCTTAGGTTTTTAATATTTATCTATTGGGTTCACCAATTCCTTGGGTTTATGACATAAAACCCTTTGGTTTATTAGTTCTTTTCATTTATAATATTAAATCACACTTGGGTCTTACAATCTCTTCAGTTAAAAATATTAATTCTTAGGGTCTATTAATTTCTTAGGTTTTTGAGTTAAAAATATTAATTCTTATTGTTTTTTAATCTCTTGTGTTTTTAATATTGATCCCTTGGCCTTATTGATCACTTATGTCTTTAATATTTATCCCTTGGGTTCACTAATTCCTTTGGTTTGTAAAATCAAATCCTTGGCTTTATTAGTTCTTTTTGTTTATAATATTAATAATCCCTTGGGTTTATTAATCTATTGAGTTTAAAATATTAATTATTAGGGTTTATTAATTTCTTGGTTTATAATATTAATATTTATCCTTGGGTTCACCAATTACTTTGGTTTATAGTATTAAATCCTTGGGTTTATTACTTCTTTTGGTTTATAATATTAATAATGTCTTGGTTTTATCAATCTATTTAATTTAAAATATTAATTATTAGGGTTTATTAATTGCTTAGGTTGTATTCATTTTCTCATTTTGTTTCTAATCCAATACTATTATGCTTCTTACACATTGTTGTAGAGGCTACAAGAACACCTAAAATTTTGGGCATATTCAAAATTTCAAGTCCCCCACTGCTTGCTTTCAGGTCATTAGAGTTATGTTCATGTTTTGGAATTGGTTGATGTCCCCATGAGCCATTCCTATGAAACCCTATCGATGTCCTCCCTTACATGGTGCATGTCATTTTTACTCTTCTTGACTTACCTCAAAATTTGATCACGCAGATGCATCCGGGTTTATGGTAGTACCTCATGTCGATAACCCCACCTCGTCATAGTCCTCATCCCTCCCAAATTCATTAGGGTTTGTCAGGTTGAAGTTATTATAATGTGCTATCGAAAATTATCTTTCCATTAGCGTGCATTTGTAGGGGACAAAAAAAAGTTGGTGCCATTTATCATACTCCACATGTGTCCTTATACCTCCAAACACATTAGGGCTTGGGAGACTATTGTCTTGTTCAGACATCCTAAAACCCTAGAATTTATTAAGATTGAAGGGATAAATAATTTTCACTCGCATTACCTAGTTCATATCCCATCAACTCTAATGACACTTTCAATATCGTTAGTCATTGCATCATCCCTTCATATATTTCGTAACTTCAAGAAGGAACATTGGACACTTATACACACTTTCATGTGCCCTCGCATTTGGTTTCTATTGAGTTATAAAAAATTATTATTATATATAAATTGTTAAACACACACATGGGGGGTGAGAAAGTAAACACACACAAAGGGAAAGATAAGCATTCGTTGCATATTATCATTGATATGATGTACATTTATAATACAATGAGGTGACCCTTGGATTCATCTTCCAAGGTCACTTGGACTCCTTTGTGACTCTTCGCCTTCCACACCTACCCATAGAGAATTAGGTGTTCAACATTCTCCCCCTTAATCCGAAGGGGTATGTGTGAGTCCAAGAAGAGAGTTGTAATAGAAATCTGAAAAATATGCATGGCAGCACTTAGGCTAAATTAGCTCTCTGAAATGTTGGCATAAAGAGGTGGTTTAAGGATGACCACCAACACTGGAACGTAACGCTTATTGCAGTTCCCGGAACTCTTCCAAAACTGGCAAGAAGCTGAGGGCTTCTGCTAAAGGAAGTGTCCCTCATATTTAAAGAGGGAGACCTTCAACCTAAAATAAGGGAAGTCTACAACCTGTGATGGTTTAAGGATGACCACCAACAACAATTTTACCGATGAAATAGGTAACCTCACCTCAAAACGGGAACTCTAGCCCAAAAAGACTCAAAAAACATGAAAAAACACCCCAAAAACAAAAAAAGTGTATTCCAGAACGCACTTGGTTTTTTTTGAAGGTCAAATTTCAACATTTTATAAAATAAAGCTAAAAAAAAAAATTGTTTCTTGAAAAAAGATTGAAAAAACACCCTCAAAACAAAACCAGTTGATGCTGGAATAACAAAAAAAAAAAATTATCATATTTTTGACATTTTTAAAAATAGAAATAACATTTTTTAATTTTTAAAATTCAAACATTAAAAAAAACCTAAAATTTAAGAAAAAATAAATTTAAAAAATAAAACATTTTAAAGCTTAAAATTTAAAAATATATAGGAATAAAAAAAATAAAAATAAAAACAAAATAAAAATTTTAATTCAAACATTAAAAAAAACCTAAAATTTAAGAAAAAATAAAAAATAAAAATTTAAAGATTAAAATTTCAAAATATATAGAAATTAAAATAAAAATAAATATATATATATATATTAAATTAAAAAAAAAAAAAGTTAAAAAAAAAGAAATTATAAAAAATAAAATATAGAAATTAAATTTAAAAAAGAAAAAGAAAATGTTTATTAAATTAAAAAGAAATTAAAAATTTTAAAAATTAATTAAAATAAAAAATTAAATTTAAAGAAATATATTAAATTTTAATAAATTTAAAACTTTAAAAAAAAAATACATTATTTAAATTAAAAGTAAAAAATGAAAAATAAAATACAATAAAAAAATATTAAATTTAAAAAAATATATATTAAAAAAACAAATAAATTTTAAAAAATAAATTAAATTTAAATTATCAAAAATAATAATAATATATATATATATATATATATATATATATATATATATATATATATATATGAACTTAAATTAAAAATATATATATATATTAGATTTTATTAAATTTAAAAAGGGTTTAAAATTAAAATAACAAATTAAATTTAAAAAAGAAAAATATTAAATTTTAATAAATAAATGAATAAACAAATAAATTTTGAAATAAAAAATAAATTTTAAATAAAAAGAAAAAAAAAAAAACAAAAACAAAAACAAAACAACATTGTTAAAATAAAAAGTTAAAAAACTTTAAAAATCAATTAAAAATGAAAAATTGAAAAATTTAAATTAAATAAAATATATTAAATAAAAAATAAAATTAAAAACAAATTAATTTGGAAACATTAAATTTATATATATATATATATATATATATATATATATATATATATATATATATATATATAATTTTAAATACACAATTTTAATTGAAATAAAAAATAAAAATAAAAAAATAAAAATAAAAATAAAAATATTAAATTCAAATAAATTAAAAAATATATATATAATTTATTAAATTTTAAAAAATTAAATGAAAAAACTAAACATAAAATTTAATAATAAAAAATATATATATGAAAAAAAAAATCATTGAAAAAAAAAATAATAATAACAATACAAAATTTAATAAAAATTATTAACAAAATTTAAGAAAAAAAATTTTAAAAAAAATGAATAAAATTATTAAAAAAAAAAAATTTAAATTAAAACAAATTAAATTTCAAATATAAAAATTAAATTAAAAAAAATAAATTTAAATTTTTTGAATTTAAAAAAAATTAAAAATAAAAAGTCAAATTAAAAAAAATATATATTAAAAAATAAAAAAGAATTTTTTGATCGCGGTGGCGCCGCCAATCGGCCTCTCGCCTAGGTATGCAGCCCCCCGCCCGCCCAGCGGCCGGCCTCCTGCCCAGGTATGCAGCCCCCCACCCACCCAGCGGCCGGCCTCCGCCGCCACCTGGGCAGGAGGCCAATTCTGAGAATCGCCATCCCGCCGCGTGAGGGCGATTCCCGGAATCGGCCTCCCGCCCAGGTGGCGGCGAAGGCCGGCCGCTGGGCGGGCGAGGGGCTGCATGCAGCCTCCCCGCCCGCCAAGCGGCCAACCTCTGCCGCCACCTGGGCGGGAGGCCGATTGGCGGTGCCACCACGTTCAAAAGATTCTTTTTTTTTTTTTTTTTAAATTCAAAAAAATTAAATTTTTTTTTTTTTAATTCAAATTTTTTATTTTAAATTTAATTTGTTTTAATTTTTTTTAGTTTGGTTTTTTTTTTTTAATTTAATATTTTAGTTTAATTATTTTTTTAAATTTAAAATTTATTTATTAAATTTATTAAATTTTAATTTAATTTAATTTTTTTTTTTTTAATCTTTTAGTTTATTTAGTTTTTCATTTTTAAAATTTATAAATTATTTCATTTAAAAAAAAAACAGTAAATTTATGGATATTTGTTTTTTAATTATTTGCACGTGGTTTTTTTCATTTTTTGTTTTGTAATGATAGTTTCTTTTATTTTAATTTTCTTTTTCAATTTTAAATTTTGTTTTTTTGTTTTTTTTTTTTTTTTAATTTTAAAATTTGTATTTCTTGTTCTTATTATTATTATTATTTTAATTTAAATTTTTAAATTTAATTTTTTCTTTTTTGTATTTTATTTTTTTTTATCTAAATTTTAATTTTGTGATTTAAATTATTTTTAAATTTTCTATTTAAATATTTTTTTTTAATTATATGGTTTTTTTTAATAACTTAGAAAAAAAATGTTTTTTATGTTTTTTTTTTTTTTTTTTTGGTTCATTTTTGTTTTTTTTCTTTAAATTATGTGTTTTTTTTTCAAATTTTGTCATTTCTTTTGAGATAATTTTTGAATATTTTTGTTTTTTTTTAATATATTTTTGTTTAAATTTTTTGTATTTATGAGTTAATTTTGTTTTTTTTTTACATTTTTATTGGTTTTTTTTATTGTTTTTATATATATATTTTTAATCTAAGTTTTGTGTTTTATTACCATCATGAAAATCACCACTCTAAAAAAAAAGGTTGATGCTGCATCAATACGTTTCAAAATTAGCATGAAAATCACCGCTCTAAAAAGAAAAAGTTGATGCTGCATCAATACGTTTCAAAATTAGCATGAAAATCACTAACATTTTAAAACAAATATTCATACTTCATAAATAAAATATTAGAGTGTCAAAAATGTGCACAAAAAAAAAGGGGGTGATTCTGCATCACCACTTTTCAAAATCGGGTTCTTTTTATGCTACCAAAAAAAAGTAGGTAACAGTGCGGTTACCTATTTCATCGGTAACAGTGTTCAACACTGGAATGCTTGATGCATTTCCTAGAACTCTTCCAAAGCTGGCAAGAAGTTGAAGTCTTCTGCTAGAAGAAGTGCTCCGAATTCTTTGAAGAGGAAGAATATGAACCTCACATGGATGGTTTAAGGTTGTCCACCAACCAAAGGCATGATCATGGGCATCCGTGTCTCTCGCTACAACTCTGAATCTGGAATGATGAAATATGGCTCAGGCTCGCTTGAACTACTATGTCTCTGGCTACAACTCTGAATATGGAATGAGAGGTTATGGCTCAGGCTTGTTTGATGTGGCTTTGAAGCTTGTAGATGACCACCATTTCCCCCTTGTCAGGTACAAGGTGAGATGATGACGAAAACTCAAGTGCAAGTTTGTTCAATATTCGAGAACAAGTTCTGACATGCGACTTAAACATCTTCTTGGCTGCTGATGCCCATTGCCAAGAAGTGATCCATCCAAGATGAATCTTTGTTCTTGCAGGAGGTTTGTTTCTAAAGCATCTATTGGAAGAATAGGTGTGGCGACCAGAGTGCTTGCATGGGTGAAGATCGAAACAATGATCTTTCATATGGCCAACTCGATCGCAGTGTTGGCATTTTACAATATGTTGTTGTTGTTATTGTGGAAGAGGAGCAGAATCTGGAATAGCTGAAGGTGAATTGTCATAAAGAAATCCGGCACTCTAAAATTTGATGGGCTTGGAGTAGTCTGGAATATGAAAGGACACATCCTTGTCATATCCAAGACCTGTTTGGTGCTTGTTGTGGACAAGTTCTTCCCAAGGTTTGATGATGGGCTTGGGAAGTGAAGATTGACCTGCCGCATATGCATGTAAATCTGCTCTTGTACAAGGAACTGAATTTGAATCGACTGCAACTTTATATTCTTACTTCTGATGCGAGTCCCTCTCAATTTGCTAAACAGAAACAGGTTCAGAATGATCACTCTTTTGTTGAATTTCATCTTTCTGGAGCTGAGACTCCAACTACAAAAACTCAATTTTGTCTTGTGCATCTTGCAAGCAAGTTTGAATATTAAAAAGACTGTTTTTGTTGATTTGGATTGTGTCATCAACAGTAGATTGTATTAAAGTTTCCAAGGACTGTAATACTTCATAAAATTTGGCCATTTTCCAAACAACTCAAACTCAAGAAATGGAGGGTGTTGGATTCAACCGATAATGCACCCATTTACAATTTGATTCAACTTACTTTCAAAAGAATACAAGTGACTTCAAACACCTTTTAATCTTTCTTCCAACTATGGAATTTCCAAAGGACAAACTCTGCTACTCAAATTATAGAGGACGCAACTCAGAAAATGGACTGACTTAGACTTTTAGCAAATGGATTTCAGAAAAATGGTTCCAAATTCTATCACTTTAATGGAGATCATTGAGGACTGATGCATTTTTTTTTATGCCTAAAAAACTACACAGAAGTGATCTCTGATGGTTAAAAGTTTGGAAAAGGAAGAAATGATTGTGACTTATGAAGATGTCGAATCACTGATTTTACATTTTAATCATACGTAGCGGCAGAAGGCTTGGAAAAAGGGCACAGGAAAGGGAAAAGGGCCAAACCACATATGAATTGTACACAATCCAGCCACAGCAAGTTTGGAAAAAGAAAAGCAGGGAAAGTGGTTTTAAATTGTGAAAAGGCTACACCAGCAGTTTCACGTCCAATCCTGTTAGATTCTAAGCGTCTATGGCTTTGATGGAGGAAGACAAAATGTAATGTGGAAGTTCCTCAAAACTGAAATTAATTCCTCTTCAGAACTCCTCGAGAATGAATTCGGAATCTCTCTTTAACATACATTACAAGTGGGGATCCCAAACTATCAAAAAATTTCTACAAACAAAAAATCTATTAAAATTAACTGCAAAGACTCTTCACTTTTTCTTCTTAGTTGCATCTCCTACCTTCATCTTCTTGACTCCACATATTTCTTCGTTTTGTTCTTCCTTTCCTTCATCTGATTCCTCGATTTCTCCACCTTGGTTTCAAGCCCATTCTTGATAAGTCTGTACTTAGGTTCGTATTTCTTAACGCACTCCACTAAGTCATATATCAAACCAAAACCTGAGGATTTTCCACCTCTGAATTGGGTTCTAAACCCAAAAACAAATATTGACTGAGGATCCCTTACTTCATAGAGCTTAGCGAGCTTCTTAGGGGGCGGGGTGCAGTGAATGGGGGGGGCGAGGGGTGAGGGGAGAGGTCGAGCAGGTGCGAAGGGAGCAGGTAGCGGGGGTGGAGATGCGCGTTGAGTAGCGTGGAGCAGAGGGTGAGGGGGAGGGTGTGAGCAGAGAGGGAGTGCAGGTGAGGGGCGAGGATCGTGAGAGTGGAGGGCGAGGGGTGAGGGAGGGCGAGGGTAGTGAGGGCGGAGATCGTTGTGCAGGAGTGAGGAGTGAGGATGGATGGGTGAGGGAGGACGGATGGGAGCCATGAGCTGTTGGGGATGGGGAGTGATGCATGGGAAGGCCGATGGCTGAGGGAGGGAGGTGAGGGGGATGGGTGAGTGTGTGTGAGGGAGAGCGGAGGGAGGTGTGGGAGATATGTATGAAATTTCAGGTGTGGGATGCAGAAATTGCAGTGGTATGATGGTAACTGGAAAAAGGAGAACTTTCAAAGGAAAAGGATGGTAACTGGCTGTTTACAAATTCAGAGCCTATGAGAGAAGAACAGGTTCAAAATGAAGTCAAATTTTTATCACCAAAAAATATGTGGTTCTCCAGTCATCTATCGGCGCTCATTTCTTGAGAGGAAAGGTTTAACAAGGGAGGAGGTTAATGAAGCTTTTTGGCGCGTGCCAGATCTACCCTCTAATGAATTTCCAGCTAAAGAAACTGTTCAAAGTCAAGATACACGATCATCACCTCCCAGTACTGTACAAGCTCGACCCCCAGTTCAAACGTTGCAGCATACAATGGCTCCACAAGTTACAACACCCACGTCTTGCTCCACATTCAAAATCATACATGGAGGTGAGGCAGGTGAGTGGGAGGAGTGCTACAAAGGAAGAGGGAGGTCGAGCGTTGTGGAGGGAGGGGAGCCCATGGGGAAGAGTCGAGTAGTGATGAATAGGTGGGCTGGCGTGAGGGAAGGTCGAGCAGGCAAGCCAGCGTGAGGGAAGTCCGAGCAGTGGGAAAATCTGCAGACTTTAAAATGTACAGACTTTCAAATTCAGGAATATGGCAGTACACAACGTTGTTCTTCGCAAAAATAATTTCTGAACGTTGCAAAAATGATTTCTGAATGTTGCAAAAATGCACAGGATTTTTGCAAGTTTACACAGGCCACAAAAACAAGTAGCTCACATAAGATTGAGCTGGTTATGAACGTATCAACTCCGATACCATGTTAAACACACACATGGGGGGTGAGAAAGTAAACACACACAAAGGGAAATATAAGCATTCGTTGCTTTTTATCATTGATATGATGTACATTTATAATACAATGAGGTGACCCTTGTATTCATCTTCAAAGGTCACTTGGACTCCTTTGTGACTCTTCGTCTTCCACACCTACCCTTAGAGGATTAGGTGTTCAACATAAATCATCTAATTAACGCATATTATTAATGTGCTATGCAAAGAAAGTGAGGCAACACATTTACAATGTGCATCAAGGCATATTCAAAGGGTCATACCTCCCACATGTGCAAAAGCTATATTTTAAATGATAGGATATATGATGTAAACATTAATAATTGATAGGAAGGTCAGCCCATTATAAAACTACGATGGCTACTATAAGCCAACATGAGCGTATGACAATTTTTGTTCAAATATATCCAAACAAACATCAGAAGTGTTACCTTTTTCATTATGGAGGCATTGGAAATTCATATTCCAAAGCCCTCTTAAGGCGCATATGTTTCCATCTTAATGACCAGCACACACTCTTAAATTATTCCCAAGGCACAAGTGGCACCAAGGAGTCAAGACCATTCAAATAGGGAAATGCATAATACCTAGGAATGGAACACATGAACTGCACATGGTGAGGAGAAAGCCATATTTAAAGGCAAGTGCATGCCCATGTGATGGATTTATGATCATGCTAGCGCACAAGGAACACCCATCGGCATACAAATTGAAAAGGCTAGCCCAAGGAACACCCATCGATATACACATTGAAAAGGCTAGACTAAGGTGTAAAAGCCATTGGTAATGGAAAACACCTCTAATGTAGCGGAGGAATTTTTGTGGTACGATACACTTTGAGTTATGCATTAGATAACACATGTAAATCACCACATAACAACAACACAATGAATGATAATAAAGGTTGTAATGGATAGTTTATGGAGTTGTCTTTAGTGCAATTTTTTGGAGTTTCTAGTGCTGGAATTTGGCCGAAAAAATTGAGGTAAAATCTTGATTTTTATTATTTAAACTGATTTTTTGACTGTATGTGTGGATTCAACACCCTCAAAAACTCCTAGGACACTTTGACTGTGCAAAGGTTACCCATCAAATCTATGATTTCAATGAATTCTTGCCAGATTCTAGAGAAATAAGACCAAAAAAATCAACTGAAATAATTTCGAAAAAGTAACACTAAAGACTAGTCTGTTATCAACTAATGCGATTATGGTCAATGATGTGGTGGTATTATCGTGTGTTCAAAGTTACATCAAGGCTATAACCATTCAAAGGGATTTTATTTATCATGGAAATCTCAACAGGTTGCACTCTAACCAACGCAGGTCACAGAATGTGACTAGTGTGATGAAAGTCGATTTGTAAAGCATTTACATAGTGCAATGATATTGGTAGTGCATTTTTGAAATGCAATGAACTAATATTTTCATTAAGGAATTGTTCTTTATATATGTATACATATATTTGATCAAGCATTTCCAAGATTTATAATCCAAAGTCGATACCTCTGAACAATGTCGTTACCTACGTGCCAAGAAAACGTATGGGAAGGGACAGTGAATGTTTTCTCAATGATATTACCAATGCATACAATGGAGGACGCATTTATAACAAAGGATAAATGGCCAGCACGATTACAAGGGGAAAGGAATTAGGTGCCTAGCCAACGCATAATACAAGTGTCATGAACCCACGAAGAAGCATGGCACCTGGCCAACGTCCAGAATAACATTACACGTATCTGTAGCCTTGTTATTTCAAAGTTGTAAAAAATATGCTTCTAAGACCATGGAAGGAAGTTAGCTCTCATGTAGTCACGTTTACTAATTAATGGAAAGAATGCGGACAAAGAAGCGATAACTGTAACGCTAGCATATTTTGCATAGGCATCCTTTAAAACTCAATGGCCTCAATGCCTCTGATGTTCTTGCAGCTGCATCCTTCCTAATCTTCAGGACCTTTGTGAAATATTCAAGAATTTCGAGCCCCAATATCTTGATCCACCAAACTTTTCAAATGACCAGGACGATGGCATATATGGTGACTGTGACAGAAAGGCAGGACAGGATTTCTACTGTGCACATTGGTCGCTCACAGATGCCTTCAAGAATTATGCCCAACGCATCCAAATGTGTTCAGTGTGATTTTAGTCAGCATGGGGATAGGTCAATCCATGTACGTTTTCAGTTACGTCAAGTGTTGTGGTTGCCAAGTTGAAACGTGTTACAGGTCTAGCTCACCTTGGAAGCAGGAAACACAAGCTCGTTGAGGCACAACTAACAGTGTGGGTTTGCATCTTTCGATAGATCAAATCTTAAAAGTTATAGATGACATCAATTGATGCCTGGGTAGCAAGTTGTAGCGACTTCCTATGACACTGCTTTAAACCACTATCTCCCAAATGGGAAATCCAAGCTTCAATGCGATCTGTGCATCACACTTAGACCTGCTACATATAACTTTGGATATGTGTGCAAGACAAAATAAAGGTGGTATGTCATAGGCTGGATATGTGAACACGACAAATAAAGGTGGTATGTCATCGTGTCATTTGAGATGCCTTGAGTTTGTAGAATGGTGCGATGGGTTTGCAGATCGTTGTTTTCCCAATCAGGTTGTAATGAAAGGAACCTATATGGGAAGGATCTCACTAATTTAAAAAAGAAAGGCGGGTCATTAAATTTGCAGTTGTTGCCACACAACACAATTCATTACAAAGACATGTAATCTCTTTGCAACAGAGGGAGCATGAGATTGCAGATGCAAAAATTACAACTCATAAATTAAGATGCCACATGTAATACCTTTTGAAGATTGACTAAGGATACAATTAAGATCCTGCTACGTGATGCTACATGTAATACCTTTTGAAGATATACTAAGGATAAAATAGATCATATGTGGAGGAAAAATGTTGAAATGTTACAAATAAATAGTAAAGGGAAATTAAATCACAATGGAATTAGCAGTGAGATAGTGAGATAGTGAGATTGACGAGAGTAGTAACTTGTTTAGAGATCAGGAAAGAGTTTAAAAAGGAAAAGGAGAGAGTAAGTCGACGAGAGTAGTAACTTGTTTAGAGTGAGATCGACGATAGTAGTAACTTGTTTAGAGATCCAAGAAAGAGTTTAAAAAAGAAAAGAAGAGAATAAGTCGACGAGAGTAGTAACTTGTTTAGAGATCAGGAAAGAGTTTAAAAAGGGAAAGGAGAGAATAAGTGCACATTATCGTGGAGCTAACCTGAAGTTGTCATGGCAAAGGGAGGAGATTATAAGAGATACTAAAATTTCAAAAGTCATCGAACTACATCGTAACCTGTTTCTATGTTATGAAGGGTTCTAATGTAAAGAAAGGATCATGGATCATGAATTCAAAGATGAGGATTGTCTCAGAAGTCCATGTTGGCTCAAAATATGGACATTATTTTTGGTTTCCAACTCCTCTCAAAACATGTTCAAGGAAGCTGAAAACCCCAACAAATATCATATTCATTGATAACACTATGGTGCAAAAAGGGACTATAGAGGGGTAAAAATTGATATTTTACTTTCAGTTAATTTTTCATGTTTTTATCATTATTTTTTGTCTACATATTTATATGAACAATGTTATTTTTTTTATATGGGGATGTTGATTTGCATGGAGAAAAATAGGGTTTCATTCAAGGAGCCATACAATTAATTTTTTGACAAATAGGCTAGCTGGATCCATGTAGCTTCCCAAAGCATTGTATCAAACATGATGGCAAGAACAGTAACATAAAAATCAACATTCGACATCACAAATGGATCGCAACCCTGTTTAGTATCTCATCATGAATACACAACAACATTAGGGTTTCAACAACCCTCCACATTCTCCTCACAATTACTCTTCTATTAATATGCACATATTGCTCATAATAATGCCCACAATTATGCATAGATTAATTGGGCACACAATATTCAATGGACATGAGAGAAGAGTGAGGAAGAATAAGAGTCATGAGAGTAGGTGAATTGTCACTAGAGGAGGTGAAAGATCACCCTCCTCAATTCTACAAGTAGACCCTCATACCTTATATGTAGGATACTTTAGCACTTGAGATAGGACTAGTAGTAAATAGTTGATATGTGCTTGAAGAGCTAAAGACATTTGACTCTTGGCAGCTAGTAGGGTGAGCTATGGTGAGGCTAGGGTTTTGCATTGGATGATGGTATGAGAAGCCCATGTTCCACTATTGGGCTTTAATGGTTTGCAGAAATGTACTTGTATTTGTAGCAACATTAATGAGAAGTTCTCTTTTTTTGGCATTGATTCCCATGCATGTCCATGTGGTTATAATGGCTATCTTTTATTTCCATTATGTGTGTATGTGTGCTTGCATGTGGGTGATTTTATATGAACTAATTCATTGGTATCGCAAGTTTTTCTTCTTTTGAATCTTTTCTCCTTTATTCCACGCAATGCTAGTAACATATTGTGAACTAATTTGTAGTTAACCTCTGGTACTTTCCTCTTATGCATGTTTGAGATGGTTTTGTCTCATTGATCCTTCTCATGGCATACTTCTTCTCATTGTTGTGTAACTTGCTTGTACCTCTTTCTGCAGTTTGTTAATCTTGGGCTAACCTTGTTTCATTGTCTAGGAATTTCATTCTTGTACTCACTCTGACACCTTTTCATTTGATAGCTAAGAGCAAAAACATTCATGGTGGCAGCCACGCCCACATATCAAATGGGGCTCCTATCCCAAATGATGTGAGTTCTAATTGAGACTTCACATCAGGGAGACCCCATGCCTGTTGGTGGTACATCCCAACCCATCAACACACATGCTAAGGAATAAAGTAGGGAAAAATGGGACAAGTTTGAAGAAGGCCCCTTGTATCCACTTCGACAGGAACCAACATTAATGTCTCCAACACTACATATCAATCTCAAAAATTATTCTTTGTACTCTTCAAATCTAATATCATATTTTGATTTAGATGATCATGAGCATGGTATCATATATTTAGATGGTAGACCATAGTGGGAACATCAAACTCTACAAATATTTGGTGATCTAGTAGGTGATCCAGTGGATGTAGGGAGAATTGGATCTTAGTTTGTAAGAGTTCCATGAGCATTCACTATTACAATTCCATTAATTTTTGTGCATTGTTGCATGATGCTTACATATGATCCTCAATCCTATGTAGAGGAAGAGAAGTACAATTCCCTCATTTAAACCCACACTTGGGATATATTTCCTCTTTCCCTCGATTGAAAACCTATTAAAGGGTAAAGATAATGATAGATGGAATTCATGCACTTCCTCCAATACTCATGGGAAAATCCATGAAGGGAATGACTACATAACGGTTGACATAGTATGCACTACATTTTGAGGGGATGTTTTCTTCTTATTAGGTTTTCCCTCTTTACCTCATATTTTTTCATACTTTAATCTACCTTTTGTACATTCTCTCTATTGTCTTTGTTGAATTAGTCTCTTAGTTTCTCTTTTTCTTTCTAATTTTTCTCAAGTTTTCTAGTATTATTGTTTATTTTTACAACTGGAGTTTTGTGTTCTTGTGATCAAAATTTATCATGGTATCATATTTTTCATAATATTAAAGATTCAAAAAGTAATAGTGGATTTCCTTAAACCAATGCACTAATGCCCTCTAATAGTTTTTCAAATTGTCCTTGTAATCCACATCATGTAAGCCAAATTGATAATTATATCGAGGATACCATTCAAATACCAAAATAGATTGAAAATAGAGGTAGAAGCTCCATGCCATGAGAAATAGATATAATATTCACATATGGGCCTCTTTGAGAGGGAAATCTCCTTTATAGAACAAATGTACAAGAGTGAGATGAGATGATCCAAAACTAAGTCTTCTTTGTGTGTGCATGTGTGTGTGGATATAGATATATAGGCAAAACAAATGGTAGCATTACAATTAAAGGTTCTAACCAACAATAATAATATAAAAAGTTCTACATAGTATCTAGTACCGATTACTTAGTTTAAATACAGTAGTGTTGCAATTTGAGAGGTGAATGATGAATTTTTGAACAAATACCAGACATAAACCGAAGTAAATGAATAGTAAATATGGATTCACCAAATTATTGAATATGTAATGTTTTCACTCTCAATAATAACTATCCCAAGCAATATTTTAAATATGTTGTAGAAATGTCAGACATAAAACAAAGTAAATATGTAATGGCTAATTCACAATTATTATGGAAATTGACATGGCATAGAATAAAAATAGTCTGTATTATTTTTCTTTGAAATATTTTAAAAGAAACTATCATTTATAATTATAAGTAAAAATAATTTTAAAATAAAAAATTAATATAATATATAGTTTTTTTTGTGGCTCTAGCCATTCATATATAAATATATCTGAATGACTATAGCCACAAAAATCTATATATTATATTATTTTTTGTTTTTAATATATATATATATATATATTGCATAATTAAGAGTCTTTTTTTAATCATATTGATATTATTAACAATTATTATTATGTGAGTGTAATGTAATTAATAATGCAATAATTATTAAGCTAATTAAAATTAATATAGAACTTGGCAAAAAATTACCTAATGATTTAATGTGAAGTATAGCTGTAAATAATGTTGATTATTAGAGCTAAACAGGAAGGCACAGTATAAATCTAGATTTGATTTTGACAAGAAATATGTTAATTAATATCATTGGCGAGTAACTCAAAAAAAAGTTGATAATTAATGCAATACCTCTATTCTTCAATGATGTTATACATGTAAAATTCATATGAGAAATAAGTTAATTAAATGTAAAATGTAGTTCCAATCTTTAAATCAAATAGATCAACAATTTAAATCATGTAGTTACATTAAAATATACTACAACATTTAATGCAAGAGATGGCAGGGAAGAAGCTCCATGTCGGATCGAAGGTATGAGGGTCAACGTTGAAAAGTAAACAACAAACATCTATATGGTTGTCACAACAAATCAATGAAGACAATTTTCAAATGTCGCGATCAGTTTGGAGGAACTGCAAGTGCAAGATTCAATTGTACATATCTAATTAATAATTGTAGTATTATCCAAACACCATGTCATGAGTACGATCGACATAGACCATCATCGTTTGGAAATAAGATGTGAACGATGTCAACGAATCAGATGTGCGAAAAATATATTTAAATAATAAAAAGATTAAAGTTAAACTATTGCAGAAGTATAAAATTTGTGTTATACCTGCTGCAACAGGTATAATAATAGAAATATAATTCACTATCAAAAGTGTTACATGGGACTTTGTCTAGGGCTTAACAGAAGATGTCCTTAAACTAATGCAATGATGCTCTTTGGCATTTTTTCAAATTGTCCTTATAATTGACATAACGTAACACAAATCGATAATTATATTCAGGATACCATTAAAAAGAGTCCAAAACCAAACAACATACCATTGAACATTAGAGCCCTCGCCAATCATTGTACAAGGAAAACCGTACATCAATATGCCATAAACTTAAATAAATTTCAAAAAAAATTGCTTACCTTATGGCTAGAAGAAATTCAAATAAATGCTCTAAATGAAAGTTAGTTTGTGTGGTATAACTCATTGTTTGTTCAAAGGAAACTACACTATTGTCAAAATCAACATGTTGTGTTGCATGTAGTCTTATATAAGCACAACATCACTACAGTTTAGATCTCTAATCAATATCAATTGTAGCCAATAATTAATTAAAAACTTTGTTAATATTTATAATGATATTGGTTTTGTTGTTATCTTCAATACACTAAACCATGACTGGAAATCTTGATACTTTTACAAATAAAATCATATAATTAAAAGATAAAAAATTTAAAAAAACAAAAGTTATATATATATATATATATATATATATATAATGGTTTATTATGGATTTTTTTTCATTTCCTTTTTTGAAATGGTGATTAACTTATATATATAGCTAGTTTATATTTTTTTAATATATTTATATATAAAACTAGAAATGATTATTTATCTATATATATATATATATATATATATATATATATATATATATATATATATATATATATATATATATATTTCATTTCAAATTTTATTTTTTTATTTTTATTTTTATTTATTTTTGTTGTAATAAGTGTCATATTTTGAGACCTTGATTCTCCAAATACTATAATTTTAGGCATTAAAAAAGTTTTATGATAACATTTATTTTCAATTTTGCATTTCATTTCAAGATATTTGTTTACAGGGGTCTTAGTTATCAATGCCACAATTTCAAAATACTTGCAATTTTATCCCAAAAAGGGGAATTGTTAGTAGGAGCACCAATTTTATATTCGAGAGATAATTTTTAAGGTTTATGTTACACCAATATAGATCGTCAATCCAAATACCTTTAAATAAATTGTAGTTTCAACCTTTAAAAACTAGTGCTATGGTTACCACCACTTTTTAATTGAGAGATTGGTTTTATGGTTTTTATCATCAACATGACAACACTATGTTGGCCATGGTTGCCAAAATGTTGTAATTTTAATTTGAAAATAAAAAATGCTATTGATAACACCACTTTTCAAAACAAATGTTGATTTTCGTGTTTAAGACCCAAAATTATGGGTGTTATGGCTAGAATTCCCATTTTTAAGTCACAACTCTCTATCAAGTCAATAACTACATTTGACACAACTAAGAATAAATAACTAATTCAATAAATTACAAAAAACCACATTAACGCATTTTCAACCACCCACCAATGTGTTTTTGATGTCCAATTAAATATATCTAATAAATTACTAAGATGTTAAGAATGTTTGACCAGTGATAAGAAACCTGTAGAACTTCCTATAGAAACTATCATTGCAAACGACATTGATGCATTTCCATTACATGTCACTGATGTTCAACTAAATTCATTTAATAAACTATCAATATTTCACTAATGCTTAATTGATTTCAGATAACATGTTAGACTTCCTAAAAAAACTATTATTCAACTATATTTTGATGCTACAACATATTGAAATGCTTAAAGTAACTCTAATTTGATAATATTCCAACATGATTCTAACATGTTTCTAACCTAGTATCAATATTGTAGACATTATTAATTAAGTTCTAACTAGCATAATGGATTCACACCTAACATATTATTTGCGGTAAGCATTGATAGGTTGTAAAAAAAAATTACAACAAAAAGAAAAAAATGCAGCTATACAAACTTCCATGTGGCTTTTGAATGTTGTTGAAATTGAGGAAAAAAATAAGCAATGTAAAATGATTATCAAATTTGTAATGTAATAACTTTGTTGTTGAAAGATTCTTTGTTTTAATAGGGCTGCGACAACACTAATATTGGTACAATGTCAAAAATTATACCCAAATATAATCATGGTTTAACCTTTATATGCATGGCTACATCGTTATACTAAAGTTTTGGGTTATTTATGCTTCAAAGCTTTAAGCATTTAGTACTTCAACCCTAAAGTTTAGATAAAAGAGCACACTTGAAAGGGAGAGAGAGCATCGATTATTATTAACACTTTTTTATTTTATGTTAAAATTATCACCTTTTGAAATCATGGCCATAATAAATTTGTAATGTTTCTAGTGATCAAAATCAACTCTAAATCAACAATTAACGCAAAGATTAACGACTCTGAAACCATGGTCATAACAACTTATATTAAGAAAACCAAAATCTTAAAATCAACCTTGAAATTGAAAATTAATTCTTCTAGTAGCAACTGTATTTTATTTAGATGTTATTACGAGAATTACTTTACGATTTCGAGATCGATTTTAATGTTTTGGTCACAATGATATGGTATATTACAACCATTGTTTCAAAAAACATGTAATCTTAACCATGTAATTTGTTTTATTTAAAGTGATGTACTTTGCATCATTTTTCAATTCAAGAGTTGATTTCAGTGTTTTCACTGACAACATTATGTGCTTGCTAAACCCACGGTTTCAAATTTGGTAATTTTAAATATATAAAAAAAGGTGACACTAGTAACACTACTTTTTGAAATTAACAAATAAACATGACCTTTAAAAAAATGAAAAATTTAAAGAACTCTCATTATATTAGTAAATGTGTTCAAATTAAAATGTCTTATGATATTTATCGCTACCTTAATGATAAACCATGTGATTTAATCCATTTAATTATGTAACTAACTTAAAATAAAGATATATGCCCAAAATTATTAAATATTAAATATTAAATCACTTAATCTTAAAAGTATACATTTTGTCTATTGGATGTAACTTAGGTGGTTGAGAGAAATGTCATTATCCTCCCCACCGAAGTTCAATTCTCGCATGTGACATGTTGAGCTCATAATGAGTATATCTTTGTAATTGTTTCAAAGCTTGTTGTTTGAGAGTCCCTCAAGGACCAAAATATGTATATTCATTGTACAAAATATAAATATATTTATTCAAGAGAAAAACACATTTAAAATATAAAATTTCGAACACATAATTAACATCATATGATAATAATTGGGGGAAAGCATCATATGATAAATAAATAATGGCACATAATGTTGGAACCGTAATATTTAATTAAATGAGCTCAATTATGTAATGGCATATATAGTGGAATCAATGTATATAGTTAAAAGTGTTCATTACATATAGTGAAACAATGTGATATAGTTAGAGAAAATATAAGTATATTCATGTAATATCATTGAAATCCAAAATAATCACAATTGAAAAGTGCCAAATCTTTGTAATTAGTACAATTAAACAGTTTAGATACAAATGTTTCTAACAATATATCATCACCATTGACCACACCCATTATGATAATGACCATTTCAATATCTTTCACATTCTTCGTATCTAAAATATGAATCTTAGTTTTGATATGTTCACTCATCTCAATGAAGTTGCCAAAGTATGTTAAACATGAACCAAATATTGAAAATATATTTGATGAAGTTATTAGTTGGAATATTAATGAATTTCACTAGTACAAGTAGAATAACACAAAAATAACATAATGGACCCCCATGGTCCTCTTCAAATAATATAGAAATGTTTAATGTAGACTAAGTCCTAATAGGAAAGGATGTGGCATTTGAAACATACAGAACATCAAACAGGGGGTAAGATTCATTTCGAGGGTTTGATTTGATTTGAATTGCAAGTCCAATCCCTATTGTATTAACTGTTATATAGTATATGTTATTTAATTTGGTCCCAAAAAAACAATATGGATTGGATGGATGTTATTAGTTTGGTTATATAAATCATATACCATTTTTGGGGAAGGTTTTGGAATGATTAGTTGTAATTTTTCTTCCCACCCTCTTAGATAAACTAGACCAGATGGAAGGTGTTAATTTCATCTAACCCGACCTCCATAGTCTGTTCATGGAAATGGGGTCAGATAATTCCTCAATTCTAAAATTTCTCTAAGCTAAGAATCGATAGCACCATCATGTTCGACTCATCAAGAGCTTTCGGGAGATATATATTTTTCCTTAATCTGACTCAAGGATCAAAATTTATGGGAAGCTAAAGCTTGCCCCCCCTTAACTTGCTACATCATTAAGCATCACCACATGGTTCCCACATGATATCCCACCAAATTTGGTGTGTTCCACGTCATCACATTATGCCAACATGTACACCACACATCATTACTAGTCCCATGTGCCACCTGCCGCATTACCTCTTTACATGGCCCCATTGGCTAGCCCCACAATGGGTTTGCAATGAAAATGTGTTTTGTTTAATTATTTGGGACTTAAACCCTAATTTTTCTTACTTGGGTCTTTGTTTTGGATGTGGAAACCAATTTTCAACCACTCCCTAACCCCAAACACCAAATGCTAGAGATGACGTCATGTTGATGATACCTAAGCCACGTGGTCCTCTCTGAGGATGCCATGTGTCATGCATATTTAGGCCATTTGGATTTCCAAATAGACCGAAATCACTACCATATGTCATGCCCTCTACATGCTTTTTTATCTCTCTTCCATGTCACTGTGCCATGTGGGCTATGTGCTGGTACCACTTGACTTGACCTTAGCTTATTCACTACAAAATAAAGTTATAAGAAAATGCAGGCCTTCAGCCCCGAACAGGGAGACATCGGTCCAGCCCTATTGGGACTCGAACAGGCTTGGACCTCGAAATCCACTAGGCCCCACCTCAATCCATTTGGGCCATCCAATGAGATCGCAAAGGAAGCTATCCTGAACTCTCTAAAATGGCCTAGGTCCCACCCTGGCTTCGCGTTGGCTCATGAATCCTTCAAGTTATAGAAATTTGGCCAATTTTTTCAATAACTTTGTTGGAATAGAGATTTCATGCCTAAGGATGCCAATCTAGGGTTTTTCTCAAACTTTTATAGGTTTGTGGGTTGAAGTTCAAGCCCATCACAAGCACTCCCGAGTCTGCTTTAGCCAGGTAAACTCAAACTTTTTCATTAGTGCTAATAGCTCATCTCACTGATTATACATAGTGAACCTACCCCAATCTAGGTCTCTTATAGTTCACACTAGAGCTCCAACTATTAGATAAATCAACAAAGTTACAAGGAGGCTTAACCATCCCCCAATCATATATATATTTCATTCCTCCATAACAACTAAAAGCACATACAAAACATATGAATTTCCCTAGTAACAATACAAGCTAAAATACCATAGCTCATCCATTACAAATGAATTAACAACATAGAAAGAATAATTTAAACCACTTATCTTATACAATATGACATATGGACAACTAAGTTTAGGACTCTAATCCTCCACCCAACCATAGGATGATTGCACTACAGATATTTCTTACATTCAACCACCCCTAATCTAGATTCAAAGTCTAAGGTGGTAGTTTTCTTAGGAGTTCTCAACCATTCACCCACAATACGATGAGAAAATCCATTTATCAAGTGTTCTCAAGATCTCCCATATATTACACCACAATGGATTTTAATCCAATAAAAAAATGACACAGGGGTCAAGTAGGGCATACATAAAATCGGTTCAACCTTGGAGAGATATGTATTAAAAAACATGGAGTTTAGCTGGTTATGTTTCTTCTACATAAATAAGAGTGAACTTGCCAACAACTTCTTAGTAGTTCTTACACCTGTGTTTCTAGTCCCCAACACTGCATTAGGTGTTACCATCCCACTAGCTCTAAGGTGCCTAAACCTCTCAATAAGTACTCAACCGACATAGTCTCTAATGGTTTTGTTAGCCTCAGGAACATAGCCACGACCCTAATGATTCTTAGCCAACAAGCCCCATGGGTTTCTCAGTGTGGTTATCCTAGAGCATCCCTACCCTAGTGAAATATCTTCTGGAATTTAAACACACGAGTATTCTTAGAACTTAACAAGAAATACACAGTCACAACTACTAGCATATTGATCTTAGGGAATACTCACACACTTGTACATGCCTCCCTTATCACATGGATCACACAAGCGAGCATACAAGGTTGTGCAAACAAAAGAGATACACAAAAAGAGACAAAAAATTCCCTCGTTCTCTTGTTGCTTCATTCACACTCTCTACTCCCTCCCTTGCAAATAATTCCCTCTTCACATCGTTCTTCCTTATTTTATTGCCTTCCCCTTACTCCTCTTGTGTGTTGAGTTTGTTAATATGATCTGCGACGAAGCATGTGGACTCGTCCTCTGCTTAGTAACCCATTTCCTCCATTAAATTCCTACACAACATAATTACCCTCCCAACAGAGATTTATGTGGTAACTTAAATGCAAGGCATGGTTATAAGCAACTCCTCCTCTTGCAAACCTCTACCTTCTTGTCCCATCTCAACTAGTCATCATTTTTAATTAACCATAATTTACATGAATTTAAAATTCGTAATAATATTTACAAGAGGGCTAACAAAAAGGCTAGTCACATACCCTGCCCTCTTAGAGGAACACCATCCTCGATTTTCTATTCTTGAACACACACTATTTACAAGAGCTTTAAATAAACATACGACTGTATTCACAATTACATTTACAATTGTATTTACATTTTCCTAACTAGAAAACAAAAATGGGTATGATACCTTCATTTTCTCATCCATATCGCATGTGGTGGCCTTTGGTCCAAAGTGTCTCCACTGCACCTTGACTTTCTCGATTACTTGATTCCATAGCATGATTTTCCTCTGATATAGAATGCATACAGGTTCCAACTGAAATTCCCCCTTTGGTTCCACCTGTAGCACAAACCAATCAATCGAATGATTAGTATCATGCACATATGTTTTAAGTAAAGAAACATGGAAAACATCGTGAACCTTCAATATAGGTGGCAAGGCCAATCATCCATTAGTCCTATTCTCTCCAAAACTTTAAATGGTCCACAATATTGTGGTCCCAACTTAGCGCACAACCCAGTTTTTAAGAAGATTTTCTTGGGTCTAACTTGGAAGTACACATGATCTCCCATTTTAAATTCTTTATGCACTTTCTGCTAGTCTGCATAACTCTTCTACCTATCTTGAACCAACTTTAAGTTTTGCTTGATGGTTACCATTTCTTGTTCCATCTATATTAGCATATTTGGCTCAATATGGACCCTATTCGTTAGATCACTCCAACTGACAGGAGTGTTTCACTTCCTACCATAAATTTTCTAAAATGGACTCATCCTTAAGGATTCTTGGTACCCATTTTTGTAATAAAACTTTTCCAATTTATTCAGTTGGAGCATGACATATACTGTGAGCATGTCTTCCAACACTTTTCTTGTCCTCTCAATATTCCCATATATTAGTGGATAGTAGGTCGTACTAAAAGCCAATTCTGTCCCCAAAACATAAAATAGTTCCCTCCAAAATTTTGAAGTGAATTTTGCATCTTTATCTGAGATAAATTTCGTAGGTGCCCCATGTAACCTCATTATCTCTTTTATAAAAACTTAGGCAACATCACTTGTTGTATAAGTAGATTTGATAGCCACAAAGTGAGATTACTTGCTCAACTTATCTACCATAACCATGATTGCATCATGTTGCTTGGTTGTCCTTGGAATACCTGTAATAAAATCCATGGAAATCACCTTCCACTTCCATTACAGAATAGGGATTGGATGTAGCAATCTTGTTGGATTCCAAATTTCAACCTTGCTGCCATTCTATGCATTTAGATAAATTCAGCCATATATCTTTTCAAACCAATCCAATAATATGGCCTCTTGATGGTGGTTAGCATATTTTGATAACCTGGGTGACCTGAATAAGTTTTCTTGTGGAATTCATTCAATATTGTCTTCATCAAGTTGCTCTCACAAGGTATGAAAACCATTCTTTTACATCTCAAAAATTCGTCCTTGGAGAGAGAAAATATTACTTATCACTCCTTCTAGCTCTTGCTGGAATTATTCTTTTATTTGTTGGTTTTTATTATCTTGTTGACCAACCACTTTAATTCTTTCTCGAAGATTAGTTTGATATGAACTCATGATTGATACATGTGATACTTGCAATCTCCTATTCAGTGCATCAGAAACCATATTCTCTTTGCATTTGATATATTTGATTCCAAAGTCAAACTCACTAATCAATTCCAACCATATTTCATTTCTAGAATTTAACTTAGGTTAATCAAACAATAATTTCAACCCTCCATGGTCTATCATCAATGTAAATTTTCTTCCAAGGAGATAATGTCTCCACATATTTAGTGCATGAACTATTGCTACCAGTCCCAGATCACGTGTCACATAGTTTTTCTCATGCTCATTCAATTTTCTAGATCTTTTTAGGCCGACCAAACAGTTGTTACTTTAGGCCGACTTAATGACTTCAATTTGGGCCGACTTGTAGTTTGTTTCTCTGGCATATTAATACACATATATTCCAAGATTGATGAAGGTTGTTTCTGCCATATTTTGAGCTTGACTTCCAACACTTTTGGAGGGTTGTTGCGAGCTTCTTTATAAGGTCTGGATCCTTCATGACTTTGACACTTAATCCTATACTTAGAAGACACGAACCTAATAGACATCAAGAAGAAGTCTATCTACATAAAATATTGCTCATGAAACCCATGAGACAAAAAATACATTTTTATTATCATTGTCTTCTTCTTTTCATAATTACATAGTCATCATGAAGACCAACCTAGTTACATTTTAAAACACAAGGATGCACAAATGCAAGAGATAAAGAGACAAGAGACAAAACCAGATCCTCATTCTCTTGTTGCTTCATGCATACTCTTTGCTCCCTTCCTTGTGCATAATGCCCTCCTCACATCATTCTTCATTCTTTTCTTGCTTGCCCTGAATCCTCTTATGTTTTGACTCTGTCAACAAGATTCATGAGGCATCCTAGAAACTCATCCTTTACTCAGGAGCTCATTTCCTCCATTAATGCCCCACACAATAGGGCCATACCACTTAATGGGGATTTAAGTGGTAGCATAAACTCCAGGCATGGTTACAAGCAACTCCTCCTCTCAACGAGTCATCATTTTCAACTAAGCATCATTTAAATGTCCCATCTAAGCCAATCATCGTTTTTAACTAATCATCATTTAAATGTCCCATCTAAGTCAGTCATCATTTTTAACTAAGCATCATTTAAATGAATTTACAATTCATAATAATATTGACAACAGGGTTAATGAAAAGGGTTGTCACATAATTAGAGTGAGTGACAAGCACCCTACTATTGATAAGGGAATAACACCATTATAAAGAGGGGCATATTTATATGTTGGTATTCATAATAGTAGTTGGACATAGTTTGACTCTTTTGTCATAATATTTGAAGCGCCGAGAGGTATATGAGTTAGTATGGGGATAACATTAGTTGGGCCACATATAACAAGGAATGGAGAGAATCATCAAGATATGCATCAATATGAAAAATAAGAGGAGGGATGGCACAATCCAAGCCAACAAGGCCAAAACCAATGTAGGTGATGGAGAGGCCACTTGTTATAGAGGAAGTGATGCCTATAGCATAAACACTAATAATTTACTTTATGTCATGTATCTTCATTATTAAAGGAATCGTCTAGCCTTAGCTTATTAGCAAGACCATGATTCATCAAACTAATTTACTTTGTCAATTTAGAGAATATTTGAACCAATGTTTGAAGCCTATTGAAGAAGCCTGCTTATTCATTGAAAGATAGAATGTTCTTGTAGTATTTCTAAGTTGTTAATTTCCTTGTGTTAAATCTTTTGAGCTTAGATAAGTTTCAGTTTGGAATTGAATCTAGAAGACCACACCAATTATTACTTTATCACAAGTAAAATTACAAATGCTATCTTACTAAAAATATCACACATTTTACAATATTCTCCAACAATTCTAATAATATTTTCTTCTAACACAATTGATTTTAGTGCTCTCTCATGATTAGTTAAATATTTCTTTCAATTTAATTTATTAATAAATGAAGGCTACATTGTTGTAAATATGATCCAGGTGGATATTGGTGGCCACCCACCTAATCCATTTGGACCCGCACCATCAGTACTTTCATTTTTTCAGTTGTAGCACAACTTACTATTTTTAACAGTTTTTTCGGGTCCTAAACTTCCAGAGTCGTTTTGAGGCCCTAAATGACATTTTTTGGGAAAATTGAGTCACATCAAAATTTGTACTCGGATAGATATTTCTAACGAGGTATGATGCACATCAAACAGAGATCATATGGCAAAGTTATGTTCCCGGAAAGTTGAAACACCAATTTACCCAAATGGGACCCATAGTTTTGGCACTTCATCTCCTACGGTTAGGTTTTTGGATGTTTAGGGTTTTGCATTGTTTCTCAACAATAAATAGGCCTTCGAGCCTCATTGTAACACAGTTCAAAGGCATGTAGCCGCCACATCTCTTCTCGGAGATAATCCTACCAACGCCCTAGCTGTTCATTTCTATTAAAGCATATTTCAGTCATTTGTTATTAATGAAATGAAGTATTATTTCCGATGCATCTCTATGTTTATGTCTATTTCGGTATTTTATTGCGTTCCTACATAAATCTAGATCAAAATACCCAAACTCAAGCTTCGAGAGATATAATTTCAAAAAAATGTAATATAATTCATTAAAAACATTATATTTTTTTTTTTTCACAAAGTCGGGTGCTGATTTGTATTCAAAAAAGATATAGGAGTCGGAGCTCCAATTTTACATGGTAATGTTGGCAAGAAGTGGGCCAATTACAGACATTATTGGTGTCAATTTCCCTTTTACATCCAACTTTATTCACAATGAGAAAGGATGAATTGGTGAAAATTCTTACAAACTGGAATAATAAAAAACAAAATTTGCATTTCATGTTTGATCTTTGTGTGTGTGATGGATTTTCCGCCCATTGAAAACTTCAAAATTGCCATCTGCTTCAAAAGTTTGGGCTTTTTCCAAGATGTTACTTGAAACCATAACTTGGATGCTGGAGAAAATAGACTGGTGGGACTGACATACACTGTCTGAGCTAACAGAACCGCAAGAGTTATTATGGAGGACATGGTTTAAACAGTCTTTGAGGGGATGAGATTCAATCGCTTGATGGATGATGGCTGGATCACGAGAATGGTAGTGAACAGTAAGGGGCGTGAGGATTAAGGGAAAGTCACAGAGGGAATAAGAATAAATTTCTACAGGTTTTACATCCGAGGGAATCGTTTCAAAATGTTTTATAGTTGTATTATGAGACTTAGCTACAAAGATAGGCATGGGGTTTCGGAGTCCGAGGGCGTTGTTCCTCTGTGCGATGAGCCTGCATTGGTGTATAATTTTGTTCATGGCAAATAACACTGCTGATCAGAGCCGTTACATCGAAAATTTCCAACATCATGAAGACATGCTCTGTTTGCCCGTTCATCTGCTTCTTTGTTGAGGGAGCGTAGAACATGGTAAAAAAGGTTTCCTTTCATCTGCTGATCAAGAGCTTGGCATCGTCTTATAATTTGCTGTAGAATCAAGTTGGAGGCTTTTCTATTGTGGACCATCAAGCTAATTACAATGGCCGAGTCTCCAATAATTACTGTTGTGCTTATGCCAAGTCTCTATAGCTGTAGTAGACCTTGATAGAGAGCTAATGCTTCTGCTCTGTTATTGGATAAATTTCCCAGTCCCCATTCATATGTAATTAAAACATCACCATTACCATTACAAATGATTCCTCCAGCCCCAACCATTCCTGGGTTGGATTTGGAGGTGCCATCGAAAAAAAGATGATGAGTATTGCAGTTCTTGAGCCATCGTGAAAATTCCTCATATTTCATTATGATTTTCTAGCTATACCTGGAGTTGGTTCTGCTACTGGTATTACTTCTGCTTTGGGCTATGTTGTTTCTGTCTAGAAGATACCCTATGTAATTTCTTTCTTCAACATGAAGATCCATCGTGTTAAATTGCCTTTGACATTTCATGGACAGAGCTTCCAGATTGAGACTCCAAGCTTTGTTGTAGAGCTTTCTGACGCTGGTTTCTTTATCTTTGAAGACCATGCAGTTTCTTGCCAACCAAATGTTCCATAGAAGAGTACAGGGAAAGGCATTCCAGACTCTTCGGGCGATGTTATTTGTTTTTGTTTTCCAAGGATAGCTTTTTTTCCATATTTGCAGTGCTTCAAATATGCTAGTGCTAGGCGCCCAAGGGAGATTGATGCTCTGGAAAGCTTCCTTCCAACAAGCTATGGCAAAGGGGTAGTCTATGAAAAGATGAGTGGTCTCTTCATCTGATTGACAGTTTGGGCAGCGAGATGGGCCATTTATTCCTCGCTTTTTAAGATTCTCAAAGGTGAGGACTTTCCCTCTTAGGAGGACCCATGGAAAATTTTTTATTTTTGGAAGAGACTCCGCCTTCCATACTAGTCTCCACTGCGCCCAAATAGACATGGGAAAATCGATGCTGCAAATATGATGGTAGGAAGCTTTAATAGTATAGATAGCACCTGAAGGATCCCATCGAAAATCATCAGCATTGAAGCGTTTGGAAGGTGATATGCCATGGAGATGGGCTTGCAGATTGATGAGACTGGTTTCTATATCAGCAGGAATGCGTGGGAAGGTCCAACCTTTGCAAGTATGAGTGTGGGCATCCCACTGAGAGATCTGTTCCAAAGTTTGTATCCCTGTGCTGTTAAGAAAGGTTAGGATCTGTTGTGTACCATGCCATCTACTTATGGGCTGTTGCCCCATTATTTTATCATCCCGAATTCTAATGTGATTGCCGCCTTTGGGCACTTTGGAAGTATTTTGTTCAAGAAATGGAATTTCTTTCTTACACATCCTCCAGATTTTTGAGCGCGCTCTGTTAGGGAGCTCATGATCCAAAATCTAGTGCCTTGGGAAGCCGAGATATTTATTTTCTAATATTTTCTTCCACCATGCATTCTTGCCAGTTATGAATCTCCAAACAAGTTTGCCAGCAAAGGCAAGGTTTAGAAGTTTTGAAGATCTGACTCCTAGCCCTCCTTTCTCCTGCGGTTGAATGACCTGCTTCCAGCTTATTAGATTATATTTCTTCCTTTCAGTTCTCCCCCCTTGCCAAAGAAAGTGACGAAGGAGTGCATCCACTTTGTTATGAAAGTTGGCTAGGGCTTGTAGGAGTGTAAAGCAGTACAAGGGCAGGGAAGAGAGACCTGCTTTAAGAAGGATTAGGCACCCTGCTAGATTAAGCTAGGAGGTTCCCCATTGCTGCACCTTCCTTTTCATATTATCAATAATAACTTCCCAAGCTGCTGCTTTCAGATTGTCGACAATCACTGGCATGCCCAAATAAGTAAATTTCTCCTAGTCCAACTTACATGGGACTCCAAAAGTATTGGCAATGATATGAAGAGTTTGTGCAAAGGCATTCCACCCATATATATAGCTCTTGTGGTAATTAATCAAACCTCCTGAATAGCTCATGTATTTATCTAGGAGAGTATTGAAACGGTAGGCTATGATATTTGAGCCCCCCCCCCATTAAAAGAGTATCGTCAACAAACTAAGAATGATTGATGTTCTTGACTCCATTTTCAAATTTAATCCTAGTGATGAGGCCCATATGACAGTTGAAATCCAGAGCTCTGCTGAAGGATTCAACCATCAATATAAAAAGATAAGGTGAGAGCAGACAACCTTGTCTTAGTCCTCAGGTTGATTGGAAGGAGGGTCCAGGTCTACCGTTAATGAGAGGGGAGATCCAAGGGCCTGAGATGTAGGCTTTAACAAGGTCGATAAAGGATGTGGCAAATCCCATTTTTTCTAAAATAGAAAATAGAAAGGAGTGCCTGACTCGGTCAAAGGCGTTGGCTAAGTCTAACTTTGAGATGAAGCCTTTCTCATTTCTTGCTTGGCTGGAATGTATGGCCTCTTGGACAAGAAGGATGGAGTCCGAGATCTGTCTATTGGAAAAAAAGCCTCCTTGATTTTATGAAATGAGAGAGGGGAGGAGAGGTTTAAGGTGTGTGGCCAAGATTTTAGTCAAGATTTTGTAAGATGAGTTGCACAATGATATGGGTCGAAAATGAGAGAAGGAAAAAGGTCGATTTTCCTTAGGAATAAGGGAAAGATGGGTGGCATTAGTAAATCCTCCTATTTTGCATTTGCGCTGAGCCCATCTTAGCATCTTGACAAGTCTTTTTTAATTTTTCCCCAGTATGTTCTATAGAAACAGATGAGGAAGCCATTTGGACCTAGGGCTTTATCTAGCTGAAGTGCCCAAATGGCATTTTGTATTTCTTCTTCATCAATTTATTTGGTCAAATTTGCATTGTTGTCCTCACTGATTCCTTTGGGCAAGTGCTCTAGGAGATCTGAATAATCCTCTGTTTCCTTTATCTCTGTTAAGAGAGAGCTGTAATAATCTGAGGCCGTTTGTTTGATAGCTTCTTGGGTTTTTTGAGGGCGGCCTTCCTCATCATTGATCATGGTGACATTATTTCTGACTTTCCTGATAGTTTCCTGCTTATGGAAGAAGGCAGAATTTTTATCCCCTCCTTGAAGCCAAAGCTGTCTTAACTTTATTCTCCACTTCTTCTCTTCATCTCTATTAACACAGTACAACTGATAATATAAATCGCCTTCTAGTGCTTTATCCTCTTGGGAGAGCCCAAGCTCCTCTATTTTTTGTGGATTTCTTCCAATTTATTTTTTATTTCTGTTTTGGCCATTTCTGGTTCTTTGTAATGCTGCTTCACTCAGTCCTTCAAGGCATGTTTTGTATTTTTCAATTTACATTCCCAAATTTACCCCAGTGATCCTTCTATGTGATGCTGCCAAGTTACTTTAACAATCTGGTCCACAATTGGATTGTTGTGCCATAGGGAGATGTATTTAAAGGGAAACGGCCCCAATGGACAGTGTGCCTGAAGAACAAGGATTGTGGGATAGTGGTCGGATGCCAAATATGGAAGAATTGTAGCATAAGCTGTGGAGTACTCAGAAAGGAGAGTGGTGTTTATCAGAATTCTATCAAGCTGCTCCATTATGTTGTCTTTGCCCAGCCTGTGATTATTCCAAGTGTATCTCCGGTTTTTTGGAATGACATCGACTAAATCGTGCTCTTACATGATTTCTTCTAGCTTTGATTTGTAGGGATCATGTGCAAATAATCCTCCTCTTTTCTCATTGGAATGTAATATAAGATTGAGATCTCCACCAAGAATGATATTGCTGTTGTCTTCAGCATCAATGTCTGCTTGTAGAGTGGCCCAACATTGCTCTTTATCTCTGAAATGGTTCGGTGAATAAATATTGTAGATTACTATTTGTTCATGCTCTACTTTCTTCTCTAATGTGACTTTGATCCAAAATTGACTGATTGTATTGGATGTGCATGTCCATATGTTTTTGTTCCAAATAGTGGTGATTCCACTGGAAGCTCCTCTTGATTCACATATATGTCCATCATACTGTCTCATCTGATCTATAATTCCTTTTATCTCTTGAAATATTTGTTTAGTTTCTTGGATCATTAGGATTCTTGGCTTCTCATGATCTATTAGATCTTTCAGGGCAGCAGTTTTAGAGGGGTGCCCTAGTCCCCTGCTGTTCCATGATATTAATTTCATGATTGAGTATGCGGGTTTCAAAGATATGCTTGTCCCCCATGTTCCTTGTGTGTTGCTTCTTTGCTGCTTTGACCCAATATATAAGTTTCTATGGGATTTTTAGTTCCCATGGCTATATATTTTTGGGTGTTTTCATCCCTTTGCTGCTTGTTAGATTTCCTTCCAGGTCCTTTTTTTTGTGCTTCCTGATTGACACCATGCTCTTTCGAGGAGCTCCTAGTTGATCGAGATGGGGGAGGTTCATGAGAATGGGAGGTGGAGGTTTGAGAAAGGGTAAAAGGGATGGGAGGGTCATTTTCGAGGGAAATATGGGGATCATTTTTAGGGAGGGAGAGGGCGCCAAAGGGGTTTGAAGATTCCAAAAAAGTATCAGAGATAGGGCTAGAGGTGGGAATGATAGGAGGATCCAGGGAGGAGGAGGAGGGAGGAACTGCTGAGGGGGTAATTTTGGGAGGGGAAGCTTTGGGAGGTGTAGCTTCAAAGTTTGCTTTCGGGGCGGTAGCAGTCTTATTTTTTTTAACAGTTTCCCATTGTTCCTATGATTGAGCATTTTCAACATTAACTAGTTTAGAGCAGCGATTGGAAAAATGGCCATACTCGTGACATACCTTGCATTTAAATGGGATTTGTTAGTAGTCCAGTTGTTGAATGTGCGTCCAATCATCCACCTTTAGCTTGATTGCTTCTAGAAGACCCTTTCCAAGATCAACTTCAACACATATACGCACACAAGCTTACATATTATCCTTGGGCTCACTCCAATCAATGTATTTAGCAACAGCATTGCCGATGGCTCGAACCGTGTCATCTCCCCAACAGTGGAGCGGGAAATGCGGAAGCTGGACCCAGAACGGGACTGCATTAGGGACATCTAGTTCGGAATCGAAGTCTGGAGTCCATTTGTTTAGATACAGTCCTCTAGAATCCATAAAATATGGTCCATTTCTGAAGATTAAATCCTTGTCTGCTCTAGATTCAAAATGAAATGTATAATATCCTTTCCCACAGAAATGAATGGAGATTTTACCGCTTACTTTGTTTGCCCAGTTTCTCTCGATCCATCATTGAACTATTTTCGAGGATGGCCATAAGCTGGTGACTTGTCCGATGAGACCCCATTCAGCTAGTGAGAGTGTAGCCATTCGCGGAAGAGTAGGAGGCAGATCGACCTCTTGCAGTCCATCTAATTTCTTGACAAACTTCGAAAGACAGGGTGAGGACGTTGGGGTGGTAATGATTTTACTAGAGCAGAAAATGCAGATTGAGCATCGGCCCCCTCCGATGTAGCATCCGGAGGGGCCATGACAGGCCAACGGCCTCAAGCGAAGGAGAACCAACAATATGCAGAGCGGCGGCCTAGGTCAAGCGCGCGCAAGCAGAGCTCCGATTCAAATCAAATCCTTAACACGGATCAAGACCATCTTTAAACATCATAAAATCCTGAATAATTTGTATAATAATGTGAAATAAAAATAATAATATCTCCATCATGGTGTTTATGAACTTCCTTGTTCATATGGTGTCTCGTATACTTGCCAAATTTAAAAACATTATATTATTAATCCATAAAAGAATTGAATATAAACTTTAAAATTTATTTCAATTCTATTTTGAAATTTCAAGGTCACAAATTGAAAGGTTATGCAATATTCATATACACATAATTTTAAATAAAATAATTGGGGTCAAATACTTTAAAATTTATTTCAATTCTATTTTAAAATTTCAAGGTCACAAATTGAAAGGTTCAGCAATATTCATATACACATAATTTTAAATTAAAAAATTGAGGTCAAAGGTTTAATATTCATGGTTGAACTTCGTACTATAAACTTTAACATCTTTATTGCATTTTCAATACCTTCCCTACTTTTTTAGTTTGCATCAATGTTATTTACAAACTTATTTTAATAACAATTTAGCTATACCTTATTCTTATTCTTTCCCAATTATTTTAACATAAAAAACCAATAATCATCTCTTATTTCTAAATTGTAAAAAATTAAAAATTAAAATTAAAATTCATTTGATAACTTATATAACACGTAATATTACTTCCATGAATTAAAAACAACTAAAATTCAATAGTGATACTAAAAAATATTATGTTGTCACATTATCTAATAAAAACAATGACTATGAAATTATGTTCTTATTTTATTGTGTCATTACCATCTTATTGAGAAATAGTTGAAAAACAATATATTTAGATTAAAAAAAATTGTTTTTAACTATAACATTTAACTAATTTACATATGATGATGTGATATAAGTTATCTATTCTAACTTAAAGAAATTGTTTTTCGTTTGATTAAAAAAGAAATAGTTGAAAACCAGTATGTTTAGATAAAGAAAATAAATGCAAACTTCATTTAAAATTTTGTTTGAAATCCGCGCAAATAATTTTTTTGTTTTTTTTTAAATATCACATTCCAAACTATCCTCGTGATCTCACCTCACAGTCACGTTGCAATCAATTGTCCCTTAAGTACATTCAAATTTCTCCAAGAATAAAAATTCTTCCCATGTAAAAGTTTGTAATGCTCTCACAAACTCTTTTAATGATAATGGACACTAGCCTTTTGTTCAAACTTTTAATATAGTTAATGTATACTCCATTTATTAATTCCAATATTGTGATACTCTCACAACCTCTTTTAATGATAATGGACACAAGTGTTTTGTTCAAACTTTTAATATAGTTAATGTATACTCTATTGGTTAATTCCACATATTTTTTACATTAATTTTCATTGTTTTTTCATTTAGATTATTATATCAATTTTTTCCTTTAATAGAGCATTATAAAATGTAGAAATTTCTATAGATTAATGTTCCTAATGCAAAGATGAGCGGACCATTTAGGAAGGGGGTGGTGTGGCATGCCCCCTACATGCACAAGCATGCAACCATGAATTGTAAAGTAAATGTGGCACGCGACTCTGTGTTTCTTAGCTTTGGCTCCGTGTATATGCTCTCGCAGTAAATTGGGAGGAAAAAGCTAGCGCCCCCATCGCAAGTGGGATCTTTCAAAGGAGAGATTGGTGGCGCGAGGGCCGGACCTTGACAGTACATGCAATTTCCTTCATTAATTTTGGTTTGTTTCCCTCTAAAGTGAACCTAGTTTTACTTGACACCTATTGCACGACGTTCTTAGTCTATGTGGGCAAGAGTTCGGATCCTAGGTAGTGGAATGCATGGTATCTAGTATATAAATGGAGTAGTGGTTGTGATGTTCATTGGTAGTGTTGTGATTCTCACGGTAGTGGATTGTTAGCACTCTCTCCATTACTCTAGCCTTCGAGTTTTAAGCCTCACGATGATCACCTTGGCAAGGGTACTTCTCACATCCCTCTCTTGTATTGTCAATTCTTATTCTAGTGTTTTGGTTGGTCTCTCGGTTCTTAGGTATTTTTGTTTTGGTTGGATTGGGGGTTCACGGTTGGTGGCTTTGAAGCTTATAGTTTAGCACTTCCTATGCTATGTGGCGATTATGCTAATAATTTGCCCTATCAATTCCTCTGTCATGGTTGTTCTCTCATTGTCGACTTGTTGCATTCTCTCTCGATTTGACTTGGGCTCCATGTTGAAGCTTGCAATTGTCTTCTTTTCACAACCCTTTTTCCCTCCTTCCATCTCTTCCCATAATAGTTTTGTTGCATTTTCTAGCTAAAAGGTCATTCCGAACATGCTCAAACATCTAAAAAATGTATTAATCATCCATGATTTATAATATGCTATTTCTTTATGAAAAATAATTTAAACATTCCTATAACTATCTAATCACATTCATTCTACGAGATAACCAAGAATTCTACTGGCTATCTCCATGGTTAGACATGTTCTAAGACACTAGAGAATGAATAAAAGGTACAGAGAAAATCGCAAATGGTCAATACATGAATATCCACTGTCTTGGCCATACGATAAATCACATGGTTCGAGAGATCCGGAAATCAAACTAGAAGACAACTATGGTAATGACACTCCAACAATAAGCATACTTTGAAGGCGGTTCGTGGTAGAATGAGGCGAGCAAGAAAATGATTAGGCAAAGTTCAAAGTTGATGTGTTATATTAAATCCCTCATGATTTTCTCTTTCGGTAGCAAATCATGAGAAGAATGACTTTCATTTTGATTTTACTTCTTAATTGTTGGATTAGTAAAGTTACCTCTCGGCTTAGGACTCTTGAAACAATTATTCAATAGAAGAGTATAAAAATCCTCGAGAATAGTAGTTATCATCGTTAATTGTTGCAATCTCTTTCGTTGAAGACTTACGCTATTAATATAAAGTACTTTATTTCTTAACCAATGTGTGGCTAAGTGATTTGATACTTTGATTGCATACTTGCACTCAACAGGGAGGGCCTTTGGAGAGTCGTAAGATTAGAATAGTTTTAATTATGTTCATTACAAGTGTAGTTCATTCTTCATTGAAGTTTATTGATGCTTTCAACTAGTATTTAGTTAATTGAATTCTAGTTTAATTTTTTCTTTTCAATAGAACAAATAACTCATACCAAAAAAATAAAAAATAAAAAATTACTTCCTTTAATTCAATCCATTCAAAGCGTTTTCATTTAGTAGTTTAGATGCCTTTCATAGCAATTTCATGAATATATAGAGAGACTTTAAAGTACCATTGCACACACTAGCAATCCTTCAAATTTACAATTTGATTTGATATTTTGTTGAAGAAGTCTAGTTTCAATTCATTCCTTTCTATCAAGCAATTTCAAATTTGTGAAAGTAGTTAGAAGTATTTTGATTCCTCACAATTAGGATTACAATTTATGTTCACGTTAGGAATAAATTTCTTTCGTTCAAGTATCAATTAGAATCTTATGTGATTTTGCGAAAGTGGTTCAGATAGAACAATTTTAAATTCATGTTGCAATAGATTAAAATTTCAGCTCTTGATTTCATTTTGATTTGAAGTTTTCATTTGCTTTGAAAAAGAGTAATTTTTATGGAAAGAACATGTGAGTGGTAACACTTTGAGTTAATTTAACTCCATTCATATTTAGATTAATCTTGTCTTTTAAAAAACCAAAAAATAGGACTCCTAAAATATATTGTGCACATGCACTTCATAAGTACATGAACCTTGGTTGACAATTAATGAAGTAATTTAACTATCAATTAAATTATCCAACGATCCCTCCGCTTTTACTCCCTATCCTTGTCAATCTTTGTGTATAACCCTACTATGAATTCTTCCTCGCTAGCATGTCACGACAGAGTTCAAGAAGGCACCGTATAGGGGTTAGCCTTCACACCACCTGAGCAATGGTTCAAAAAAAGAAAAAAAAATGATTTCTCTCGGCGATATATACGTACCGACCCACACGCGGTGGTCACTCTAGCTCACGCGACGTGGACAACCTCCGACTCCAGCTCACGGCTTATGTCCTTTGTTTAACCTTAGCATTCACTTGTCAACGAGCTACGCTCGGCTCTTGCTCTCTTACACTCAACTCTTAAATAACTTTGTTGACAGACGCATCTCGGATGCAAGTCAAACAACCTTCGGCCTTCATGCGAGCACTTCTGTTTGCACCAAAGCAGCACTTAACAAAAAAGTAACTTGGAAACACACATCACCAACGACCCGTAAGTTCAATCAAGATGGATCCACACATGCAATCACCTCCACTATTTGCTTAACAATATTCCACGCTTGGCCAACAGTTGCTTCACGCGTAGGTCAACCATGCACACAAAAATCCTGTCGACTAGACCAACGTATGGAAATTAGATAGGTAGGGGCTCCTAGCAATTATGATTAGATTTTGTAGGTAGCATATCGATCTTAAATGCGTCTATTAAAACTGAGATATCGGATATCAATTGTTAGAGCATACACAACGGAAAACTAAAATCAATCACACATACGGCACAAAAACAAAGACAATATTTAATGGTTCACCCAAAAATGCGGGCTACATCCACCATGGCTTTCTTATTATTAAACGAGCGAATTACAACAATAGATTTCTCACATGCGCACTTCCTCTTCTTCACCCTCATATCTTTTTGCCTCCACCAGACAGAATTTGTATATGTAGAGAAGAAGCGAATAATAAATTGGTCATCCTATCACAACAAAATAGGATTAATTATCTCCTCTTCAAGATTTGATGCCATCAAATTAGAAACAAACAACTATTGTTGGCATTATCCATGAGATTTTTAGCCAAATAAAATACAAAATCTCAACATTATTGTCCCTTCATTCATTTACGTACTCTCTTCCATTTATGGTTGTACTCTTCATCCTTACATCCTGTAGCCGAAATAACCACAAGTCTAATTGGTCAAAGGCGACCTCTCATTTCGGAGGGGAGAGGACTTTCGTTACACTTATGCATGAGTTGTCATTATTTCATTAAATGACAAGCTATCCCATGTTTATGAGGCATGTGAAAATTTAGCAGCCTTCAAATAACATCAGCTATATTTAGTTGTTTCTATCACTCTAAGTATCGTTGTTCTTTTCAACATATTGTTGTGATTTTCAATACTACTATTGTTTCGATATTGTTGTGCTTTCTAGTATAAGCTGTTCTTTGATATTTACGTCCTTTTTAGCATTGTTGAATCTTCCCATTACATTCATCCTTTGCAAAAAGTAGGAAAGAATTCGAACACTATGGGTGGTAAGACGGTGTCTTGTGAGCCTTCACTATTAGAAGTCTCCCTTGACGAGGAAAAAGAAATTACGATCCAAGTAGGATGGATATCCTATCTTACAAGGTTTCAACCTTCAAATGACTAAATCGCTATTGAATTTCCTCTTTTAGTTGCGAATAGGGAATCCATGGTAAAAGCGGAAGGATTACGAGTTATAGATGTTGTAATAGGCGAGGTATCACAGGCTTCGGTAGAAGGCACCACATGGGCACAAAAACATGTATTGATACAAAAGACGCGGTGGAAACCTTCAAAAACGACGAACAAGCTTGGTCAAAGAAATGCATTCAACCATCTTCTCTCGCGGAACCATGGAGGGAATTGGCAAGCATTTTCTAGAAATACATTACGTGATGGAAACCATGATGTGGTAAGGCCACGACAACTCAAACTCTAAGATCGTTCTAAAACAAAAACTTACGTTAATTTTCCATCCCTTTTAAATTCTTTATTGCATGATCTTTACTAGAATAAGATGGGCTAGGCACCCTGAAAGCGGTGATAAGTCACCATGGACTGATTAGAATGATCATTAGTCATCGCGGTTGCGTGCTAAAGGTGCATTTTAAAACTCTTATCTATCCCACATTAATTATCAACACAGGCCGAGTCCTCTTATTTCAAAAGTGTACATAGTATGTGCAGCTATATAATCCAGAGAGTAATGTTTCTTAAAATGTAGTATAGATCATTCAAATACAAGAGTAAACGGATGCTAAAAATGAAATCTAATTACAACAATATGAAACTTAGGTTATAAATCAATCCCTCGCTCGACAATCATCGTCGAGGATGAAGTAGTAATAACTCTTTCCTCACGGGAAAGCGGTATAAATGAAATAAAACATAACAAGATCCTCAATCACGAGAACTTAGACAATAATAGCCAATGTCCTTTACGGTTGTTGATCTTACACTCCACACAAAGAAACTAATTGGAAATAAATATTTGAATTAAATTAACAATCTCTTTGAAATGGAAATGGAATAAACAAGCTCACTTTACCAAACTATTCTAAAGAAAAACCAATCACTTGCAAAAAAGGAATAAACGATCAACAATTATGAGAAATGAACACCAAATCTATTTACTAGAAAAGAGCAAATGGAAGTACGGCAATCGGAAATGAAAAAAAAAAAATCTATCTCGTTATGGCCTAAACCTACCTGTTTGAGAAAGGCGAGTCGGGGGTAACATCAAACCATAACAACTGGTAGCTAGCCCTACTAAGATCGGGAGAGGGCTCTCTCCTTGTTAATCTCAGAAAAAAATGATCAGTGAGCCTTGAGATGACTTGAATGAAAAATGATTTTAGGCTAGGTATGTGTGCAAAGGAGCTTGATTGATTTTTAATGATATTTTGTTGGCTTAAGAGGAAAGGCAAATTTGGGTCTAGGGAATGAGGCTCAATTTTGCAGAGATATGAATGGGGAAAGGTAGGAAATTGATTTGACACTTAAATTTGAAAGAAATGGAGAGTTGAGACAGGTGAGGAGTTGAAGAGGGAAAGAAACCTTCAGGGATCCTCTTCAAACAGCTGAAAACATAGAAAATTAAACAAGCACTAGGTAGAGCACTGCAAATTTTAATTAATTATACCTTTATCCTTGTTTGTTTAAGTTAAGAAGAAATAAGAGAGAAAATGGTATACATAAAACACCATTAGACTTACATTTACAGAGAGAAACACACTATAAAAAAAAATGCCACATGAATCCCATAGAGTGTTGCAAACCCTAGTTTATTCCTTTGCCAAACTGCAAAGATGAATGTACAATGATGCTCAAAGAATTCCCAAAATTTAAACCATGCTAATGACTGATAAAACATAAGATATAGGAAAAAAAAAACTCATCCTAACCTCTAGGGGTCGAGCTCATAATATTAGGAGTTGTTCAAACAAAATCTAAACTGAGAACTAAAAAGTAGGCAATGGAACAGCGTGCCTCTAAAAACTAGGAAACTGATTCATTCAATTGCAAACTACCTTTTGATGGATGAATCTACCTCTATGAGTGAAAATTTATCAAAATTACATCAAAATCCATCATGTTACATTTAATTACATCATGAGTTTTACATTTAGAAGTAATAAAGTCAAACTGTCAAAAACTAGGCGAAAAACAGAGTTTTTGGGTCAAAATGAGTAAGTTTCTTCCAATGCACCGCGCCTGTTTGGTACTGACTTTGCAGACCTTCCTGTCCAAATTGGGTGTAGGATAGCCTGCTGGAAATCGTATTGAGTCTAATTTCCAACACAAGTAGAATTTTTCAATTTTGAGTTCATTTACCCTGTAAAAAATCAAATCTCCCAAAAATTGTCAAAATGAGCAGAATGAGGCTGCCTCAAGGCAGAGCGCTGTTGCAGTCAACTTTTGAAGGTCTTCCTCAACTCCAAATTGAGCTCATGATAGCTCATTGGAAATATCTTTGTGTCTAGTTATCCTTTGACTCATCAAGCAAGTCATTTAGCCAACCATGCTAGGAGAAATCTTGATGTTCCCAAGGTCACTTCAGAGGTACATTCAATTCTCCTGAGGCAACGGTATTTTTGACATTTCTCTAAAACCATGATACTTGTGTAAAAATTGAAATATTTTTTTCTTTATTGGGATGTTTTGGACAAAAACCTCTCTCAGTTTTCCCAAATTCATCTTTTATTTCTCTGAAACATCATTTGAGTGAAACCTATCCCGATGTGTGAAACAAGGGATTTTGTCGAAATGAAGCAAAATGAAGGGGATAAGGGGCTTCTAAATTCTTGGGGAAATTTTGGGAAGTAGGGAGGGATGTTAGGAAGCAGGGGAAAGTGGAATCACAGAGATTGAGTGAGGGGAAGGAGTCCAAAAGGGCAAAACACAGGCCTAGCCTAGAAAATTGCCAAGTTGTGGCTAGAAACTAGGGTTTGTGCAAAAATGAGGAATTTGGGGGATCTCAATGATGGGAAGTGTTTAATAAGGTATATTAAGGATAGGGGAAGGTGTGTGAACATCAGGATACAATTTTTTCCGATGATTTGACCATCCAAGAGAAATTACCTCCAAAACCCTAGGAGAGGGAAATGGACCTTACCTAGGCACAACTGAAGCATGAACAAGATGTAAAATGACCCAATGGAACTTGACATGATGATGAAAACCCTCTGAATGATGGCACACTCAGCTGAATGGTGACATGGACCGACATTTGGACAACTTTGACAGGAGTAAAAGAAAACCCTAGACCTAATGCCTAGTGACCAAATTTTGCTTGAAGACTCACTGAAATGACAAAATTTGACCTTGACACCTTAAAATCACCTTGTAAGAGCATGTTTGATCACTGGAGGAAGGCTGCAAAGACTGACACTAACATTGGCTCCAATGGGGATGGTAGCTCCTTGGAGGTGCCAAGAACTACATATATTTGGAAAGCAAACAATGCCTTCATCCATTGGGCAATGGAGTCAAAAACTCAAGTTGAAATGCATGACTGAAAACTGATGACTTGATGACACAAATAGACTCTCACTCAACTAAAAACTAACTCGATACTTAAACACAACCGAAAAACTGGAAAATATGCTCAATATGAAGCTTATTCAATACAACCTACTCTAGTTGTTCCATTCATCACCTGATCATGTGAAATGAAACAACCAATGCAACCAGGTAAGTATTCCAGCTGCTGTTTGAATTCTCTACAAGTGCTCGCTTATGAACAACAAGAGAGAACTACAGAAAGGAAACTCCCATGAAAACTTGGAAACAGATCCGTTGAATGATATGGATTCTCTATCCGCCTCCAAAAACACTACATAAGGATCTAGAAGTTCATGCACACTAGGACTTAGCTCATCCAATGGATTACTTCTCTTCTCCTCATACCATGAATGCAAACTTTGTTTTGAGCTTTTTGACAAGACTCCTGCTAAAAATGACAAAGAAACTAGCTGCCAGATCAAGTTTATATCAGCACACATTTCAAGCTCACATGTAGTCAATGGAGAAAGGCTTTGACTGTAGACATCATCCAACACATTATCTATTGGATCATGAAAAACTTGAAAATACTACTACAACCCATTTTCTATTGGTTCCGATGATATTACATGATTTCCTACAGGCTTCTCATTTGAAGATTTACTATGCCAATTTCCCTTCAAAAACTGAAATGATTCAAAACAGAAAGGTACGGAATCATCTCGCATCATTTGATTGTATGTACCAGCTTCCATGTCTTCATCTGCAACTTGAAAATCAATGGCATTCGGTGGCTGAAAATTTGGATATGAGAAGTCTTGAACAATGTTTTCATTGCCCTCAAGATGGTCCAGATCAAGACTTGTCGACAGTTGATTTCAGATTGCATGGAATTTGTCTTTGATGAGCTGAAATGAATCAAAACAAAAAGGAAAATATCCTTCACTTACTTCAAAGTTTGTTGCACTTTCCTCATCACTGTCATAGCTGATATGCATCGTTCGATCACTGTACTCGAGCTGCTGAAAGTGAACTTCCTCCTTCCACAAACTAGCTGCTGATTTGTTTGCAAGATTAGCTTCTGTTTGGAGAACATAATCATCATCATACTGATCAAACTGAGGAAAATCATCAGTATAAAACACATCATCAAGCATACATGTCATATCAACAGCTCTCTCTTCTCCAAGATGATCTATAAAACAATCATTATCAGATCTATGACAACTGGGATAAGAAATAAAATGTTTTGGATCAGCAACTTGTTCTTCTTCAATCAGCGAGCCATGGGCTTGAACATTATACTCATTCCTTGTGGTGATCTTTTGCATCATCTCTTCCACTGCACTTACCAACATGTCAAGCTTTACCTCTAGAGATGTCGATTCCTCCGGATCTATGTTTTTCATCTCTTCTTCCTTCAACTTTGCCCTTCGGATCAGCAAATGAGCCTCTACATCTACTGCACTGTTCTGCATCTCTTCAAGTGTTGCAAGATTCTTTTCTCTCAGCTGAAACTCCATTTCCGGATCAAAAGCACCTGGGTAGTGTAAGAAAGCGGATCCAAGAGGAGGTCTTATATTAATTGGCATCGAATAATAAACTTGGTTAAATATAGTAGAAAATTGTTGTACTGTCTCCCCTGGCAGTCTTTTCAGCTGGTTATACTCTTCTATAATCAAGAAAGGGTTCTTTCTGATCACCCACCTGTCGAGGAAAAATTTGACGAACTGTTGGAAATCTGAGATGCTCACATCAGGCAGGGTTTTGAACCAACTCTTGACTTTGCCTTGCAAAGAAAGAGAAAAAATCCTAATACTGACATCCTCTTCATCAACTTCAAAAAGGTCAAGAAAATACTCAAAATTCAGAACATGTCTCTCAGCAGTGATGTTGTCGCGTTCACCATCAAATCTTGGTAGATATAGGTCATGATTTTTAGGGAAAGCATGGGATATAGGAGGTAAAATCAGAGGCTTGTATCGATCTGGAATTTTACAAGGTATAGGGGTATGTACAAATGCTGCAGAATCAGTCTTGGTCTCTTGAGGTTCATCATTTTGAAGATGGTCATCACAAGATTCGGAAGAAAGGTCTTGATCAAGCTCAAAAGCATGCAAATATTTGGTATTCACAATCTTCAAAGGGAAGGAATCAAATGCAGGCCGAGGATATTTTCTCAAATACAATATACTTTGCAAAGCCTTCTTTACATTCTTGGGAAAAGAGAAGAAATAATTTATGACAAAGAACAAAATGTCTTGGATGAAATTCCAACTTGAATACCCGATCTTTCCATATTTTCCTTTCATGTTTATGCTGGTCAGGTTCATCCTCCAGTGGAGTCATTGGATCTAATCTTGAAACTGATTTAGATTCGCCAGGTGAATGATTTCAACCTTCGGTGTCTGATCGTTGTCCACCGTCAACAATCAGATCTAAACTTGATTAGATTTTACTGAGGAAACCAGATGTTCAGTTCATAAACTAAATTGGAGATTGACTGAAGCAGCATTCATCTACTTTCGCTAATGCAAAGAAAGAGCGTTTCGAAGGCTACCTGGCTAAATTCAGGCTCCGTATGTAGTTTATAAAGCAAACAAAAAAATTTTCTTCCCCAGTGTGGTCGCCACTATGTTATGGCCTAAATCTACATCAGGCTGAGAAAGGCAGAATCTAGGGTAACATCAAACCACACTTACAATGGTGGCTAGCCCTAACAGATCGGGAGAGGGCTCTCTCCTTGTCAATATCAACAAAAAATGATCAGTGAGGTTTGATATGACTTTAATGAAGACTGATTTTAGGCTAGGTATGTATGCAAAAGAGTCTTGATTGAATTTAATGATATTTTGTTGGCTCAAGAGGAAAGGCAAATTTGGGTCTGTGGAATGAGGCTCAGTTGTGCAGATATCTGAATGGGGCAAGGTAGGAAATTGATTTGACACTTAAATTTGAAATAAATGGAGAGTTGAGATAGGTGAGGAGTTGAAGAGGGCAAGAAACCTTCATGGATCCTCTTCAAACAGCTGAAAACATAGAAAATTAAACAAACCCTAGGTAGAGCACTGCAAATTTTAATGAATTCTACCTTTATCCTTGTTTGTTTAAGTTAAGAAGAAATAACAGAGAAAATGGTATACATAAAACACCAGTAGACTTACATTTACAGAGAGAAACACACTATCAAAGCAAAATGCCACATGAATCCCATAGAGTGTTGCAAACCCTGGTCTATTCATTTGCCAAACTGCAGAGATGAATGTACAATGATGCTCAAAGCATTCCCAAAAATCCAACTTGTGCTAATGACTGAAAAATCACAAGATATAGACAAACAATAACTCCTCTCAGCCTCTAGGGGTCGAGCTCATAAGTTTAGGAGCTGTTCCAACAAAATCTAAACTAAGAACTAGAAAGTAGGCAGTGGAACAGCTTGCCTCTAAAAACTAGGAAACTGATTCATTCAGTTGCAAATTACCTTTTGATGGATGAATCTACCTCTATGAGTGAAAATTTAGCAAAATTACATCAAAATCCATCATGCTATATTTAATTACATCATGAGTTTGACAACTAGAAGGAAAAAGTCAAACTGTAAAAAAAACTAGGCGAAAAACAGAGTTTTTGACCAAAAATGATCAAAATCCTCCAATGCGCCGTGCCTGATTTCCCTATGCGTTGTGCCTGTTTGCAGCTGATTTTGGAGGCCTTCCCGATGTCCAAATTTGCTCCAAGTGGGCTTGTTGGAAAGGTCTGCCTGTCTACTTTCCAACACAAGTGGAATTTCTGAATTTGGCCTTCATTTGCCCCTCCAAAACTGAATTCTCCCAACATCGGGTCAAAATGTGCAAAATGAGGTCGCCTGCTGCGTAGTGTCACAAGGCCAACTTTTGAAGGTCTCGTCCGTTGGAACACCTAATCCTACATGGGTAGGTGTAGAATGCGAAAAGTCACAATGGAGTCCAAGTGACTTTGGAATATGAAACCAAGAGTCACACCATTGTACTATAAATGTACATCTTTGTATAATGGAAAATAAGAAAGCCTCACGCTTATCTTTCATTGTGTGTTGTTTCTCTTGTGTGTGCATTCTTCTTCCTCATACACCATGTGTGTGCTTCAACATGGTGTTTAACATGGTATCAAAGTGGGCGATTGCTGGCCCTGCTCCAAATTGAGTGAGCCATTTGTGTTTATGGCCTATGCATATCTGCATTTTTGCAAGATCTACACTTCGCAGCTAGTTGTTTTTGCCGCCATTCGTATGTTTTGGAGAAGGAGTAGCATTCAGAAATTGGCAGCATTCAGGCATTGGCTTTGAAGAAAGGCAGCACTGCCCATCTGAAGGTTTTCATTCTAATTTTTCTCTGCAATTTCTGCTTATTAAAATCTGCAATTTGAAGAGCTGCTGGATATTATTTAAATTGGGTTTCTGAAGAAGATTTGTATTCTGAGTTTTTCTAACGAAAAATTTCATCATTTCGCATTTTCCTCGTGCTGCTGGGCCACCGGAGAAATTTCTGTAGTTTGTCCATTAAAATTTCCGGACTCTACAGTCTACCCCTATGCTAATGTAGATATTTCTACTTTCTAGAATTTTGCTATACATTTGTAAATTTCGTTGAAGACTTAAAAAATTTCTCTCACTGTCATATATTCAAAAAATTAAAAATTAAAAAAAAAAGATTTCGGCCTTCAAGCCCTCTCTGCACACTCTCCTCACTCGAACCCCACGCCATAACATTTGAACTCCCCTCACCCCACCACTACTCCACTCGCTGCACACTCAGCGTTGCCCTTTCATATGCAGACTACCCCCCTCATAGCAATGCCCTCTACCTAAACTACAACCCCCCTCGACCTATCTCTCCCAACCCCTACCTGCTATAGAATTGCTCTTCCCTTACATCCCCCTTCTCGCGCTTACTCTAACCCGCTTCTATCACTCCGCCTCCTTAGTAATCAAACGCACCCCTCGCCCCCTACCCTACAAATAGCTCTCGCAATTGAAACACCCTCCCTCCGCCAACCTTATGCCACTCACTCCCTCACCCTACGCATACACCATCGCTCCAAACCACAGCTCCCCATGCCCCTGCTCTGCACGCTCCCTCATCCTGCCTCTTTTCCCCTCCCCCTGCTCGATCTGCCTTCCCTCGACCTTTTAAAATTCGAATTTTTCAAATTTGTAAATTCCCTCCTCCCCTTATTTTTTAAATTGATCTCTTTTATTAAATAAAAAAAATAAAAATAAAAATAAAAATCCCCTTAATTTGCCTCTCCCTCCGCTTTTAAATTCAACCTTAAAATTTGTAATTTATTTCCTTTAAGTTTGCCCCCCAAACCCCATATTTTTCACTTTCCCTTAGTTTGTCCCCCCCTCCATTATTTTATTTTTCCTTTCCATTTTCAATTAAAAAAAAAAAAAAACAGCAGAGAGAGAGAGAGGAAGAGCAGAAAGAGAGGAAAGAGAGAATTTGAACAGCAGAAAAAGAAAATGACATATGAGCACATGGACTATACATAGATAAAATTGCAGATTTGACATTTTATGATTTGTGGCATAAGGGTGATTTTTTGAAGAAATTGACATTTGAAGACAGTTTGCCATCATTGCAAAACAGCTATTTGAAGGAAAATTCAGCTGCCTTAAAGGCCTCTTGCACAAGTGTTTTCAGCTGCACATTTACAAAATATTTTTGCAGAGATATTGTATTGCTTTGACATTGTATTGTGAGTAGATATTGCTTCTTCATAGTTGCAATCAGTATTTGAGTTGTTGGATTGTTGATTTCCCTCCATCATTTGAGGAGAAGATTTTGTACTTTGAGATTTCCATAGTTGGAAATTCTTTGGAGTCATTTGTATTTGTTGTTGAATCACATTGTAAATAGGTGCATTTTCGGTTGAAGCCGACACCCTTTCATTTTTTGAGCCTAAGTTGTTGAAAATGGCTAAAATCAATGAGGCATTAGAGTTGTTGAATAACCTCATTCATTCAAATGTTGATGACATGATAAAAATGAGCAAGGATGCTCTTTGTAATATTCAAAGTTGTTTACAAGATGCACAAGAAAAGATTGAGTTTTTGCAGTTGGAATCTCAGCTTCAGCAAGACGAACTTCAACAAAAGAGTCACCATTTTGAACCTATTTCTGTTCAGAAGATTGTGAAAGACTCTCATCAGAAGAAAGAAGGTAAAGTTCCAGTTGATTCACATTCAGTTCCTTGTACTAGAGCAGATTTTCATGCAGATGCAGCAGTTCAACCTGCACTTCTCAAGCCCATCATCAGACCTTGGGAAGAGCTTGTCCACAACAAGCACCGAACTGGTCTTGGATATGACAAGGATGTGTCCTTTCATATTCCGGACTACACCAAGCCCATTATATTTCAGAGTGCCGGATTCATATATGGCAGTTCACCTGCAGCCGTTCCAGATCTTGTTCCACTTCCACAACAGATTGAGAAATGCCAACACTATGATCGAGTTGGCCATATGAAAGATCACTGTTTTGATCTTCATCCATGCAAGCACTGTGGTCGGCACACCCATTCTTCAGACAGATGCTTCAGACACAAGCCTCCTGCAAGAACCAAGATTCATCTTGGATGGATCGCTTCTTGGAAATGGGCATCAGCAGCCAAGAAGATGTTTAAGTCGCATGTCAGAACATGTTCACGGATATTGAACAAACTTGCAGTTGAGTTTTCGCCATCATCTCACCTTGTCCCTGACAGGGGGGAAAATGGTGGTCATGTACAAGCTTCGACGTCAGATCAAGCGAGCCTGAGCCACAATCTCTCATTCCATGTTCAGAGTTGTAGCCAACAGTTCAAGCGAGCCTGAGCCACAATTCGTCATTCCAGATTCATAGATGTAGCCAGAGACATAGATGCCCATGAGCATGCCTTTGGTTGGTGGACAACCTTAAACCATGATCTTTGGTTGGTGGATAAGCTAAAACCATCACAGGTAGTAGACCTCCCTTCTTTTAGGTCGAAGGTATCCCTTTCATATATGAGGAACACTTCCTCTAGCAGAAGCCTTCAGCTTAGCAACCTTCAGCTTCTTGCCAGCTTTGGTTGAGTTCTAGGAAATGCTACAAGCATTCCAAAGTTGTTGGTAATCCTAAAACCATCACAGGTAGTAGACCTCCCTTCTTTTAGGTTGAAGGTCTCCCTTTTTATATGAGGGACAATTCCTCTAGCAGAAGCTTTCAGCTTCTTGCCAGTTTTGGAAGAGTTCCGGGAACTGCAACAAGTTTTGCGTTCCAGTGTTTGTGGTCATCCTAAAACCACCTCTTTTTTCCAACATTTCAGAGAGTTGATTCAGCCCAAGTGCTGCCATGTATACTTTGTAGATTTGTATTACAGCTCTCTTCTTGGACTCACACATACCCCTTCTGATTAAGGGGGGATGTTGGAACACCTAATCCTACATGGGTAGGTGTGGAATGCGAAAAGTCACAATGGAGTCCAAGTGACCTTGGAATGTGAAACCAAGAGTCACACCATTGTAGTATAAATGTACATCATGTATAATGGAAAAATAAGAAAGCCTCATGCTTATCTTTCATTTTGTATTGAGTCTCTTGTGTGTGTGTGTTCATCCTTGTCATACACCATGTGTGTGTTCAACATGGTGTTTAATGTCTTCAACCCAAATTGAGCTCATGATAGCTCATTGGAAAGTTCTTTGTGTATAGTTATCATTTGACTCATCACAAGTCATTTGGCCAACCAAGCTAGAGAAATCTTGATTTTCCCAAGGTCACTTCAGAGGTGCATCAATTCTCCTGAGGCAACTGTATTTTTGAAATTTCTCTAAAAACATGACACCTGTGTAAAAATTGAAGGATTTTTTTCTTCCTTGGCCTATTTTGGACAAAAACCTCTCTCAGTTTTCCAAAATTCATCTTTTATTGCTCAGAAACATCATTGGAGTAAAACCTATCCCGATGTGTGGAACAAGGGATTTGTCGAAATGAAGTGAAATGAAGGGGATAAGGGGCTTCTAAATTATTGAGAAAATTTTGGGAAGTAGGGAGGGATGTTAGGAAGCAGGGGAAAGTGGAATTTCAGAGATTGAGTGGGGGGAAGGGGTCCAAAAGGGCAAAACACAGGCCTAGCCTAGAAAATTGCCAAGTTGTAGCAAGAAACTAGGGTTTGTGCAAAAATGAGGAATTTGGGGGATCTCAGTGATGGGAAGTGTTTAATCAGGTACATTAAGGATAGGGGAAGGTGTATGAACATCAAGATACAAGTTTTGCTGATGATTTTACCATCCAAGAGAAATTACCTTCAAAACCCTAGGAGAGGGAAATGAACCTTACCTAGGCACAACTGAAGCATGAACAAGGTGTAAAATGACCCATTGGAACCTGACATGATGATGACAACCTCTGAATGATGGTACACTCATCTGAATGGTGACATGGACCGACATTTGGACAACTTTGAAAGGAGTGTTAGTAAACCCTAGACCTAATACCTAGTGACCAAATTTTACTTGAAGACTCACTGAAATGACAAAATTTGACCTTGACACCTTAAAATCACTTTGTAAGAGCATGTTTGATCACCGGAGAAAGGCTGCAAAGACTGACACTAACAATAATTTCACATATCTACCATCAAATTACTGGGTACTTCCTAATCAATTGGTGCATTTTATGGGCTCACAAGTTTCCTTCAAAAATATTTTGATCACATTTTATTGTCTTCACCTCCTCTTGATAAGATTGACTATGAAAATTGAATAGTAGCATAATCATTTTCAACCATGTTACCAACTGTTTTCCTAGTTATGTAACCATCACTAGCCACATTTAATCATCATGAATATTTATTCCTTATATAACAATAGAATAATCTTACTACATATGTGTGTGTGTGTGTGTGTGTTCTCAAGCAATTATATATCCATTCTACATCATTCTCAGTATGTACTCTTGTGCATATTTTCCAACTATCAATCTCTTGCACTACCAACATTCCTCTGCTTTAAAACTAGTAATATATAACAACTTGATTCGAATTTGATCATTATATTTTTTTGATCCATCTCAATGCATTTGGAGTGGAAAAAGTGGAGGATTCAACTCAAGGTACCATTTTTACAGGCGGGACCCAGTTTGGAAAAATAGGGTCTGAAACCGTTTAGGAGAGTTTTGAGGCATTGAATGACGTTTTTTAGGGGTAAAATATTTCCACTTCATCACTGAACAATTTCATCCTATTCTACACATAGATATGTTTCCAACATTGCAAGAAGTGTGTCAATTGGAGTCTGTATGCAAAAGTTATGCCACTCAGAAGTTGACCTTCCTGTTTTCACACCTATAGTTTGGGAGGATTCCGCGTCAATCCCCATTATTAATGGAAAAGTGATTAGCCACATGTTTGCGATGTAAGGGAATATAGAAGATTCTATATTGTGACTATAGTTAAGAGTTGATGTAGTCAAAATTAACCACTACTAGGCTATCAAATTATGTTATAACTGGGCCACTTGGAAGAAGAGGCATTCCATTCTTTCAAGAGCATTTTTTTCCATAGCTGAGAAAAGTTAGACATGAGAGATAGGAGGTATATCACATAGAGAGAATTTTTGCACTATAGCAGCCCACAGGCCACATGCATTAATTCTTTGTTCTTGCAGCCATATTTCCAGAGAGAGAAAGAGAGCGAAGCGACCTCACCTTCCAACTGGGTTTTCTCTTGAAAGGGTTTCCCAAAGAGAATATCTAGTGTCTTGTGTGTTTGTGTGCTTATTTTTTCGTTCTCTACTTTTCTATATAATTTTCATTTTTATGCATGCACTAATTACAGTTAAATCCACATATCTTAAAGTTTAATAAATTGTAATAGTGTATAATTTTCAGAGTTTTAATATAATATTATTAGATATGTTGTGATGAACTGTCTAGTGGAATATCCACAACAGTTTACAGATCATTTGGTATCATATCAGGTTTCTTTGGATATTTGTGGATATTTTCAAGGGATCTAGGTCGGCGGGGTCGAAAATCGTAAAACCCTAATCATGGCTGACGAATCTATAAACGAACATCATGATCCTATAGAGGTGAGATTTTTGTGGCTCGAACAACAAGTTGTGGATATAAACTGCAATGTAAAGATCCTCATGGTGTCCCTAAGAAATAATATGGGGATATTTGGAGACGACGGGGGTTCGAATGCAAAGGAAAAATTAGAAGGGGGATCAAGAGATCGGGAAGACATGGAGAACTAGCCGAAGAAAGAACCCAGAAAGGATCAACCCAATTTGAGTGTCGTGAATCATTCCTTGTTCAAAATGGAAGAAAAATTCGATATCAAGTCGTACCACAGCAAGATTGATGCTATAAAGTTGAACCACTGGTTGCAGCAACTGAAAGTTTATTTCAGCATCCATCAGATCGAGGAAGGTAAAAATATCTCATTCACATGGCTGAATTAGAGGGCCATGCACTAAATTGGTGGTAGATCCACAGAGAAACCATGAGGTTGGAGGGAGAACCTCCAGTGACTAAGTGGTAGGATTTCAAAACCCTCATTAAGTCATAGTTTTATCCCATTGGGTACGTGGAGGACCAGTGGATCTGCTTGCATTACTTCAGGCAAAATTCAAGCCAAAGAGTGTAGGAGTACACCACAAAATTCAAAAAGATGGCTATAATGTTGGGTATCTCTCCAAAGAAACCAGATGTACTCCTCAAGTATATATGGGGTTAGCACTGCCACTGCATGAACAAGTGATGTTGTTCAAGCCCAAATGGGTGGACGAGGCTTGTGTACAGGCACAGTACCTGTAGAAAATAGGCATGAAAAGAGCGCAATCAAGTGGATCGAAGCAAAAGGAACAACAAGAGGCTTCTAAGTAGAGGAAGAAGAAGAAAAAAGGGGGAAAAGATAAAAATATTGCAGCCACAACACCCCAATGAAAATATCCAAGCACCCACTGCAACATTGATTTCCATACAGAGGAGAAGTATTGGAAGTTGCATCCAGAGCTAAACCTAAAGAACAAGAAGAAAGATAATAAGAATAAGAATCTCATGGCCACTTATTCGAGAAGCCAAGTTGAAAGCAGCTCATACGTGGATGAGAATATCATTTGTACATCAGTGTAGAAGGAGGTTAATTTGAGTAGCCTTAGGCAACAGGAAGAGAAATAAATGACCAAAATCTTCCATATAAAGATACAAGTCAAAAAGACAAAGATTGATGCTATGTTTGATTCAAGATCGCAGGTGAATCTCATTGCAACATATCTAGTCAAGAAGTTGAGGCTAAAAGTTCGTGATCATTCAAATCCATATCCATTGGGATGGGTAAATAAGGATGCAGAGCTAAAGGTAACAAAATAATGCAAAATTAGATTTTCTATTATTGTTGATTTTATGAATGAAGTAGATCTGGATTGGTTCCCCTTGATGTATGTGAAGTCGTATTTGGGAGTCCATACATGTACATGCATGATGCAATATTCATGAGGAGAGCTAATCAGTACCAACTCATCAAGGATGGAAAATATTTCATCATCAACGAGCAGAAAGGAAAGTAAAAAATTTCACTGGTAAGTGGAAACCAAGCCAAGAAATTGATCAGTTCAAGCAATAAGTATGTTTTATTGTTTTTAAGAGAAAGTGAGTCTAAAGAGGAGTCAATAAGAGGAAAGGAATCCTTTGAGGGGTGTACTAAGAAACAAAAATAAAAATTGGAGGAGTTGTTATAGGCATACAAGGATGTGTTCAAAGAGCCTAAAGGGTTTCCACCTAAGAGAGAATTGGAGCATGAGATCCAACTACTGCCAGAATCCCCATTGAAAAATATTGGGATGTACAGGAATTTTGTTATAGAATCAGGTGAGGTGAAGAAAAATTTGCAGCAGCTGCTGGAACAAGGTGTCATTTGACCGAGTACATCACCATGTGTGTCACCCATCATCATTGTGCCAAATAAGGATGGGACTTGGTGGATGCGTATATATTACAGGGCATTGAATAAAATCACGCTCAAGAATAGATACCCCCTTCCCAAGATAGACGATCTGCTAGATCAATTGCAGCAAGAAAAGTTTTTCACCAAGCTCGAATTGAAGTCTAGATATCACTAGGTTTGAGTCAAAGAAGAAGATACATGGAAGATCGCCTTCAAAACCAGGCAATGTTTGTATGAGTGATTAGTTATGCCATTTGGCCTATGTAATGCACTAGCTACGTTTATGAGATTAATGAATGATATATTGCGCCCTTTTATAGATTCATTTGTTATTGTCTATTTGGATGATATAATGAATGATATACTGTTCCCTTTTATGGATTAATTTTTTATTGTCTATTTTGGATGATATAATAGCATATAGTGCTACTTTGGAGGAGCATATTTCAAATTTAACGCAGGTGCTAGAAACATTGAAGAAGCACCAGATGCTAGCAAAACTCCAGAAGTGTGAGTTTGCACAACAATATTTGGTGTATCTGGTGTATGTGATTGGTGGAGGAGAACTGAAGATATATCCTTCCAAGATGGAGGCCATCATGAAATGACCAGTGCCTACTAATGTTTCTAAGCTCCTTGGGGCAACACAGTACCTAGGGAAATTAATAGCCTCATTTTGAGCGGTAGCAGCATCGCTCCACGCCATAATAACAAGTGGAAAGAGTTTCCAGTGGGGAAAAGGTCAACAGAAGGCTTTCAAGGAGTTAAAGAAGAAGATCATTCAAGCACCAGTTCTCGCATTACCAAAATTGCAACAGCCCTTTGAAGTGGAGACAGATGCAAGTGGGTATGTTATGGGAGTTATCTTGATGTAGGGAGGAAGGCATGTATGCTACCATTCTGAAGTATTTCACGGGGTAGTCCTTAACTACCATGCCTATAATAAGGAGCTCTATGCCATGGTGCAAGCTATGAATAAGAGGAAGAATTATCTGATGGGAAATGTGACTGTAATCCACACAGATCACCAGTTGTTACAGTACTTGCAGGCCCATAGTAAGCTACAATATACTAGGCATTACTAGTGGATGGGGTTTTTACAATAGTTTCATTTGGTGATAAAGTATAAGAAGGGAAACACAAACAAGTTGGTAGACATTCTTTCAAGGTCACCCATATAGAATATTACAACTTTGGTCTCTCTTATGCACGTATTCATTCACCCATGATGCATATAGAGAGGTATATTCAGAAGAAGAGGACTTCAAGGAGGTGTATCAGCAGTTGCAGAGTCAGAGCCATGTGCACAATGGCGACAATGTTGTTGACTACCATCTCCAGGATAGGTTACTTTACATGTTGGATAAGCTATGTGTTCCTAAATGTGAACATTTGCAACTGATTATAGAGGCTTACACCTCCAAGGTTGCAGGGAACTTTGGTGTAGGGAAGACTGTGTCTAACTTGTAGAGGTGTGTGTATCGGCCCAAGATTCAAGCGCAGGTAGCTAGGTTCATAAGAGGATGCATGATTTGTTGTAACAGGAATCCTAGCAATAGGAAATAGGGTATATATCATCCCTTAAATGTACCTACTCATTCTTGGGAAAGAATTTCTCTGGACTTTTTGGGAGGTTTAGTGAAAAATAGGAAGGGACATGACTACATGTTCATGGTAGTTAAGAGGTTCAGCAAGATGTGTGTTATCATGCCCCGTAAAAAGACCATCATCGGACAAGAAGAAGCAAAATTTTTCTTTGGACAGGTATGGTTTCACTTTGGGATACCAAGGAGCATCATTTTAGAAAATGATACAATTTTTCCTCAGTGCATTTTGGACTACATTGTGGGAGAAGATGGATACATAGTTGAAGAGATGTACAACATTCCATCCCCAGACAAATGGATAGACAAAAGTAGTCAACAAGACTTTGGTGCAGCTTTTGAGGGGATACAACTAGAAGCATATGAAGACCTGGGATGAGAATCTAGTATATATACAACATTAATACAATAGAGGAGTCCACACTTCTATAGGAAAGTCCCCATTTGAGGCTTGTTTTGGATATTTTCCACCTTCACCTTTGGATATTGCACATGGGTAGCAAGGATTGAGGGAAGATATTACAGGAGATGATTTGAGGGCTGAAAATTTGATAGAGAAGATCAGCGAGATCCATCTACAGGTATAGGAAACATTGTATAAGTTGCAGGAGAAGTATAAGGCCAGGCATGATCAACACAGAACAGAGAAATCATTGAGGTGGGAGACAAAGTATGGCTACAGTTGAACAAGGATAGGTTGCAGGGGCCTGGTAATAAAATAAAGGCTCTAAGGTATGGTCCCTTTGATATATGGAAAAGGTGGGTGATAATGCTTATTGACTCAGTTTACCACCATATATGTGCATTTACATAGTTGTGAATGTAGATAATTTGAAACTCTATGAGCCTTCCATGCTAGATCAAGAAGAGGAACATGTCCTACCTTGTGTGGAGGATTTGGCAGCAGATGCTTAGGCAGAGTTGACTAAAGATACAGTTTTGTAGAAGAGGTACATAATTACAATACATGGGCATCATAACCTTGGCAGATTGCGTTGAAGGGACAACTGCTAGGCAAAGCTAAATGGTACACGAGAGAGAAGGTGGAGGAAAAATTTCCTCACCTCATTCAAAAAAATATTTTGGGGACCAAAAGCCTTCCAAAATGGGTAGGTGTGATCCGAATTGTATCATTATATATTTTTTCATTCATCTTGATGCATTTGGAGTGGAAAATGTGGAGGAATCAACTCACAAGACTGTTTTCACCAGCAAGACCCAGTTTGGCGAAATGGGGTTTGAAATCTTCTGAGAGTGTTTTGAGGCATAAAACGACATTTTTTGGGAGTAAAAAACTTCTACTAATAGCATTTCAATTTTTCATGCTATTATGCACACATATATATTTCCAGCGACATAATAAGTGCATCAATCAGAGTCTGTATGCATAAGTTATCCCACTCAGAAGTTGACCTTCTTCTTTTCACACCTGTAGTTTGGGAGGATGTCATGTTAACCCCCATTATTTATGGAAAATTGGCTAGCCACGTGTTTGTGATGTAAAATATTCTAGAATAGTCTATATTGTAACTCTAGTTAAGATTTGATGTCGTCAAAATTAACCACTAGTATGCTATTGGGTTGTGTCATAATATGGCCACTAGGAGGAAGAGGCATTTCATTCTTTCAAGAGCATTTTGTTCCATAGCTGAGCAAAGATAGTCAGGAGAGATAGGAGGTAGAGCACATAGAGAGTATTTTTGAATTGTAGCAGCCCACGGGCCACAGGCATTAATTATTTGTACCTGTAGCCATATTTCCAAACAGGGAAATAGAGTGAAGCGACCTTACCTTCCAACTAGGTTTTCTCCCGAAAGGGATTTGCAGAAAACATATCTCGTGTCTTGTGTGTGTGTGTGCTTCTTTTTCGTTCTCTAATTTTCTGCATAATTTCCATTCGCATGCATGCACTAAATGCAGTTAAATCCACAGATCTTAAATTTTTATAAAATTTAATATTGTATAATTTTCAGAGTTAAAATATAATATTATTAGATCTGTTGTGACGATCTGTCTAGTGGAATATCCACAGTAGTTTACAGATCATAACTCTTTCAATATTAAGAAATATATCAAAATTAAAAGAGATGTCTTAAGAAATTCTCACTTTTTAATGTGGTTTCCTTGTTTCCAATGTTCATCATTGTTGTTACAATAATTACATCGACATCTTGTAGCTTCTACAGTGTTTTCCAACTTATTATTCCACATGTGGTTATCCTCAAATCCCATGGGACTCACACTCTTTTGTGCTATCACTTTGATACTCTTGTGCATTGTCACTCCCTCTTTATGCACTTTCCAACGAAACCCAAGCTAGCCACTTTATGTTTCTGACCAATATATCAAGTTGGTATTATAACATCATTAATGTCTACCTTTATTTCGACTATCTTTCCCAAATTTACTTCTCCTAAACTTTGCAACACAGTATGATGTTTCACTTTATGTCATTCTAGATTCATGGAAAATTTTCTAGGGTTACTCTATTTTACATCCAACTGTAACTTCCATCGGTCTTTCTAGTATTTCATAGCATAGCAATTAATGCTCTTCCACATTCACATTGTTTCCATGTAAATTCCATAGCTTTTGTAAACAATTCCAATGCCAAGAATATGCATGATTTCCTTCTCATGTGCCTTATTCATATTTCCATTTTAAAAGTCATTACATTTCTTATATACTTCCTTGGTTTATTATCCATAACTACACTTGGAATGCACTCAACATTCTCTACATCTATTAACAAGTTTCACTCACCATTGTCATCATTCCCTAAGTGTTGTGATATATTCTAGCCATCTCAAGCATCTATATTATGACATCTCATGGATTTGTCCCTAGTTATTCATGGAATCCTTCAAATTTTGAACCCTTTTTTCACTTTGTAACATGGTACCATTGTGCACTCTAATATCAAAATTGGATTTTGATCTAAATTCTCTAAACATTGTTGTTGGTTCATAGCTTGCAACACTTCCAAGTCTTCATATACTTTCCAACATAGATGATGCACCTATCCCATAAGTAACACAACACCTCTTGAGATCAACATTCTCCTTCCAATGGTAGATTTCCTTTTCCATACTATCCTATGTCACAGTCTTCCTTGTAACATACTCTCTAACCATCATTACTTGATTTACCTTCTTTAGATTTAGAGCTTAAGAAGGATACCTTATCCTTCTGTGCATATTGATGCCATTCTTCACCTATTGGCTTTTTTCATGCCTCTTATTTCTATAATCGTGTCTTGGATGTACTTAATAACTAGTTTCAATGTTTAAGATCCTCAAAACTCTTTTTTCGTATAGGTATTTTTGTATTTGCTACAACAATCCCAAATTTTCAACGCCCTCTAAAATTTGGAGTCCCCTACTTCTGATCCTCAAAAGATAAGTCTGAAAGTTTTCTCTGAGTCTCATTGAATTTATAGATTTAAGGCTTCTGCGATTAGTATTTTGTATAGATATGTTTTCAGGATGAATCACATCCATTGTTGATAAAGTCGATGTTTTAAACCAATCCACCATGGTCCATCTTTAAGAAAAGATCCATGAGTAAGTCGGATCTCAAAAATGAGGTATAAATAGGAGAATAAGAATGATGAACGACAAGGAAAATGAAAGGAAGGTCAACCAAAATTGTTTAAAAATAAATAAATTAGTAAATTGATTAATAAATTGATGAAAATAATATATTTAAGGAAATTAATTAATTAATGATATTTTTATACCAATAATAATCTTAAAAAAAAATAAAAAAATAAAAAAATAAATATTTATTACGAAGGTTGGTAAAGGATTTAATTAAAATTTTAATTTAATTTAAAAATAAAAAATAATAATAAAATAAAATAAAATTATTTAAAAATATTTTTAATTTAAAATATTTTATATTTAAAAAGTATGCATTCATGATTCTAGAATTGTTAAAAAGAAATTAAGTTCTAAGTTATAATTTATTAATATATTAGAGAGGTGATATAAAATAATTGTTAAAAAAGTTTTAAGTTCTACGTTATAATTTGTTAATATATTAGACAGGCGATATAAAAGAAAATAAATGATTTATAAAATTTTAATGATAAAGGGATGAATTATTAATGATAATTAATAGAAATGATGCTTGATTATGGATATTAGTAATGTTTAATATATTAATTAATATATTTAGAAGATAGTATTGAAGGATGAAATATAGTTTATAACAAGGATAAATTATTTATAATTAATGTAAAATGGTTATTGAATTATTATTTATAATGAATGGATAGTAGAATATTATATTGATTATGGATAAAGTGATTGGGAATTAATTTAAATTGAGAAATATTATAATTAGGGAATGATTTAATGATTAAAGATTAAGGAAGAAGAGGTAGGATTATTAGAAAAGGTTGAAGATTTTTCAAGGTTATATGATGCTTTTTTACTTATGTTAAGATTAAGGTTAAAGGTTATTGAAAGGAGATGGTATAAGAGATAATCTAAAGGAATAGACAATTAAGGGATTAATACAATAATGAAAATGATTTTGAGAATTTATCTATTAGAGTTAATGGATTAAAAATAATTGAATTTCAAGCCAAAGAGAGAAAAGGAGGGCGGAATGAAAAAAGGAGGAGATGGACAACAAAAATAGGAAATGTTAGAGGAGGAAAAGGGGGAAAGGGAGAGGAGCAGAGACCGAATATGAAGGATGAAATATGAAAGGAAGGGAAGGGAGCAGTTAGGTATGGATATGATTTTTTTTAAAGGTCGAAATCCAATTGTCACTTATTTTCCAACCATCATCACGGTTAAGGTTATCAGGGTGCCTACCAATTTCGATAGCTCCCTAAATTTCCTGTGGTGATAGTGGTCAATTTTGGCCACTACACAAGATTTTTCAATACAAATATGATGATCGGTTTTGCTAGAGTGTTCAACCAAAGCTGAGATTTTAAGGCGGTTATGTTTTATATCAGTAGCATGTTCTTGAATTCTCGTTAAGATAGATCGACTAGTTTCCAAAATGTACGGTTTTACACATGAACAAGGAATTAAGTAAACTCCTTTATGGAACCTAGGGTCAATCGGATCTTTGAAAGATTTGAGACACTTGTTGATAGTATTCATGGGTTTAAAAGATGTTTTGATGTTGTTCTTTTTTAAAATATGAGATATTTTATCTGTGATGCCTGATATGTAGGGTAGGTGAACTTTGCCTATCATATCATCCATTTTAAGTTTATTTTTGGCGCAATTTTAGGCATTGTTAAAGGCTTTGATTACTTGGTTTCTCTTGTAACCATTCTTTTCAAATACTCCCATGAGATGATTTTTCTCTTGTTCAAAGTGAACATGATCCGAGATGCGCACAAATCTAGTTGCTAATGTGTTGAGAACCCCAAGCTTCTGAGTAGGATGATGATGGGAGCTGGCATTAACTCTAATAGATAAATTCTTAAAATCATTTTCATTATTGTATTAATCCCTTAATTGTCTATTATTTTAGATTGTCTCTCATTAGGGGAATTTTGAGGTCTAAAATGGGCCTCCTAAGAAAAATGTACCACAAAAATAAACTTTATAAGAACCAATAGGATTCAAGATGATGATGTCAACCATGGGGGATGATTCACCATTTTTTAAGTAAAAGGGTAAAAAGATTAAAAAGTAATAAAATAATAAAACTATTTTTTAAACTTGTATTTTCAACTTATCTCCCAAAGTTTTTACTCAAATTTCGAGCGGGAGTACTCATTAGATGAAAAATTTAATTCCTCGTCCAAGGAATACCCGTGTTGCATACTTTCGATGGATCCTACTACACGAAAAATGAGAAATACATGAAAAACATGATTCCAATAACGTTTTTCATGTATTTCTCATTTTTCGTGTAGCAGGATCCATCGAAAGTATGCAACATGGGTACTCCATGGATGAGGAATTAAATTTTTCATCCAACGAGTACTCTCGCTCGAAATTTTATGATGTAATCAAATCTTATTTTATTATTTCCATTATTATTTTATAATTTCCTTAGGAGGCCCTTCACAGATTTCCATATCTTGTCATATTGCATCCTGACTTAACGCATCGCAAGTTTTTTTATTAACTCTACGCAAGGTCATTCCTTAAAGCCTTATCACACCACAATTTTATTCTCGCATCACAAACGTGCATAGTCTTGTTGTGAAATACTTACTTCATCACAAGTTTAATCACATCCTAACTTATCGTGTCACATTATTAGTTATTATATTTGTGATAACCCCTCACTCAGCACAATCATTTGTGAATTGAATCCTAATATTGTATATTAACTTGCGAAGCTATGACCCATCACATATTAAATCGTGAAGACGTGATGTGTCACACCAACTAAGCTCTCTCACATAATTCCTCTTGAATGCGCATTTAATTTTCCAATTGTATTAGATGTGTTGGTCAAGTTATAAATAGAGAGAGACCCCCCTTATCATTTTCATGGTGTAATTTGAGGTATGGAACTTGTCACGAGAGGACAAAGTTTATTGCAACCTACTCTTGTATTCCCCATCGTCACTAAGTCTGGTAACTCATTGCAACCTTCTTCATTTGTCTGGACTTTGTAATGCTTCAAATTTTGTCTTTTCATCTTCCAAACTTTGGCTTTTTGTCTACCCTAAACTTTCTATTTTCCTTGTTTTTTATTTCATCTCGTCATATCCATTCCATTCCCCTCCTTCATCTTCTCCAACTTCTCTCCTATTCCCTACTACTCCATAATTAACCATACATTTTTCAACCCCGATAATCCCTGAATCCCGCCATAGCATGAAATTCCATCTCCATCTTCGTGTTGCTATCTGTTTTATCCTCACGCAGCTGATGAAATTTGAGCAATCACTAAAGTTTCCTCTAATAATAACAATGCTTTCAGAGAGATTTTTCAAGAATGATCTCTGGGCTTGACACTAAATTCCCCGCTATCGTAGTGTCACACCCTCTTTTTCCTCTTCGGTATAACATGATTTCATTACTACGACTGACCCTATCTTTTCTGTGATAACGCACTTTATCGTGCCTTACCTTCATTTTTTGTGATAAGTCAACCCATAACACCCTCACCTTATTCCTTGTTAGAAGAGAATATTTTATTTCAGCTTAACACACCTTCTTGAAACTAACAAAACATGGTAGTGTTGTTCAAGCCCTTATTGCAGATTGTATTCGCGATTTGCGACACAATATAGCACTATTTTTATTTTTTATTGATACACAATAATGGAAGTTGATTTTTACCTAAAATTATTTTTTTCATCGTGAACATTTTCAAAATGTTAGGTACTATTTGTGTTGATTTTTACATCATATTTTCATCCACATGAGACATGGATCCACCCACCAAGAAGATACATGGCAAGAAAATCATAGAAATCAACATAGAAGATGTAGTGGAAATTCCTTTTATTTCAATACCTATTTTTGCAAACACAGCCTGTAGTGTCACTGGATAAGTCAGTACCCATGACTTGGTCAGGTATCTACCAAGAATTTTCCATTAAGGAAATACCTAACGATGAATAAGATGCCAAAGTATATCACAACCTTGTGAACTCGTGGTTCCATAAGGTGGCATCACATCCTTCCACTTTTCCCTATGTCGAAACCATTGAATGGATTATAAAGTGCACATAATTGAAGGATGTGACTTTTAGGGACAACCACAGTGAAAAGATAACAAAATTTTCAAATCAAAATATCATTGAATATTATAAGTTTCTTAAAGTTGAAGATTGCAACAAGAAACAGTGAAAGTGGCATCAGGAAACATCATTCCTTGATCCTAGTGAAAATAATCACCTAAACTAGGTGGGGCCCACACAGGCTATTTTTAGGTGTATGTCTATTTTTAGAATGGTGAGCATATTCTAAAATTAGCGGGGAGGGTGATTCTCGATGGTTGAGAAAATTCTATCTTTGCATGAATTTTATTTTAGAAGATGGACGATACTATTTATAGATCACATATCTAAAAATAGAATGCATGTCGATTATTATTAGCCCTTAATGATAATCAGACAATAAATAATAACATATTCTCTTGAAGCACTTGATTTCAGTTAACTGATGTGGAAAACTAGTTATATGAAGGAATTACGCATTCCAAGGTTGTTTGGTGACTCATGCATGGTGGACTTCGTTGTAACTAATTGTGGCAGAGTTGTAACAGAGTTGGAAGAGTAGTTATGGGAGTTTTTATTTAGTTTAACTCATTTAAGTGAGTTAAACTTAGTTGTACTAAATTTATAAATGAACATATAGTGAAAGATGATGAATTTCTGAAAAGTAGTGTCCCACTTTGGCTTGAAGAAATACATGGTTAACTGTTTATATGATCATAGTGGGCATAATGGATGGAGAAGATAGGTGAAAGGGTGAGAAGGACTACCTGTTGTCACTATAGTGATGCATTCGGTGCATCTACACACACATTAAGAGATGCTTAGAAAGTTAAGTAATTTCGGCAAGGCAGGTAATTCATTTCGGTCTTCTTGGCGGGGGATTGCGTAGTGGAGAACGTTACTCCAGGCAGAAATTGTTGCCTTGATATGAGCTTGCATGATAGTGTGTGGACTAAATATATTGTGCGAGAGCTCAATCATAAATTTGTGACTTTGTATGTAAATTCATGTTCCATTGATATACATAATATATGATAGTTGGGGTTTTTAGCTTTAATCTTTCCTGGTAAAACATCTTGTTATGTGTGATTGATTTTGCTTCATATGTGTTTTGCAATTGGCGATTTAATTTATGAAAAGAATTAAGTGGAAGGATTCTGTATTTAACATAAGATTAAATTTTTAGATCAGAAGAATCCAAAAATAAATTATTGTGTTTATAAATTTCTATATGGTATCAGAGCAGTGTTTATCATTGGAGATTGCAATATTGAAGTGGTGTTGAGTTTTATGCTGGTGGACAATTCGAATTTGTTGCAAGAATTTCTTGGTGCAATAGTTCAGTATACATTGAAATGGCTTTCAATGGGTTGCGGTTGGAGTATGCACTCGAGGGCAGCTCAAAATACATAGCCTGGAAGGACGGGATGGAGGCGGTGCTTGAATATAATCGCTTGAAGGAGTTCATCGATAATGATGTTCCTAAGCCCACTTCGGCAGATGCTGCAGTACTTGACACATGGCAAAAGAAAGTAGTAAGGGCGAGGAGGATTCTGTTGGAAGGTGTGAAAGACCATACTGTGTCAAGCCTTCATGGTAAAACCACTCCATTTTCAACGTGGAAGGCTTTGACAGATCTTTTCCAAAGCATCACTGACCATAGGAAATTAGCGCTGAAGGATAAACTTAGAAAATTCAAGATGGAGAAGAACGACACTATTCCAGTATACTTGAAAAATTTTGTCCAATGCAGGGATGAGCTTGGGACTGTAGGATTCAGTATTATGGATGATGACTTGGTGAGCTTGGCTCTCCTTGGGCTTCCTAAGAGTTGGGACAATTATCAAGACTTTGTCAATGGACGGGAGAAACTGCCGGATTGGGAGCGACTGTTAACAGATCTAGTGCGGGAGGAGATAAGGTGGATCACCAGGGATGGCTCTTCATCAAAGAATGATGATGAAGAGGATTTTTCTTTGGCTGCCAAGGTGAAGAAGAAGAAGGGGAAGAAATTCCATTGTAGATCTGAGGCCGAAGAATATGGCAAGGAGCACAACATGTCCACAGTGAAGTGTTTTCACTGTCACGATTTTGGACATATTGCCACAAATTGTCCACATAAGAAGAAGAACAAGATGGTTGCTGGAGCTGCAGCTGGTGAGGCTCTTGCCTTGTAATTTGAGCTTGACTTCTCATTGATCGCATGCATGGTGTCTAGTGCATTGGGATCAGAATGGTACTTTGATAGTGGTGCTTCCTTTCACATGATGGGAGATGAGAAATTGTTTAGTGACTTGGTGGAGAAAGATCTCCAGATGCATGTTGAGTTGGGCGATGATGGACGATATAGTGCGACTGGAATTGGTACCATTACCTTTCAGAGGACGTCAGGTAAGCTATTTCATTTAAAAAATGTTGTGCATGTTCCTGGTTTAAAGAAGATTTAATCTCAGTCAAAATGTTAGAGGATAGAGGCTATGATGTTGTCTTTAGTGAAGGAAAATTTCTCCTGTGACACAAAGCAATAGGGAAATCCAAGAAGGTTGGGATTCGAGTTAAGAATATCTACAGACTTGAAGTAGATGGGATTTCTACAGAGCTTCTTAATGTTGGGAATTGCGAGGAAGACATGCAACTGAAGCTTGAGAGGGAGCAAGATTTGCATGCAGGTAAGAGTGAACCTCATGATGTGGAGAAACCACAAGATGAGGATCATGGACTGGGAGCAATCACTCATGCAGATAAATTTCGTGCCATATGGGCAGAGGGAGTGATTGCAGCTATACCACCAGGTAAGAGGTGGGGCGACATGCATGAGTAATCCCAAGAAGAGATTTCTGGGTAGGATTCATTGAGATGGTGTGGATCTCATGAATCAAACCTGGATACGAGGCGCTCACAGAGTAGCAGTAGCATGATCTGGTGGATTGATGCAGTTAGATCAAAGTGACAGTGTCGGATACTAGAGCACGGATCAGAGTTGACAGAAAGTGTAGAGTGCATGGGTGCAGAGTTTAACAATGCAGTGGTTAAGACATGTGCAGTTGGTACTAGAATAAGTCAGAAGACTTTGATGACAGATGCATTATACTGATTCAGTTGTTTGGAGGCTATTCAGTTTCAGAAGTGTTGCATGCAAGTATTACAAGGAGAATGCATAGAGTTGCATGTCGCATGCAAAGGTAGTCATTTCTTGTTGAGAGGGAGTGTTGAAAATTGCAACAAGAAACAAAGAAAGTGGCATCTGGAATCATCATTCCTTGATCCTAGTGAAAAATAATCACTTAAACTAGGTGGGGCCCACGCAGGCTATTTTTAGGTGTATGTCTATTTTTAGAATGGTGAGCATATTCTAAAATTAGCAGGAGGCTGATTCTAGATGGTTGAGAAAATTCTATCTTTGGATGAATTTCTATTTTTAGAAGATGGGCGAAGTCTATTTATAGATCGCTAATCTAAAAATAGAATGCATGTCAATTATTATTAGCCCTTAATAATAATCAGACAATAAATAATAACTTATTCTTTGATTTTGACTAGTGATGTGGCAAACCGATTGATTGAAGGAATTTTGAATTCCTAAGGTTGGTTGGTGACTCATGCATGGTGTGTAGATTATAACTGATAGTGGCAAGTTGTAATAGAGTTCGAAGAGTAGTTATGTGAGTTTTTATTTAGTTTAACTCAGTTCAGTGAGTTAAACTCAGTTGTGCTAGTTGTAATTGAACATACACTAGTGAAAGATAATTAAATAAATTATTAATTAATTCACAAGTAGTGTCTTACTTTCAACTGAAGAAACACAACAGTTAACTACTTGCATGTCAGATCCAGTGGAGACCCGGTGGAGAGATAGGTGAAAGGGTGTGTTTGACTATCAGTTGTGACTATAGTGATGCATTCAATGCATCTACACACACATTGGAGTTGCCAATGAGGATTGTGCAGTCAAGGCAAGGCTAGATCGAATTCATTCAAGGGTCTTCTTCAGCAAGGATTGCGTAGTGGAGGCAGGTTTTCAGGAGGCAAGAAATTGGTGCATATATATGCAACTTTCTGCATGACAGTGTGTAATGAATCTACATTGTACTGAGAGCTTGATGTACTAAGCTTTGTATGAGATTATTACATGATTCCATTGATATACATAATATATGATAGTTGGGGTTTTAGCTTTAAGCTTTTCCGTTAAGCAACTGTGTTATGTGATTGATTTTGCTTCATATGTGTTTTGCAATTGGCGATTTAATTTCTACAAAGAATTAAGTGGAAGGATTATGTATTTAACATAAGATTATTTTTTTAGATCAGGAGAATCCGGAAATACATTATTGTGTTTATAACTTTCTACACTTAATTGCAAGGTGGTCATGTCTACCAAATGGTTTAATAGTTTTTCTTTGGCTACCAAAGACATACTCAAAAATTGGTGGCAAGAACCAAGTAAGTTCAGGTCTAAATCAGATTGCATTTATAAAACCAAGCTATTCAAAAGAGCATATTATATGATAGCAACAATGTGTTGTTCGCTATATGGAAAACTAGATGTACAGGTCTTTGAGGATAATTAGGTCCCCAATATGTATATTTACGCTCATGAAGGAAAATATTTAATTGGTTGGAAATTTTATCATATTCAATCAAAGCTTATATAACGAGAGCAACGCAGTTAGTTAAAGGAGAACATACAAACTTTTATATGGCTTCCTATGTATTGGATGTTATATGTTCCAAGTGTCAGTTTCTAGCATTAGGATCGGAATGGACTCTCACTCTAGATATACTACTAGTTCGTCTCTATTTCTAGAACCTATGGGACACATGGTACAAAGGAATGCATCAGCATATTTTTGAGGACATCATTGTTCCTTTGTATTATGCATTATTTGATACAAAATATCCATATACTACCAATTCATCTCTAATTTTAGATCCTATGGGACGCAGGGTACAGAGGAATGTTGTTGTCTCTCCATTTTAGGTATTTTTCCATTTACATTTTCCATCTATCCATCATCCTTTTCTATCATATCATGGTCATTTTCCCACATTTTTGCCTCTTATTACACTTTAAAGGTTAAAATAGTTATGTCTTTTAAGTTTTAGAGTTTTTAGTAAAAAATTGGTATTAAAAATTATTTTGACTAGAACAAAATTTCCCGTAATGACCCCTTTTAAGTCGTATGTGCAGGACACCTAGGTGTAAGCTAAATCTATATTCGAGAAGCTTTGGAATCAAGGATGAACAAACTCCTATTGGTTCACTCCAAATCAATTGGAATAGGCCCAGTCAACACCGGTGAAACCTGATCAGTCATTCAGAAAATCCCCTGAATCAGGGGAAGATTTATGATTTCATGGGATTCATCCTTATTTTGTGTAACAAATAGATAATTTTGACCTCATGAGATGGAGTAGGGATATTGATAGTTTTTCCTATTTAAACAAGCCATTCATAATTAGAGAGAGGATGGAAAAACTTGAGACTTGAGACTATTATTTTCTGAAGATAATTCAAGACAAAATTTATCATTTTCTTATGCTTATGAGTTGAATGGATTGTTGTAGTTGAGTGTTTTTAAAGGTGTACCATGCAAGGTTGGAGGGCCCCCACACTGAGATAAGTACACTTTGTTGTAGAAGTAATGTTCATAATTGTGCATATGCTAGTTTTTATTCTTTACGATTATCATATTTATTTGTTGTAGATACTTGTAGATATTTTCATTATGAATTCATGTTATGGCCATGTTTTTGTTATGTGAATATTGATTTATTTTCAGTAGCTACTTTTTATGTGAAAGGAGAAACATGACTCTTAGAAAAGAGCCTCTTCTCCATGAGCTAGGACTAAACTAAAACAAGATTTACTTTCTTATATGCTTTCTTAGATTAGGCCATGTTTTTTTATGTGAAGATTAATTATATTTCCAGTGGCTAGTTTTTATGTGAAAGGAAAACCAAGACTCTTAAAAAAGAGCCTCTTCTCCATGAGCTAGGACTGAACTGAAAACAAGATTCACTTTCTTATATGATTTCCTAGATTAAATTTATGTTCTTTCATAGTTACACTCTTTCCTGATTTCTTAGATGTTTGGAAATGCTATTATAGAAATATTGTGGAAGGACAACCCAAGACTCTTAGACAAGAGCCTCTTATCTATCTTCTAAAATAAACTAATCTCATTGACCAATCACTTTTATGCTTTCATAAAATAGATCCGAATAGTTTTACTTTCTTTTCCAAAATAATTTAAGATTTGTAATATGCATTTCCATAACATATAAGCAATTATTTTCTACACTAGTTTAATCTAAGATTCCATATACTTTGGTTTGATTCTAAGTTTACCCCAGATTGATAATTAAAAGAGATGCTCTAATTCACCTCCATAAATTAGACCAACATTTTGGCGTTGTTGTCGGGGAAGCATGCTTAGATAGAGCTAGTTAGGAAGATTCTTTAGAAAATATATAGAAAAAAACAAAAACAACAAAACATAAAAACAAAAACGCTTTTCATTATGGTTATTTATGCTTAGACATAGAAATTAGAAAGGTAGATTCCCAAAACAAAACCCCCCAACCATTAAAAAAATCCTCACTAACTACAAAATCCATTTGCAAAACAAAGATCTACAAAACATGAAGTTAAAGAAGTCATTTAGATAAGTAGGGTATGCCACCAAAAGGATCTTATCAAATCCTTGTCCACAATTTAGAATGGTCACTAGGGAAGAATCTTCATTTCAAAATATAGAAGAGGAACAAAGCATCCATGAAGAGGATCCATAAGAAGAGAATCTGGAAGCTTCTTCTAGTTATCTTTGTAAGGAGATCAATTATGGATCACATGCAATGAATTTAAAACAATAGAGTTGAAAATTGAAGAATATCTATCATATGTATCACAAGTTCCCTTGTGCATTCATGATTTTGAACAAGTTCCACAAAAAGAACTTCGTGATATGACAATTAAGGAAAGCCAAGAAAACAAAGATCATTTCAAAATTTGGTTTAAATTAGTCATTAAGCCACAAAACCACTCCATTTTTCAACATTCTTTAGCATCAAATCTTTATGATCAAAGAAATTTTCATGTCCAAACATTCATTAAAGTATATTTTTAAAACTTGGATGTGAGTTTACTTATGATATTGTTATGCAAATGGATGCATTGGAAATTCTCTTATACTTGAGAGAATGGCTAATTTTTCTACAATAGAGTGGTATATAATAACATAAATAAATAAATAGGTAAAATGAGTTCACAATAAGACCTTTGGTTTAAAACTCTCATGAATAAATCTTCACATCATTGTTCAATAATCATTTGAAAGGATTTCATGACAAAATGCAGTAAGGACAATCCTATTTTGGGTAACCGTGTAGGATCATTATTTTTAAACATGTTTTTAATAAGTTATCTCATGAAATTTAGATTTTAAATCCATTTTGAGTTTTTCAATTTGGATTACAAATAAAAAATAAATGATCGAAATTAAACGCTAGATCTCAAGAGATATTTTGAAGACAGAGTCAGTACAACATTGATTCTAGGGGTCTAATGGAAACATTTTGAAATGATATGTATAGAGAATATATCCCTTTGAATCTAGTTTCCAAATAAATTTGAATCACCTCAATCCAGCATCATATGAAAAATTTATTCTCAAAATACTAACTGCTTGTCGAAAAATATGCATGTTGACAATTTTAGGTCTTGACTGTTCATTGGCATATTTCACATATCAAATCATATTCTTTTCAAAACATGTTTCTAAGGCAGATATATATTGAAGTCTAGTTTTTGAAATAATTCGAATCATCCCATTTGAAGACCAAGTGAAAAAATTATTCCACATTAAGTGACTACATGTCTTAAAATCAACATAGTCAAACTCTGCCTACTATGTCTATTTATCAACAATTTTGTGATATCAAACCTAAGAATTTTAAAAACCCATTTCTACTAGATATAAAAAATGAATCTATTTTAATATCCAAGTGGAATCACATCAATCCGATCTTTAACGAAAATGTTACACTCCAAATAGTAATTGTTGGTCTAGTAAAAAATTCACAAGAAGCTCTATCAAACATGGTAATTCTCATCATTTTTAGCATATCATTTTAAAACATTTTGAATTTTTTTTTATAATTGAGGTATCCATATGAATTCAATTCAACTTGGCTTTGGAATCACTTTAATTTGACATAAAACGAATATTTTGTGAACAAAATACCGTTAGGAGGTCTAGGTTGGCCACCATTCCTCAAGAGGTAAACAAATGCATTTTCTTTGTATATCATCTTTGGAATTGTTTTCAAGCATTCCTTGTAATTATTTTACATATGTATTGGAATAAAAGAGATTGTACACCTCTCTTCCTCCATCATCTAATATTTTATTGCATGAAAATGCTATGTTTTTGTAGGTCATAGGAAGATTTAAGAGGAGAACTCCATGGACAAGGGAATTTTCAAAGTAAATTTAATATATATATATATATATATATATATATATATTTCAGAATATGAATACAAATTTTCAAGTCAAAGCAAAGTTAAAATTCACCTGATGTTGAGTTCATCCAATGAAACTCAAATTCTTGAAGTTTGTCTTTAGTTACTGACCAACAACACCAACCACCATACAAGATGATTGAGATCAACGCAAAAGACATAAATTCAATCATGAGAAGAAGAATTCAAGTTCTATACCATTACCAGTCACGTCCATTGCCAAAGAATCATTTCATAAGACATATTGTTCATGATTTCATTCATTTTCCATATTGTATGTTAAGTTCCTTAATCATGCATGTTGAAGTACAAACCTATTATCTATATATCTATCCATATACTCCTAGATCATGAATCCAACCTATCTTAATTTCATAAGCTTCCCATACTTTTCGACTCCATTATACCCAGCCTCCATCCAAAAATAAATAAAAATAGAAAAAAATCAAAAATAATAAAGAGGTTTGGTTGTGAAAATCCAGGTTCCTGGCACAGTACAAACCCGAATTCATAATAGAAAACCAACTTGCTTGGCTAATATGAATTCCATTTTCCTTTTATGTTTTCAATTTTACAAAGTTGTTGTAGAATATCTTCTCCAATTTCTAGACTTGATAACAAGTCTCCAAATGAGCAAGGGAGGAAGATAGAATCAAGAAAGAGCATTTGTTTTAAAAAGTTGAGCAACTCAACATGATAGAACAACTATGTTCATATGTAAGAAACTTAGAATATGAATAACTTGTGGAAATTTCAAATTTTACAAACATCAAATTTGTCAGAAGGGACCTGAATAGGAGCAACATCACATGAACAACATACAAAGGGACCTAAGAATCAACATAGAATTTTTTGTCAAAATGGACTTATATACAATGTCCAGCATTAGAAGGGACCTGTATTCATTCAAATTCATCACCAGAAGGGGCATGTACTCAATCAAGTTCAATATCAACATTAGAAGGGACATGTATTCATTCAAGTTCATCAAGAGACCTGTACTAAGACTACATCAACTAAAAGAGCTATTCAATCAAGGAAAGTATTGTAAGTTACAAATTATTTTTAATACCATTTGATTTTGAAAGAAATCTTAATTTAGAAGACTAACTAAATCTTAAAAGTTTAAAGAGATAAAAACCCTTCATCATAAACCCTGTGACCATATTCAAAGTCTTGTCTCTTTACCTACAAAACAACAATCAAACATGGGTTAGTGTGGAGAATAAAAGTGAATGATATATATAATATATATATATATATATATTCTCTCTTTACTCTATTTATGGATTTGAAATTATCTTAAATGGTCATTTCAACAAGATTCATTTTAAAAGAGTAACAAATTCATCATGAATACATGGAGTTTGAAGGACAAAAAGAAAATATATATCATGACAAAAAAGGACATGAAAGAAAATTATGAGAAATTGATGATACAATATAAGGTTCAGCATACAAAACTCATGAAATGAATTGAAAAAAACATATGCATATAACTAAAAAGCTTATAACTCAATTCAAATGCATCAAAATGACACAATTGCATACAACCATAACAAAGCCTATACACTCATGCGCCATTTACGAAGAAAATCATAAAGAAATCTATTTTTGAAATCGATGAGGATGAAAAAATAAGGGCGGTCATAAAAACTGGGTATGAGGTAAGAGGTGGTCATCGGATTGACAAAGGAAAAGGAAACAAGTGTTAAATTCATTCAGCTGGAAGAATTAAAAATAAATAAATAAATAATAATAAATAATAATAATAATAAATAAATAAATAAATAAATTATGCATCTACAGGAGACATAACCCGGTCAAACTGAATTCAAATCTTTGCACATTTATGTTCCAAGAGCGCTATTCACCAACGTAAAAGCATAAAGAGATATTAAAAAAGAAAGAAAAAGACAGAGAAACCAAGAACAGCGCTACAAATGAAAATCTCAAGAGGGAAAGCGTAAAAACCTAGAATCAAGATTGATTTTATAGCACATTCAAGGTTAGAATTAATTTGAAGAAGGCAGATTTGAAGTTTCTGAGGTATATGGTGTTGAAGAGATCTGGAGCATATCCTTGAAAAAAGCTGAGTCCCCTTCATTACACTAGAAAACTCTGAAATTGAGTTGTAAGTTACAAGTCCCATGAATCACGATGTTTGAGTTTAATTATGAATGAAGATAAGTTAGTTTTTAAGCGTCTGCCAAGCGTAGATATCAGATCGAAGTTGAGGTGTGTTGTTAGCAATTCAAACTCGAAGTCTAGGACTTCAAGTTCCATTAAAGGCAGCGTATATAGGGTATGGGAAAACTTCGAGTTGATTATTGTTAAAGTGAAGTCAGTGTTGAGGTTAAACTGGAAGTGAATATTTTTTTAAGACTAATGTTAGACTCGTGTTAAATTAGAATATTTTTTTTATGTCATAAAACTGCAAATCGCATTCCAGAAGCCGAAGTGCATGGTGACCATTGTAGAAGCACACAAAAAATCGATTTCCTTCTAAAAATTGATTTACGAACATGCAGTAAATGAAATGAGTACATGTAGTTATGATTTGATTTCTCCAGGTAAGTACATCTCCAACACTTTGATTTCTCCAGATCACCTTCAGTGTTTCGATTTCTCCAACAAAAGTAATTATCTCCAGCATTCGATTTTTGAGAAGGTAGAGAGGGTGAATTTGAAAACAATTGTTCAGATTTGTGAAAATTGGCCACTGCCAAGAATTGATTTCTTTTAGATATGCAGTGAGTGGCCATTAAAAAACTATCATGGACCTGTATAATGTTTTTAGAAATCAATTTCTAAAGCAAACATATGCATGATGTGGTTAATTTGTTTTCTGAGATATTAAAATATTGTTATTCCATAATTCTATTTTCAAACAAATTCAGAAATTTTGATTCCCAATACAGAAGAGAGAGAGTTTTTATAGTTTGAAGAAACAGAGGAATTCAGGGGTAGAAATTGTTTTCAATTTTTAAGAAGACAATTTTTTTTCATTCTCAGGAAATTGATTTTTAAAAAAAGGCAGAGTGGGTAATTCATTTTCAAGAAATCGATTTCAAAGGTAAAGTGGTTCCAGAAAATCGATTTCAAAGTCAAAGAGATTCCAGAAAATTGATTTTCAAGAAGACAATAAGTTTCCAGAATACAAACAGACACTACATCCAGTGGTAGATTTTTTCAAAAGGAACAGAGGAACTTAATGTTCGAAATCGAAATCAATTTTCAAACAAGACAAAGTAGAGTAATCATTTCAGAAAATTGATTTTTCTTAAGAAGGCGGAGTGGATATTCACTACAAGATTGATTTCAAGAAAAAAATCTAATTCATTGTCAGAAAATCGATTTCAAATTTTAAAAGAAACAGAGAGGGGTAATGAATAATTTTTTCCAGAATTCATTTTGATTTTTCAGGAGACAGAGAGGGGTAAATGAAAAAAAAATCCATTTCCAGAATTCATTTTTAGGTGTTGATTTTAAATGTTTAGGGAAAAATCAAACCTTTATATCTCTAGAAATCAAAAGTGAACTTGTTTTCAAAAGCAACGGTGATAAGAAGATAGCTTTCAGAGGCATTTTCCAGAAATGGTTTTTAAAATTTTTAAGGCCTTCTCTCCACAAGCAGCTAAAACAGAGGCTAAATCTCAGAAGTATTATCCTTTTCTCTTATCGGAGAAAGAGTCTAAAAGTCCAGATCAAGTTTTGGTAAGCCGTGACCCTTGTGATTTTTTAAATGAAATCTTGTTTTTCAAATACATATACCAAGAAAAATATTTCTCCTCTAACTATAGATATTATTTCTATGTGTATTAAACTTACAAATTTTTTAAGAAACACAGAATTATTATTATTATGTCATGAGATTATTCACAGTGGAGGGTTATTTACATGAACAAAGAAATCATTGAGAGACTTGAAAAAGAGGTACAATAGAAACTTGGAGAGATGGAGAAGAATTCATACTATGAAAAACATTGAAGGAGGATCATCATCATATGCTAAAGAGATTGAAGAAGCTTCCAAGTAAGGTCACAATAAATATCATGCCAAGAGGGTAAAAGACTTAACCACCCAGCTTAAATTCAGTGAAATAATGTAAAGACACCTTAAAAAAGAAAATGAGATGTACAAAGAACAAAACAATAAGGTAGTAAAAGTAAACAAAATACTGACAAAGAAAATGAAGAAGCTAGAGACACAAAATATACTAATTTCAAAACGAGCACACAAGCGGTTGAGAGAACAAAAAAATTGGCAAAATAAATATGAAAAACAAAAAGTGAAGACTGCCATCTATAAAGAGGAAGAAAAATGACATCAGGGTCTTGACATCCTTTTACAGGCAGCTTAGCAGGAAGCTTCAACCTCAGGGGCCACAGTCACAGGTACATCAACAGGGAAATCATCATACAGAAGCAGAAGGTCAAAGAGACAGAGGAAAGCATGAGGACATGCTTGAGACTAAGCAAGGGGGAGATGTTGGCTCTCCATTTTTGGTTTTTTTCCACTTACATTTTCCTACATTTTTGCCTCTTATTACACTTTAAAGGTTAAAATAGTCATGTCTTTTAAATTTTAGATTTTTTAGTAAATATTTGGTATTAAAAATTATTTTGACTAGAACAGAATTTCCCGTAATGGCTCCTTTGAAGTTGTATGTGTAGGAAACCTAGGTGGAAGTTAAAGCTATATTCGAGAAGCTTGGGAACCAAGGATGAACAAACTCCTATTGGTTCGCTCTGAATCAGTTGGAATAGGCCTAGTCAACACTGGTCAAACTTGACCATTCTTTTAGAAAATCCCCTGAATCAGGGGCAGATTTATGATTTCATGGGATTCATCCTTATTTTGTGTAACAAACATATAATTTAGACCTCATGAGATGGAATAGGGATATTGATAGTTTTTCCTATTTAAACAAGGCATTCATAATTAGAGAGATGGTGGCAAAACTTGAGACTATTATTTTCTGAAGATAATTGAAGACAGAATTTATCATTTTCTTATGCACATGAGTTGAATGGATTGTTGTAGCTGAGTGTTTTTAAAGGTGTACCAAGCAAGGTTGGAGGGCCCCCACACTGAGCTAAGTACACTTTGTTGTAGAAGTAATGTTCATAATTGTGCATGTGCTAGTTTGTATTATTTATGGTCATCATATGTATTTGTTGTAGATACTTGTAGACATTTTCATTATGAATTCATGTTATGGCCATGCTTTTTTTATGTGAATACTGATTTATTTTTAGTAGCTAGTTTTTATGTGAAAGGAAAACCAGGACTCTTAGAAAAGAGCCTCTTCTCCATGAGCTAGGACTGAACTAAAAACAAGATTTACTTTCTTATATGCTTTCTTAGATTAGACCATGTTTTGTTATGTGAAGATTGATTCTCTTTTCAGTAGCTAGTTTTTACGTGAAATGACAACTAGGACTCTTAGAAAAGAGCCTCCTCTCCATGAGCTAGGACTAAACTGAAAACAAGATTCACTTTCTTATATTCTTTCCTAGATTAAATTTATTTACTTTCATAGTTATACTCTTTCCTGCTTTCTTATATGTTTGGCAATGTTATTATAGAAATATTGTGGAAGGACAACCCAGGACTCTTAAACAAGAGCCTCTTCTCTATCTTCTAAAATAAACTAATCCATTGACCAATCATTTTTATGCTTTCATAAAAGAGATATGAATATTTTTACTTTCTTTCCAGAATAATTTAAGATTTGTAATATGCATTTCCATTTAGATTTGTAATGTGCATTCCTAGAACATTCAAGCAATTATTTTCAACACTAGACTAATCTAAGATTCCATATAATTTGGTTTGCTTCTAATTTTACCAACCCAGATTGATAAGTAAAATAGATGCTCTAATTCACCTCCATAAATTAGACCAACAAATGTATCAGTAGATTGTTTATAACTTCATTGTTCCTTTGTATTCTATATTATTTGATAGAGAAGCTCCATGTATGATAGAGAGAGCCAAAACGTCATTACAGGATATTTTTGACTAGTTTATGTTGGAATATATTATATTCCTTGGAAGGTAATAATGTATTTGTATTATGTCAGAAGTTGAATACAATCTTATGTAAAAGAGTAACACATTATATCTCATATTCATTATAGCATAGTATACTCTTGCACCCATTTATTATATAAAGAGGTGTTATTTTGGAGAATTATATTATCCCACATTCAATACGTGAGAGTAATTCCTCCACATATGTGGGTATATAATAGGGCCAAGGGAGCCTTTTTGTAAACAATCACATCTCATATTGTGCCCATACTGTTATTTGTATCGGGTTATTTATAGTTGCTCTCTTTTTAAGATTACAGGAGATTTCTAGAGATAATAGAAGACAACATTCCCGTGGATGTAGCCCAATTGGGTGAACCACGTATTTCTGTTGTATTCTTTTTCCTTGTTCTCTTTCTGTTCTTATTTATATGTTGAGATGTTGTTGGTTTCTTGGATAGATATCTAGTTTAGTAGATCTAATATTCTAACATTGTATCGATCTAACATCTTCTTTGAATTTAACCATCAACATGTATCTTCATTTTTTATTATCTGGGCACTCATTTTTTTGTAGATTTGCTTTCTATATGGTAGCCATTAGGCTTCTCTTCAGAGCTGGGCATGATTCTACATATTTGAGATTTTTTTTCTCATAACCCTAACTTTGTTGTGTAGTTTTTTTTGCAGATTTTTTTCAAGGGGATCTTGATTGTTTTTCCATAAGATCTATATGTTTTTTGGATTTTCAAGGAGTTCTTGATTTTTTTTCTGTGGGAATATTGGCGGACTGAGGGTTCATATTAGAATTTCAACCGCATTGGTGGACGCATAGTGGTTGTGCCATTTCCAAAAACTGGTTATAATAATAATTTGGAGCATTATTGAGTGTTTTTTGTTTTTCAAGCTGACATTTTTGTCAGATATGTTACCTTTTGTGCATAATTTCCTAGAAAAGAGTAGATATTTGGGTTCCTCTCACCGAGCTACCCAATTTCAAAACAAATCAACTCAAACAGAGTCCCGGAAGAAAATTTATCGCTGATTTAAGATTGGTAGTTTTTTTTTCAAGTTTTTTGGTGACGGCAAACGAACTACAGAAATTTACAGTTTTCTATCCACTTTTTCTCTTGTCATTTCTTGAATTTGGGTTTATATTTATTGTAAAAATTTCTCTCATTATGAATTCATAAGTATCTTATGTTGTTGAACTTATCAGCTCTAACTATCTTGCATGGAAAATTAAAATTATTGATGTTCTCAGGAGTAAGAATCTATGGAGGTTGGTTAATGATGAACACAAGAAATCTACAGGTGCTCAAGCCTTGATTAAATGGGAGGAAAAGTTTGATCAAGCAAGAGGGCTCATTGGTCAAACGGTTTCAGATAGTCTTCAGGTAAGTATTGAGGCAAAAGACAACCTGGTTGAGGTATGGGAAATTCTTTCTTCTTTATTAGATAAATCTGATGATGTTTCTGCTTATTACCTTGAAAAGAAGATTCATGAGCTAGATCCTACTAATTTTGATAGAGTAGAATTATATCTTGCTGAATTGAAAACCTTAAATGAAAATTTAAATAATTGTGGTAAATATTACAAGAAGACAAACACTGCTCTTATCATTCTTATAGAACAAAAATTTCCATCTTGTTTTGACATGTTCATCCAAACTAGGAATAGGGCTCTTGAATTGTCTCAAAGTACCAGGAAACCTACTTTTAATGATTTTTGTAAAGGGTTGATAAATGAGCAAGAAAGGTTGATTTCTTCAGGATAAGTCTCACCTAATAAAGATCTTATGGCACATGATAAAAATCCTAAGAAAAGTTTTAATAATGCCAAGTGTTCTTGTTCACACACTTCTAATCATACTAATAATAATGGTCATGCTTCTCATGCACATCATGAATCTAGTATGAAGAAAAAAGTGTATGATCCTTGTAATAATTGTGGTAAAACTAACCATCCTGAAAAGAATTGCTTTAAAGTGAAACGTTTAATGACTAAAGAAAACAAGAAAAATTCTAATGAATCTCAAGTAGCTTTATGTGCATCTATTGTTTCATCTAATAATTCTTTTCTAATGTGGAATGGATAATGGATTCTGGTGCTTCCAGACATATGACTGGTAATTCTTCTTTATTTACATCTTATGACACTAATAAGCACTCATCTCAGAAAGATTCTATTGGTGATGGTAAACAACTTTCCATAATTGGTTCTGGTAATATTAATGTTGCTAATGGTCAATTGGAAGATGTTTTTCATGTTCAAAACATGCCCATAAACTTACTTTCTATTTATCGTGCATGTCAGAAAGGTTTTAAATTTTAAGCTTGGCCCGATAAATATGTTCTTAAAGATATCAACCAAAATTACAAAGTAGTTTCTTCTAGCCCTGTTGATCATACAGTTGGTTTATATGAATTTGCAGGTTTTAATTCATCTAAGAGACAACCCTTTTATTCCTATATTGCTCATGCTGATGAACTAAGTAAATTATGGCATGAAATATTGGGTCACTTGAATTATGGTAGAATGAAAATACTAACTAAAATGGTTCATGATTTGCGTAATATTTCTTCTACTACTGGTGTTTGTGAAGGATGTGTTCTTGGTAAACATCATAGAGAAATGTTTGACAAAGGTAAATCCTGGCGTGCTAAAGAACCTTTGCAATTAATTTATAGTGATATCTTTGGTCCTCTTGAAGTTCGTTCAATATCCCATGCACTTTATTTTCTTACCTTTATTGATGACTTTAGTAGAAAATCTTGGGTTTATTTTTTGAAAAATAAACTTGTGAAACATTTGTACAATTTCAAGAATTTAAATCCATGGTTGAAAATGCATCAGGTAAGAGTATTAAAACTTTGTTATCTGATAATGGGGGGAATTTTTTAAGAAATAATTTGATGAATATTTATCTAAACATGGTATTCAACATCAAAAGACTGTTCCTTACACACCTCAACAAAACGGTATTGCTGAAAGGAAAAATAGAACTTTAGTTAAAATGGCTAGATGTATGCTTTATTCTAAAGGATTGTATAAGAAATTTTGGGTTGAAGCCATCTGTTGTGCTAATTTTATTTTAAATAGAATTCCTACTAAATCCGTTAAGCATGTTACCCCTGAGGAAAAATGGAATGGATGTAAACCAGATATTAGTAATGTTAAGGTGTTTGGTTGTGAATGTTGGGCTCATATTCCTAATGAAAAACGGAAAAAGTTAGAACCCAAATATCACAAGTTTATCTTCATTAGTTATGATGAGAATTCCAAGGCTTACAGATTGTTTGATCCTTCTAATCAAAATGTCATAATCAGAAGGGATGTTCAATTTCATGAAGTCTCTTCCCCGCCTGAGTCTGTAGAAACTCATGTTACCCTCAATTTACCAATACCACCTGTTAATCCTATTCCTATTACTCCTTCTTCCAGTTATGTGCCTCTTATTGATCTTGATTCTTCCTCTCCCTCAAGTATTCCACCTGAAACTCATGAAGCTCCTGAAGTGACTCATGTTCCTTATATTCTTCATGTTTGGGCTCGGAAAACCCTTGAATTTGAAGGTAGTGAGGTCGGAAATCCTTCCGAAACTCGTCGAACTTGATCTAACTTTGCTCTTATGACCAAAGTTTTGGCCACAAATGATCCTGCTACTTATGCTTAAGCTAAGGGTAATCCTCATTGGGAACAAGCTATGTCTGTTGAATATGAATCTCTTTTGAGAAACAAGACTTGGTCTCTTGTTCCTCTTCCTTTAGGAAAGAATTTAGTTGGTTGTAAATGGGTTTATAAAACTAAGTTCATTGCAGAAGGACAGATCGAAAATTATAAAGCTATATTAGTTGCCAAAGGTGTTACAGCATCATTTATCACCACTATATAATTGATGACTTATGCATTGGCCTTGGGCAGCCCTTCCATTTCAAACTTGGTCACATTTCTCAAAAAATAGTATTTTAAAATCCATACGCAACTCTGCCCAGCTTTTTCCGCGTGTACACAAGGGTCCATATATAGCGAACCCGCGTATGCTATTTAAAATATTAAAAAATATAAATTTCCCTATTATTGAGGCGGGGTTTACGGTTTTCCTATAACTTAAATACCCCATCTCGTGGCCTAACTATTCCCCAACTGAAAAAACTAATTTGAGGAAGTATAAATACGCGTCAAGGGAATGGCCTAAGGGAGGAAGAGAGAGAATTATAGATATTATAGCCTATTATAGCCCTGATCAAGTCTGATATTTCCCCTGTGCCTCCTACACTTCCCATATTTTCAGGAAACCCTTGTTTCTTGTGATGATCATCGTCATTCTATGTGACATCCTTTGTGCACCATTCATGGAAGAAGCTTTGTGAGGCTAGGGCTGGACGAATCTGGAGGATGGTTTTGCTCAAGGCCATGGCAGATCTCAGGTGATTTCTCCACTATTGTTTTATGTACATGTTATCAATAAAAGAAGTGCCATCTTGTTCCTGATGTTCATGTTTCATATGTTTCTTATACATGCTTAATAATATTGAATATTTTATTTCTTGTTTTCTTTATGAGATTATGCATTCTATGTTGCTAACATATAGAACATATATCTTGTACAACTAGGTTTTTGTGCTTGTTCTTTGCTGATTTGCGGGTTCTAGAGCACAATCACTTGCAGGGTGGTTGAACCCTATGGGATCTACTACAAACAAAGGATAAACAGGTAAGATCTGCAATCCTCACTTTCTAGTTTAAAGCGTAAAAGTTGGTAATTTGAGTCATTCTTGTGATGACATGCCTATGCTCTGTGAGGTTTACCAACCCAGGACCTTAGGGTAACATTGCCCGTAATAGAACTAGCGACCCCACTGGGGATTAAATCCATGTAATTCCTAATTTGGGTTGTTTTTATCTACCTTATAGGTTCCTTGACATGTTAATCACATTTATAGTCTAGTAAGCCTTTTTCCCAACCAGACAGAAGTCCTGGTCTCTTGATCAGGCTTGAATTTTTCCTTTTTTCCTTATTTCAGTTTATATATGGTACTTCGGTTGTACACAGTCGCGTATACCCTTTGTATTCTCCAAAAGGACCTGCATATACGTGATTTTCTTTGGTTATATTTGTGTATACACGCTTGTTGCTTACAGCAAACCTGCGTATGCCTGGGAAAATTTGAAAATTTGAGTTTTGAAGCCCTGTCACTCATTCTTGTCTGTGGTTGGCCACTCTTGTGGTACCTTTTACGTGTCTAGACTGTGTTTATTGTGGTTGTATGTCCATTTATCTCTTGTCCTTGTGAAAACCTATTCATTTGGTAATTTGTGTGTTTTGTGAAATTGCAATTGTGGTTGTAGCAGCAAGATCTCTTCCTGGAGTTCTTGGCTGTTCTGAACATTCAAAATAGTGAGCCTCTGCTTGTCTGCTCATCTTGGCCTTATGCATTGCTTCGCTTTTGGTTTTTGCCTCTTTTGACTTCTTTGTTTTTCTTGAATTCTTGCGACTAGCCTTTTAGCAAATCTTGAAGTGACCTTTCTTGGTTTTTTGAGTTTTTGTTCACCAGAAAAGTGTGCTACTATTCTGAACTAGTTTCTTGGATCTTTTGCTTCTTCTTGCTTGTTTGAGTCCCGCTACGAAAGTAGCATAGTTATCTTATGCATTTTGAAGCCACCTTTGTGACTCATTTTCTTGATTCTGGTTCTTGAGTAGTTTTGTGCTTGTATTTTTGAAATCTTTTTCTTTCCCTTATAAGTGAAAAGCCAAAAAACATTTCTTGTTTTCCGTTGCTTTTTCGTTGATTTCATTTTTACAATTTTTCATACATTTTTGAAGCAGTTTGGCTATTTTCTTGTTTTTGTTTCATTTGCTTGGTTTTGAAAGGAGACATTTTCTAGATATCTCTCTCTCTTACATCAAGTACATTCTGGCATTTTATGTGCATAAAAGTTCTTGTTGGGACTAGCCTTGATTTCCTATCAAAATTGATTGAACCATTTCTCTCTAAAGACTCTTTTTGCTTCTTTAGTTAGAAATCCCAGAATTTGCATACCATTAGTAGTTTTGCATTAAGTGCACTGAAGCATTTTAGTTTTCTGAAGTGTATGAAGAGTAAGTAACTGAAAAGAAAAACAAGTTTCTTTTCTTATTTAGTTTCGTAGAACCCATTTAGAAATATATTTTCATCGAAAGAAAAATATTGCATTCGCATGTACTAGGTTTTCATTGATTTCTTTTGCGTCGATAAACACCATCAGTTTCACTTTCGTATACCTTTGACTTAAATAACAGCCAATTTAAAATCAAGCACTATAATTAAAATCAACTATAAGTTTTTGTATTATTGTTATTAATCATACAACAACTAGCTAGGTTGTAGGGCCTTGGAATAAGTGAGTGGAGAGTTAACTCTCCAAGGCCGCTGAAACTGTTAAACATAGAAATTTTATTAATGAGCGAAATCCAATTTTGTTAAGTGGGCCGGGAAAGCTATACCTCCAGAGAGTTAAGCGGGAGGGAGAGTGAAGGCAGAGAAGAGAGATACCCCCTCTCCTATTTGCTGAATCTTGACCTAAGACCGTTCCGCCCGACTTCTGATACGAATCGGTGCCCTTAGTTTCCTCTCCTAGGGACCACAGAGGTGACTGCAGGGGGGAATACTCGAGGTACCTAAGATAGACGTTGTATCACTTTCAGCAGTACTTCTGGAGGGTATCCTTGTGAAGCTCGGGGACTTGCACCGGAAAATGTTGCTGCTAAGAGGTCAGCGTAACTATTTCGGTTACCTTCGCTAGTAGGCCTGGGGCATAATTACCCCAGACTTTTTTCGGAAGGTCCTCTTACTTTGCTTTCTTGTATTTTGGTATCCGATCCTAATCACCTGGAGCAGAAATACCTGAAGGCTGATTGATTGATTATGTCTTAGGAATTTTTTAGAGCGTGCTCTTTGCTCCTATATTGCTTAGCTTCTTATATTTTTTGAGTCTAAAATTAATCTCATAAAGTGATTGACTGATCGCCTTGTCGATCGAGGAGGATTCGTGGGCTTTCTCCTACGAGTGTCGAGCCTTCTTCAAGAAGAAGTCGAAGTTGAAGAAGTCCCTCAACCTCCTCAGACTCCTTCATCTCCTCTTCCTGCCAGTTTTCCTAACGTCCTTTTGTTCATTGGGCCTGAGTCTCAGAGACTGGCTAGTCCTTTTCCGTCATATCCCTTTCTTTCGATGGCCATGACTGGGAACACAGCTTCTGCTATGAGCACTGCAAGTGTTCATACTCCTCTTTCAGTCAAAGGAGGAGGAACTATTACCATTTTGACAATAATTTCTAGTGCTGCTATGTTTGGCTCTACTTCTATTCCATCTTTGAGTGGAAGCACCCAAGCATATGTTTCTCAATCTGGCCCCTTTTCTCTTGGAATGTCGTCTAGTGGAATTCCTTCTGTCTCCTTTTCTGTTGTCTTAACTGTCTCCACGCCTATGCATTCTATGGCTAGTGGATTGAAATCATTTCAAGGTTTCCCCTTTGGAAGTGGGCATATTCCTCATTCGAACCCTTCCTTAGGATCCCTGCCCTTCACCTCTCAAAATCAAGGATTCAATATTTTTTCCGAAGGTCAAGGCTCTGATGTTTTTTTAGGATGGAACCCTGCTTTCACAGCATTAGGAGCTGGGAGTCAGTTTTTCTCTGGTTAGCAAGGGAATGTTCCTTTCCCTTCAGTGGGTGCTTCTCACGGTTTTTCTCCATTTGAAATTCTTGGAACCTTTACCAAGGGTTTTCTTCTTCATCCAATACCTCGGTTGGAGGGAATGTCCCTGTTTATAGTAACCCTATGTTGGGAGGGGGTTCTTCTCCAAATGTTGGGTCACAAGGCTTCTATTATGGCTCAAAATTTTCTACAAATAACATCTGTCAACTTGGTGCCTCAACAAATCCAGGCTATTCTTTTCAGAATGTGGGGAATCCTTCCTATGGAGGATGGAATTCCTAGGCTCCTCCGCGCTTCCATTCCTGGAAACTTTAAACTTTCCAGATCTATCGAAATTGACTAACGATCCTATTCGGTATAGTCTGGGTTGGCCTTCGGTCCCCACAAAACTACCCTCATACATTCCAAAGTTTGAAAGGAAGACTGGTGAGGATCCAACAGACCATGTCACCACTATCCACTTACGGTGTTCGTCAAACTCCCTTATCGATGATTCGATTAGGTTGAGATTATTTCAACGAACCTTAACTGGAAATGTAGAAAAATGGTATATTGAGCTGACAAGGGGCAGTTTTCTACTTTTGGTGAGTTGGATACTATGTTCTTAAACCATTTTCAGTTTCTTGTCCGTTACGATGCCAGAACTGATCCCTTGGCCAATTTTTAGCAGGATAAAGCAACTCACATTTTTGATCATATTCAAGAATGGAGGAGAAGGAAGAGGTTAATCAAAGATCATATTCTGAATGAGTTCCTTCTCAAATGGTTTCTAAAATCTCTGCAACCAGAAATCTCAAAGGATGTATCCCTTTCAAGGGTATTTTCTGAAGAGCAGGCTATTTTTAGGGCTCAACAGCTAGAACTGATATATTCTCAGTCT
>CM076575.1:704765405-705147193 GCA_034641835.2 Pinus albicaulis
GCAAGCAGAGCTCCGATTCAAATCAAATCCTTAACACGGATCAAGACCATCTTTAAACATCATAAAATCCTGAATAATTTGTATAATAATGTGAAATAAAAATAATAATATCTCCATCATGGTGTTTATGAACTTCCTTGTTCATATGGTGTCTCGTATACTGGCCAAATTTAAAAACATTATATTATTAATCCATAAAAAGAATTGAATATAAACTTTAAAATTTATTTCAATTCTATTTTGGAATTTCAAGGTCACAAATTGAAAGGTTATGCAATATTCATATACACATAATTTTAAATAAAATAATTGGGGTCAAATACTTTAAAATTTATTTCAATTCTATTTTAAAATTTCAAGGTCACAAATTGAAAGGTTCTGCAATATTCATATACACATAATTTTAAATTAAAAAATTGAGGTCAAAGGTTTAATATTCATGGTTGAACTTCGTACCATAAAACTTTAACATCTTTATTGCATTTTCAATACCTTCCCTACTTTTTAGTTTGCATCAATGTTATTTACAAACTTATTTTAATAACAATTTAGCTATACCTTATTCTTATTCTTTCCCAATTATTTTAACATAAAAACCAATAATCATCTCTTATTTCTAAATTGTAAAAATTAAAAATTAAAATTAAAATTCATTTGATAACTTATATAACACAGAATATTACTTCCATGAATTAAAAACAACTAAAATTCAATAGTGATACTAAAAAATATTATGTTGTCACATTATCTAATAAAAACAATGACTATGAAATTATGTTCTTATTTTATTGTGTCATTACCATCTTATTGAGAAATAGTTGAAAAACAATATATTTAGATTAAAAAAAAAATTGTTTTTAACTATAACATTTAACTAATTTACATATGATGATGTGATATAAGTTATCTATTCTAACTTAAAGAAATTGTTTTTCGTTTGATTAAAAAGAAATAGTTGAAAACCAGTATGTTTAGATAAAGAAAATAAATGCAAACTTCATTTAAAATTTTGTTTGAAATCCGCGCAAATAATTTTTTGTTTTTTTTAAATATCACATTCCAAACTATCCTCGTGATCTCACCTCACACGTCACGTTGCAATCAATTGTCCCTTAAGTACATTCAAATTTCTCCAAGAATAAAAATTCTTCCCATGTAAAAGTTTGTAATGCTCTCACAAACTCTTTTAATGATAATGGACACTAGCCTTTTGTTCAAACTTTTAATATAGTTAATGTATACTCCATTTATTAATTCCAATATTGTGATACTCTCACAACCTCTTTTAATGATAATGGACACAAGTGTTTTGTTCAAACTTTTAATATAGTTAATGTATACTCTATTGGTTAATTCCACATATTTTTACATTAATTTTCATTGTTTTTCATTTAGATTATTATATCAATTTTTCCTTTAATAGAGCATTATAAAATGTAGAAATTTCTATAGATTAATGTTCCTAATGCAAAGATGAGCGGACCATTTAGGAAGGGGGTGGTGTGGCATGCCCCCTACATGCACAAGCATGCAACCATGAATTGTAAAGTAAATGTGGCACGCGACTCTGTGTTTCTTAGCTTTGGCCTGTGTATATGCTCTCCGCGGTAAATTGGGAGGAAAAAGCTAGCGCCCCCATCGCAAGTGGGATCTTTCAAAGGAGAGATTGGTGGCGCGGGGCCAGACCTTGACAGACATGCAATTTCCTTCATTAATTTTGGTTTGTTTCCCTCTAAAGTGAACCTAGTTTTACTTGACACCTATTGCACGACGTTCTTAGTCTATGTGGGCAAGAGTTCAGATCCTAGGTAGTGGAATGCATGGTATCTAGTATATAAATGGAGTAGTGGTTGTGATGTTCATTGGTAGTGTTGTGATTCTCACGGTAGTGGATTGTTGGCACTCTCTCCATTACTCTAGCCTTCGAGTTTTAAGCCTCTGATGATCACCTTGGCAAGGGTACTTCTCACATCCCTCTCTTGTATTGTCAATTCTTATTCTAGTGTTTTGGTTGGTCTCTGGTTCTTAGGTATTTTTGTTTTGGTTGGATTGGGGGTTCACGGTTGGTGGCTTGAAGCTTATAGTTTAGCACTTCCTATGCTATGTGGCGATTATGCTAATAATTTGCCTATCAATTCCTCTGTCATGGTTGTTCTCTCATTGTCGACTTGTTGCATTCTCTCTCGATTTGACTTGGGCTCCATGTTGAAGCTTGCAATTGTCTTCTTTTTCACAACCCTTTTTCCCTCCTTCCATCTCTTCCCATAATAGTTTTGTTGCATTTTCTAGCTAAAAGGTCATTCTGAACATGCTCAAACATCTAAAAATGTATTAATCATCCATGATTTATAATATGCTATTTCTTTATGAAAAATAATTTAAACATTCCTATAACTATCTAATCACATTCATTCTACAGATAACCAAGAATTCTACGGCTATCTCCATGGTTAGACATGTTCTAAGACACTAGAGAATGAATAAAAGGTACAGGAAAATCGCAAATGGTCAATACATGAATATCCACCTGTCTTGGCCATCTGATAAATCACATGGTTCGAGAGATCTGGAAATCAAACTAGAAGACAACTATGGTAATGACACTCCAACAATAAGCATACTTTGAAGGCAGTTCGTGGTAGAATGAGGCGAGCAAGAAAATGATTAGGCAAAGTTCAAAGTTGATGTGTTATATTAAATCCCTCATGATTTTCTCTTTCAGTAGCAAATCATGAGAAGAATGACTTTCATTTTGATTTTACTTCTTAATTGTTGGATTAGTAAAGTTACCTCTCGGCTTAGGACTCTTGAAACAATTATTCAATAGAAGAGTATAAAAATCCCTGAGAATAGTAGTTATCACTGTTAATTGTTGCAATCTCTTTCTGTTGAAGACTTCTGCTATTAATATAAAGTACTTTATTTCTTAACCAATGTGTGGCTAAGTGATTTGATACTTTGATTGCATACTTGCACTCAACAGGAGGGCCTTTGGAGAGCTGTAAGATTAGAATAGTTTTAATTATGTTCATTACAGTGTAGTTCATTCTTCACTGAAGTTTATTGATGCTTTCAACTAGTATTTAGTTAATTGAATTCTAGTTTAATTTTTCTTTTCAATAGAACAAATAACTCATACCAAAAAAATAAAAAATAAAAAATTACTTCCTTTAATTCAATCCATTCAGCGTTTTCATTTAGTAGTTTAGATGCCTTTCTGTTAGCAATTTCATGAATATATAGAGAGACTTTAAAGTACCATTGCACACACTAGCAATCCTTCAAATTTACAATTTGATTTGATATTTTGTTGAAGAAGTCTAGTTTCAATTCATTCCTTTCTATCAAGCAATTTCAAATTTGTGAAAGTAGTTAGAAGTATTTTGATTCCTCACAATTAGGATTACAATTTATGTTCTGCGTTAGAATAAATTTCTCTGTTCAGTATCAATTAGAATCTTATGTGATTTTGCAGTGGTTCAGATAGAACAATTTTAAATTCATGTTGCAATAGATTAAAATTTCCAGTTCTTGATTTCATTTTGATTTGAAGTTTTCATTTGCTTTGAAAAGAGTAATTTTTATGGAAAGAACATGTGAGTGGTAACACTTTGAGTTAATTTAACTCCATTCATATTTAGATTAATCTTGTCTTTTAAAAAACCAAAAATAGGACTCCTAAAATATATTGTGCACATGCACTTCATAAGTACATGAACCTTGGTTGACAATTAATGAAGTAATTTAACTATCAATTAAATTATCCAACGATCCCTCTGCTTTTACTCCCTATCCTTGTCAATCTTTGTGTATAACCCTACTATGAATTCTTCCTGCTTAGCATGTCACGACAGAGTTCAAGAAGCTGCCGTATAGGGGGAGGTCGTGGCCCTTAGGGTCAAAATCATGTCCAACTATAGGCACATGAAACTGCATACATTTTCCATTTGGTTATCCCTCCAAATACTCGTAATGAGATTTGTCACCTTGTATCATGTTGAAAAATGTAATTAGGTTTGATATTCATAATTTCCATTGTACTTATATCATTATGTTTTTTATATAAAAAGCAAAAGAAGAAAACAAAATATTATTATTTAAGCATTGGTTTCATGCTCAAGTCAATTTGTTAATTAGGTCAAGCATGTTCTTCATGCTTCTAGGGTTTTCTGAGCCAAAAGAATATTTACCATTAGTCAAATTATTGTACTAGAGTCAAGTCCCATTTGGACTTCTGAAAAACAAGAAAAAAAATATATTTCAATAAAAAATGTCAATTTTGTCCCCACGAGATCAACTCGGCCTTGCCTAGACAAGTCGGCCCTAAAAGTGACCTATTTGTCCTCCTGGATGTGTATAAGCATAGTGCAACTCATCCTCATTTAAGGCATCTCAAGCAAGTTCGATTTTTGTGCCAAGAGAGAAAATCAATTAAGGAGTCGAGAAGAAGAATCAAAGTAAAAGGATAAAGAGCGAGAGTCGAAAGAGAGAAAATATGCCACATGTGTGAAAAATATGCCCTAGTTTCTGTCACGAGTGCGAAGCTACAAGAGTTGCAGGGGCCAAATTCCGTTGCAAGGGCCGAAATTCTGAAGTTTGAACTTCTTTTGAAGGCGCTCGCTAGAGTTGACTTTGACTTTTTGGAAGAGCTTGAAAGGAGAGTTGACATGGGTCTTGTGAAAGGTCTTGGTCTTGACATTTGGGTATTAGAATTCTCACTTTGATCTGATTCTATAAGAATAGAATAATTTACTGGGTTTTCCCCTTGGAGTGGTTTTTCCCTGGCTTGGAGCCTATATATTGTGTTCATTATCTTTTTGTGATCTTCAAGATTTATGCTTTTGATAATTGTTTGATGAAAAGAGAATAACAAAGTAATAGGAAGTGAACATATAATCACAAGAAATTATCAAAGTAAAGAGAAATCAACCCTAATTGTTTCCCTAGTCATTTCTCAACAAATCCCTCACTATTATGGATTGCCCAAGTTTTTTTTGATTCAAAGATACTAGAGGAGGCTTCTGACTAGGGTCCTAACCTTGGTCGTACCATGGGAAGAAGGAAAAAATAACTCAACTTTATATCCCTTCATTGACAGATGAAGACTTTGTTGGGTAGGGTCTTAAAAGACAAACAAGACAAATAAGTGACATCCTAAGTACAAATTTATGGACAGATGGAGGGTTGACTTGGCACTTCGGTTACTAGTTAGTTTTACTTGGATTCCTCTAGTTGACTAAGATTCTAAGGAAAGGATTGTTGGGTTTTTCCTTGGCCACTAACCTAATTTCTAGTCTCTTGTATTTTGTGCATTGTACTTGTATAATTGCTTGATGACCTAATTAAATGTTGTAAATGCTAAATGAAAATTACATGTAACAGTCATATGTAATTATCTTGATTAGAAATTCTAGATTGCACTTGAATTTTAACAAAACTTGCCATTGCAATTATACAATTACATTAAAGAATCTATCTACAAAAAATTTATTACAGTTCACCTATTCAAAAAATAATATAAAAAATTCATCCAACGTGACATATCTTTTGCCTCAAACTAAGCATGGATGTAACTTAATCCTTCTATCACTAAAAGTAGATTTCAATAAATTTTCATTTACCAGTGAAAAGGGTGATAGAAGTTAGAGCTAAGGGAGAGAGAGTGGGGGATATAATATGATATGGGGTGGGGGTACAGAGATATATATATAAGGGTGCGGGTAGGAGGAGATAATATGAATATATTAGGGTAGGGTAGCAAAAAATATCATAATCATATATAAGGGTATAGGTGGGGGGTATAATATGATATGGGGTGGCGATGTGAGGATATAATATGCAAATCATATAATTTACTTTAAAGGTATTTCAAATTGCAATAAAGTTCAAAGAGACACAATGGAAAAAAAATGAAAAAAGAGAGATTTAATTTAAGAACCGAGACAAACACATTGACTAGTGATGAATTTACTGAAACTAATGCTTCCATTATGTAGACATATATTAGACACAACATAGAACACCATCAACTTACCATTTATGCACCATTTTAATCCTCATATATTCCAAGTTCCAGATATGTGAACGGGAGATTGAGTTACAGGAATCGTTAAAGCTAGCAGAGGGGACAACACCTTGGGTGGGTATGTGGGGAAGAGCATTTAGAAAAATTCGAATTGTAGAGACACAATACAAATTTGATAAAACGAAACTAATTATGGCAGCTTTAAGGACAATTACTTATCATATAAACTAATCAATATATGTTATAATCTAGCGGACTACTATCATCTAGAATGATTCTATGTTGTTTGAGCCAGAATTATCAATACTCCTCATTTGTGAGGTTATATTTTGTGTGTATCAAAAAATTCTAAGGGATGTCTTAAATACACCCTCTTTAGCAAAGGCCATCCTTGATCTATTGTCGATGAATGGGGACTAAGGACACTTCCATTCCCTTATCCCTGACATATATGGGATGAAAGGATGCATGCCACTTACAATGGGGATGTGCTCCCATGTAATATTGTTTTACACAATGTGAAGACAACATTTTTTTTAGACGTGTAAATTTATAAAGGCCATCTTTGGTGCTTTGATCATCTCAATATTAAACACATCCCCTTTTAATGACATATTACAACATCGTGCTAGATGGAAAAAAGTAATAGCATTACATGGCAAAAAGATGAAAATTGGGCAAAGGAATAATCAATGTTGTCCATAAATGTATCTCATCCGAATAATTTTTATGGTGAACACATATTCCTCAATTAGGGCTCAATTACAAGTGAAGCGCCAAAGATCCACAGCGATATCAACTTCTCGCTTCTTATGAAATTTGTAGAGTGCTGGAAGATCAAATCGGAGCTGCAATCATAAAATGTAAATCAAGTTTTTCGATAATGTTAAATCCTGGACAAAGGGAAACAATAAACATGTAAAGAATTTTGTTGCTTGCAGCATCCTAACATATGTTAAATGCTCTTTCTTCATTCCACCGTAATTAAAAGGAGCAATCCTTTTTCGATTCCAAGAGTAGCATATAAAGAAAGAACAAAGATATAGGAAACAATTCCAATAATAGGGTTAGCTTGAAAGAATAAAGGATTGATACAGCGTAGGTAGAGCTTCCCAATACATCTCAAATGCTCTTCCTAGTTGTTTAGCAGTTTGTTCTCTCATATTTTTTTGTTGCAAAATGTCCTCTTCATAAAAGTTGTATGTGAATAGTTACTCTCTTACAGCTACTAAAAGGGCATTTCATTTGAAGTTTACTCAGAATATGCCAAGAATATAAACTGAAGTGCATTTTGCAAAATCATCATTTCAGGTCATCGTAACTTAGTTCAACTAGTCGGTTAAGAGTACCATAGAGACGAAACTAATGGTTCAATTCATGTTCAAATAAATAACAAGTAAAGACCATGTTTCGACAAAAAAAATTTTTAATTGAAACCAAAACACATTAAAACATTTCTCTTTGTTGTTGACATTTGATTAGTCATCACACCTATACAATTATGTCTCCTTGAGTGTCAAACATACGATCTCAATTTCATGGCAACTAGTGACAGCTTTCTTATATGACATTTGCATAAGGTTCACAACCACTGAATGGAATGATAAGTCCCATGTGATGAGTAGGTGAACAAGAATAAGAGCCAACATTTAATGTCTTGTAATTCAATTAATAATTGGTTGAAGAATAATCTATCTCTGAACGTTTATTGACCAAACAAGCTGAAGGTGCAGGGTAGCTTTCAAGCAACGACATTGCAAGGTAGGGTTACATGCAATTCCATCTACTTCATCTCTGAGTGTATCTTTACTTCAACTATCATACCGTGCATCATTATTGACTTCATTCCATGGCAGAAATCTTAGATCAAAGTGGGTCAAGGTGGATGTGAATGTCAGCCTTTGTTGCAATAAGAAACAATACACTGATACTCCCAGTTACATGGGAACTGCTCCTAAGAGTTGGGAAACCCATTCTCATCATTTCCTTAGTTTTGAGAGCTTTCAAACTTGTAGGAAACATTCCAAATGCTTTGAGTGCAATCCTAGGAGTTTGGCAACAGTTTTTGGCTGAAGGGTGCATTCATGAACCATGGATCCCAAATTACCTCTGTTTTGAGGAGTTTTTCTACGTGATTACAACACCACATCAACTGTGTCAGGCCCACAAATTACTAATTCTAGAGTATGCACCCTTATGCATAGTTTGCATGATCTGCACTCGTTGAGTCCTAGTTGAGTCACTGATTCACCAGTTTAATGGTTGTTCTTTTGTTTTCTAGAAGTGTATGAAGTTCTTCATCTTAATGGTTGTCAAGTCTTAGATCCATTGAATGCATTATTCATCCTCTTTGTTTTGATTTGTTATCAATGCCCCCATGTCAGTTTATGTATACAAGGAGTCTAGGGTTGCTTAGAAATCCATCTAAACATTCAGTTAATCAAGATTTTCCTTGTTAATCTGGTCAAAGTTCATGCAATAGTATAATAAAATATATAGACAACTATTACAAGGAAAATAAGCAACTAAAAAGGCATTTACATTGTTTAGTCAAAATCAATGTTATAAAACTAATATTATACAGATAACCTTGTATTAATAATAACTTTATTGCATGCAAATATTAGGCCCTTGTTAGTATTAGTAGGGATTCATAGTCACATATGTTTTAAATAGCATTAGAGAGAACCTTGATGTGCATGACTCCCCCATATCTTTTTTCTATTTTCTAAATATATATTTTGAATATATATTATTGTCACTCCCAACTTATCATTTCCAGCAAATTTGGGAAAATCTTCTTGTATTTTTGGACACCCATAACCATCATCTATATGTCCCTACAACATAGATGTAATCCATTTTATATGCGATAATGGCTTGCAAATTTTATGGACCAACAAGGCCAATACAACCAAGGAGAGTCCACCCCTTATTTTGAAATCAGCCCTAGTTTTTCACTTTTATGAATTATTGCTTGCATCTCCTCATGCTTTGGCAGCACTTACATCCTACATGATATAACTACTTTATAATTGCACATTAAGGCATGGACATATTAAGCATGGCTGGATTTAAAGTCAAATTTTGGCCTATGATTATAATCATGGCATGCATTGTATACTACTTGTTACCCCTCATTTCAGCAGGGGTACCTATAGCCATTTTTCTTTTTGGGAAGCACCATTGTAAGCCTAGAGAATCCAAGTCAAAGCCTTGTAGGCCATGTGATGTTATGTATTGTGGTATCCTAAGTGTGTTATGGTCGGTCATGCCTGGTCCTCTTAGACTCCACTTTGAGGTGCTTTTTGACGATATTTCTAGGGCACAAGCTAGAACAATTTTCTTCAACATGATAACTACTAATAATTTAATTAGCATTAATTACACATAGCATTATCAAGCAGTTATACAGAAAGATATCATAAAAAATAAAAATAAAAAATAAAATCAACCAATAACATGAAATGATGAAAAAGAAATAGAAAATAGCTATTAGACAAAAAGACATAGAAATTAGGCCTAAGGCCAAGGCAAACCTCACAAGGAGACAAGCCATAAATCTTTCCTTATGAGAAAGAGAATTCAGAGTTCATCAATACATCAGAAATAGCAACATCAAGATAATAGCCAAACCAGTAACCAAGAACATGATGAAGTGCCAAACCCTCCTGTTTTTCACCCCCCTTCTTATGCTTCTAACTTCGCTGGATCAGAGATAGTCAAGACACAAGTCGATGTACAAATGAGGAGAGGAGGTGTCCTTTATATAGTCTTCAAAGGGGGTCGAATAGGTGCCACTTAGGGGCCCAACCGACTTGAACTAGGAGGCCGACTTAAGTAATTTGGAGGCATAATTCAAATTCAAATTTTCCTTTTTCTTTTCATGCTGAAAATACCGACCATGCCTACCATATTTCCAACACTCCCTCTTAGCCAGGGAGGTACTTTTTGTGAAATTTTCAATATGAAAATGATACTGCAGTGATTGATTTATTTTGCCTACTTATTTATAATAAGTTACTTACAGATGCTTCAGTAAATTTTGAAATAAATACAGCTGTAGCATTCACTTTAATCTTAAAGCAGAAGAACAAATAGAACAAGTATAACACAGTAGAAAAAACCACATGAACACAGTTATATTTGGACAATTGTCCCCAGAAAAACCCAATGTCGGAAAACTGGTGCAGCAGATGAGGGTTTATATTAATCTTCAGTAGTGAAAAGATCGTTTACAGAATATATGAGGAGAAAATATTTAGCATACACCTGAGATGAATTTTCCGAACACCTCAGAATAATTCCCGACACGCAGTAGGCACTTCTCCTCCCTCTACGTCACTCTGTGTGGCCCCTCTGTGCAGTCACTGCGCTGGACTGCGTCACTCTGCGTGGAGGGACAATGCTGCTGCTCAACACTTCCTTCTCTTCATCTCTGTTGACCTCTCCCTCCCTCCGTCTCTGCAACCCAGCCTCTACAACCTCACCCTCTGAAATCGAATTCCCTTACATCAGAATCGATTTCCTTCAGGTACTGAGAATGTGCCCGGTTCTCTTTCCAAATGACCCGCAAGCCTTCTCTTATAGTCTTCTCGTTGATAATTCAACGACCTAGGTTATATCCTTAATCAATGGCTCAGATTAAAAGATGGCTTGATCTTCATTTTCTAGATTCACACTTTGCTTTATTAACACCCTTTAATAATTTAATTTCCCTAAGTTTAAACTTAGGGATCTCTTTAAAATAATTAATTATTTTAATAAAGCATGATCCGAGTGGAATTTCGACAAACGATTTTTGGGTTATTTGGAATACTGATGTCCAAGCCTCTTCCTAAAATATGAGACTTGGAACACTTTCCAATGCTACAAAATCAACACTTTTCATTCTCTCTCTCAAGATCAATCTCCAACCAATCCATAAGTCTCAACCCACAATCTAAGGGAGAGATCATCAGTCTCATCATAAGGAAAGATACATAGCATCCTGTTGGAAATGTTGTCATTGATGGCAAAAGTGATGGCAAAGAAGTAGCACCTGAAACAGCAGCAGAGGCAAAGGAAAAGACAGGAAGAGGGGCACAGGGTTTTGGTGAATGGTTTAGTAACATTTACAGGAGAATAGAGGGCTCTCAGTTTGGAGCATGAGAAGAACAGAGTGAAAGGTTATTTGCACTGCAGCAGCACATATAAGGCTTGTAGAGACAGAGTGAGAGTTTATTTTCACTGTAGCAGCAAATATAAGGTTATTAGGGACAGAGTATAGTTGAGTGAGGGTTCAATTACTCTTTCCAGAGTTATTATATTGAGGAGGAATTTGAGTTATTACCCTCTGAGTGGAACAAATTAATCTCTGTGAAATGCAGCGAAGGGTTAATTTAGTTAGACACAGCTAAAACTCAGTTTGGATGCGCAACAAATGGGAGATACAGTACTAATGTTGTAAGAGAGCGGAGCTATTTTAAAGGCACAGCAGAACCAAAAGTCAGTGGCACAGTGGTGAAGCCACATTTTTAACGAAGATAAACAAGTAACAGAGGCGGAATTAAATTAAAATAAAGTTACACTGTGATGGCGCCGAGTTACACTGAAACCCTAAATAAAGCGATGGTGAGAGGCGGAAGTTATAAAGAAATGCATTCGAGGGTAAATCAAAGGAAGGAACCTTACCGAAGATATGGAACCATGCAGAAAGGGCGGAACCGAAAAGCAAAAGAACAGTGGGGTTCTATATATATGGTCGAAAGAATTGATAAATATATGATCTAAGTCATAATGCAGGGTTAATACACAAACTGTGTAGTTAAACGAAGAATGGAGAACAAATATACATTGAAGCGGATTTATAAGAAATGGAACCCGGAGCTAACGAATGGATGGAACCTTGAAGCTACAGTAAACCCAGAGTTTGGAAACCGGCAGTATCGCGTGGTTCTTTAAGTGGTAAGTTGTTTTTGCAATTGGAACACGATATACGTTGGTGCATGACACGTGTATTTGGGCAGTATTTGAAAACCACGAATTTCGCGTAAATCTGAAGCATTAAAGCTCGGATCAATAAAAAACACGATATTGCATTACGTCCGTTGGATCATCGAAGTCGATGCGATAAGCCTACAACCGTAGGATGAGAAGGGTCGTTTAAGCACTGGGGCCCAGTCCATTGCGCAGTTTTTGAGTTCTAAATCTCGTGCAACTTAACCGCGCGATATTGCGCACCATCCGTCGGATGGGAGTCCAGAGTTTGGTTGGAACGCGACGAGTTTCTAACCGTCGGATGACGATGTAGATCCTGTGGGCCCGAAACATTTAAATTAAGTAATTTATTCATATCCAAAGGTTAAATGGGGCGGAATCATGTATATAAAGGTCCGTGAGTTGGCTTATTGAAGTATTACAATGATTGAATTGGGGAGTAGATATGTATGTTAATACATATATTATATTGGATGTAAGGTTTTTTAAAGCTGCGATCATGATCATGTTGGAGTTAAAAAAAAGTCAAGGCTTTGTTATAATATATGTTAATATATTATCGTGGATATGAAATATTGGAAGGGTAAGCGTTAATATATGTGATGAGTGTGGAGTCAACTTATAAAAGATTTATACGCCGAGTCTTATGTATATATGGTTTAAAATTAAAGTTCAGTGGGACCCAGACTCTAATATAATATGCCTGGTGTTTTTAACACTTTTGAATAGTTATTTAATGTATGATATGCCAGGACTTATAAAAACAAGAGCCGAATATTAAAGTCAAGTGTTAATATATATATATTGGTTGTCGAACCTTGTATGGGGCAAAAATGCATGCTGCACATTATTATAATTATATGAAAGAGATTAAAAAGGTTTTTTATAACGCTGAGAGTTGGTTGAGTTATATTAAAAGACAATTGTATATACAGCAATTACACAACTGCAATGAACAGGAGAAAATGCAAAAACGAAAGAGATAGAGTGTGTTGCATAATATAAAAAAAAAAAAAAACACAGCGAGCCGAGTTGTTGAATGGGTTGATTTGAAATCTATATTGTAACTGAATGTAAATGTTTTAATTGATTTTACATTGTTTGTGATGTATTAGGCAAGACTCCTGAGAAAAACAAAAATCCCACTGTAAAATTGAAATTAATACATATTTCTGAATAAGCTGGTAAAAGAAATAAGAAGGCAAAAGACAAAGAGGCATGGTTTTCCATTTCAAGTTCCTTGAGGAATGCTAACAGTCATAAGGAAATTTCTATAAATAATATCTTATTGACATGCATAGAGAGGTTAGAGAATGCAGAAATGATGCAGTGAGGCAGAGAAGGAGGAGGAGCTGATAGAAAAGCAGAGAATGCAGAAATGAAGCAGTGAGGCAGAGAAGAAAGAGGAGCAGATAGAGAATCTGAGAAGATGCAGAGATGATGCAGAGCAGATATGAGAACTAATGAACAATAGAGAAGATGGTACAAGAACAGAGCTGATATCCAAGGTAAATCAGCAAGTGTTTTCTTTTGAAAGAGTAAGGAAGTTGGTGCTTCCACATCAAGTTGCAGCTTGATAAAATGTCAGTTGTAGCTGACTGAGGTAGGAGCCTTCTGTGGGTTGGAGCCTACAAAAAAATAGTGGTGAGAGGGAGTTGGAGCTTGCCTTTGCAGCACAACAATAATAAGATGTGGTTTGCTCCCTTTATGGGTTTCCACTTATATCTGGTGTCTCTGTGCATGATGTTTATGTGTTGATATGGTTTATCTCATCTACTTAATACTTGCTGCTCTCATATTAAGTCTGCTGTTACATTATATTAATACTTGCTGTTCACATTCTAAGATTACTCACATATTAAGTTGAACATGAAATGAAGGTGTAAATTGTTTATAATGAAAAGTTTTAAAAGTCCATGAATGTGTTAAACTGATTCACCCCCCTCCCCCCCCCGCCCCTCAGTTTAACTAAGGTTTCAACACATCCTAAAAGCCACAACCCTAAGGCATCCAGGTGAGTGCCCAACTGACCAATGGGATCAACCAATGAGGCCAAACTAATCATATGCACAAGGTACATCTCCCTGACCACAAACAATGTCTCTTAGCCCATAGCCTAAGGGAGGAATCCCTATCTCAATTCCTAACTATATAGTCTAACGATCCATGACCTACGGGAGAGAACTCGAGATCAATCTCCCCGGCCAATCCATAGGTCTCACAACAACTACCTAAGGGAGAAATCACAAACTTAGTGTCCCTGACCAAACTGGTCTCATAGTCATCATGACCTAAGGGATCACTCTATCCCTCAAAACCAATCTCTTCGACCACATTCATTGGTCTCTCGGTCAACTGATCTAAGGGAGTGACAATCTTCTCAACCAATCCATTGGTCTCACAGTCACAACCTAAGGAAGATTCATGATGCTATATAATCAATGCTCCCTCTCCAAGAGGAATTCTTAGCCATTCCATACTTCTTACAGAACCAAACATCAACAACCTCCTCAACAACAGAAAAGTAACCATGGTGGATTTCAATACTTGACCAAATAATCCAATAGACAACAACATCCAACTATTCATTCAACTTCAGTCGGGGCTTCTCATACAAGCATACATTAACAACCATGGTTAAATCCAATAGACAATAAGTGGCTTCTTACAGAAGCAAACATCAACAACCTTCTTAATAGTAGAAAAATATACCATGGTCGAATCCAACAGACAATAATAGGTTGAACATCCAATTATTTATTCAACTTCAGTTGTGACTTCTCACAGAAGCAATCATCAAGATATGCAAAAGAAACATATGTGTCATTCAAACCAACATAGCACCCAGAAGTGTTATTTATTTCTTTAAAACATCCAATCCAAATAGAGTTAGTGATTTCATGCATCAGGTGGTTCAACGAGCTAATCAGAGGATCAACCAAGTCAGCGACAGAATCTCGCAACTTCTTCAAATTTTTCATCGAGCAAGTGTTCATAGACTCACAGTCCATCACCACAACCTCAGCAAGGATTTCACCAGGCTCGTGCCACACTTTCAATCTTACAATTCTTCAATCAGCTCCCTCTTACAATGAAGAGGTCCACAACCCTTATCCTAGCAGAAAATTCACAGGCTCATCTTCAGCAGATTTGGATCAACATTACTCTAACTATCTTCATATTGGAAGTCACAGTTGACTTCTTTACATCATGGATCAAAACATGCTTTAATCGGGTTGGTCTTGTCTGCTCCCTATGAGTACAGAGTCGATCTAATCACGAGTCTTCTTGTCACATTGTTCTTCCATCTATTTCCAACGATTGCCTCGGCCTGACAGTCTTCATAATGTACCTACAATCCTCGCTAGGAGGCCATGGAAGAACAAAAACAGCCAAGCAAGATATACGAAGACAATAGACTCATAATGGAACAACAATCAAGAAAGTACTTATCTCTTGAGAAAGTGTCAAGTCCCTCTTGATCTTAGCCTTCTCAAATCTAGTCAACCTCACCACATCATCAAGGAGTTAATGTTGTTCACATCATCAAGGAATTGACCTCATCCATATCATCATCATGGAGTTCAATATAGAGTTTACAAACACTAGATGAGTAAAGCTTATCTTCATCATTCTTGTTTTTCGATATCAGCAACCTTGCATTCAACTTCATCATTTTCATCATCAGCAATACTAGGGTTCACAAACCCTAGGGCTTTCCTTATTATCATTTTTCAAATCGAAAACATTCCAAGGATTTGGTCAGATATTCAAACTTTCAAACCCTAGATGATGCAATCTCATCAAGGTGTAAATCCATAGCAATAATTTGATTGGACTTTAGGCTTAGAAGGGAAGCTTGCTTGGCAAATGGAGTAATCTTGACATCCTTACATTTAATGTCCATAGCTACATACTTCAAATCACAAAGTATCAGTTGCATTACTTTTGCAATAAATTTCATCATCAAGGCTTATTCTCAAATATTCATGCCAGCACTTAGAAGTGATCTTTAAGGCAAGTGACATTTTTAAACTTACCGGACCTTCCAAAAAAAAAGGTTCCATCCCCAGTTCAATCATGAGATTCCAAAAAAATGTCTTCACAACAATTATTTCACTTGCAGACTTGCAATTTGTTTGTCCATTAATGAGATACTGAGCCATACAGGAGCAATGCTTTTAAAAAATTGTATATAATAGATTTTCCAAGTAACATGGTCTTGAGTCCTTGGACTTATCACGGTCAGCTTCAAATCAATTAGGTCGGCCTCTTTCAAGGTACGTCGTCCTTTGTTTATGTATAGAGAAGTGTCTCCTTCAACAAATTTGAATCCTTCCAGGACATGCATAGTCCCTCACCAACTTGATGCTCATACTTGTTCTTTCTTTAGTGTAATTCGTCCTTCTTTCAAGTAGTATCTGAACACCATAGATCTAAATCATCCACCAATTTGTACCACAGAGAAGAGCTCAAACTATTGGCCATAGAGATGATATTGGATTGTAACATATACTTATTCAACATATATTTCGAACATGCCTCAACCTTGTTACATTTCCTCAGAGACAAAAAGATTCAGGGCCTTCCACAGAGGCTCGAACTTTGTGCTTGGTCTTGACATATTGCCTGGATTGATATCATAATTGCATAACAATACTATCATAGAAAGTTTGTATCACTTACCTCAGAATGTTTGGATCATAGAGGAAAGTCAGGTGCCACAAGGAGCTTGGATGCCTCCTTAGACATTGCTTCATAAAGGTAAATTGCATAGTTTCACAATTCATAGCTCAAACTTCATTAGGCCCAGATTTTTGGTCATACCTCAACGTAATAAACTTCACATGATCCCACAAGTATATGATCTTAGATTTGCAAACTTCTATATAAACTAGGTGCTTTGGGTCGCCTATACAACAAAGATAGGTAGCTCGCATAATCGAGTATAAATATCACAAAGAGGCTAGCATAACATCACAAAGATAGACTTTAATCACAACAACGGACCACAGACTTATATGCCACATATTTTGCATATTTTCATAGAGAAACTTCGATATAGGACCTTACATATTGGAGATAACAGTAGGTTTCAAATGCTATTGAGATAGTAGATTGGATGCCTATGGGAGACATGGTCATGTCTATGTTCCATAGACACTCAAGCTCACCATCAAGATAAGGTTGCAGTCATGCACAAATTTCAGGCCCTTTTCATAAATTTTCACTTGAGACTTGGATCTTTCTTACACAGAGTTGGAAAATGTAACTAGTTTCGGTCTTCATAATTGTCATTGTACTCATGTCATTGTGTATATCTTATCTAACAAGAAAGAGAAGAAAGGAAAATTATTATTTTTGAGCATGGGTTTCATACTTCTTTTAATTGGTCTTCTAGGTAAAGCATGTTCTTCAAGCTTCTAGGGTTTTTCATGTCATAAGATTTATTGTCATGAATCAAGAGAGTTAATATTATTTGTATAAGACCCTATTGGGAATGATGTAACTTGAAAAAGAAATTATTTTGAGTCTAGAAAGTCCTTTTGGGCCTCCTAGCACAAGTCAGCCCTACTGACAAGAAATCGGCCTAAAGAGGAGTATTTGATCTCATGGAAAGCCTATAAATACAAACAACTTCAACCTCATTTAGCACCAATTCGATCTCATCAAGAAAGAAGTTCGATCTAAAGCTGGGAACATCAAGGAAGCTAGAGCGAAGGTCAAGGAAGCAAGGAGAACTCAAGAAGAAAATAGAAAATCTATTTTTGGGCATTATTCTCTCACACGTGCGAAATAATTAAGGTTGCTACAACAATTATAGGGCCGAATATTGTAGGTCGAAGTAGCAGGTTTGAAGATGGGGGCCAAAGTTGAAGCTGGAAGCTGGTTGAAGAAGGATTGACCCTTGTTGACTTGGTTGATCTCTAACCTAATTGGAAGGGCTTCTTAGAGGGATGACTTGGTGCTTGGAGGAGGACTTGGTCTAGGATTTTGGATCCTTGTTTTCTCATTTGAAGCAAATTCTATAAGAAGAGAAGAGATTCTTTCTGGGTTATCCCCTTGTAGGTGTTTTTCCCTATAGCTTGGAGTCTACTTCCTGTGTCTATTGTCTTTATTGCTTTTGTACTTGATAATTGTTTGATGAAAAGATCTAATAAAGAAACTTAACAAGATAACTAAAGTTCACAAGCAATTATTAAGGCTAAGGAGAATTTGAATTAATCGCTGCCCTACTGCATTCTCCAACATGGTATTAGAGCTAAGGTGAACAAGGGAAGGCAGCTAGAAGATTATCTTAAAGAGTTTGCTTGACAAGGAAAATCATTTGCAAAAGGACATAAGGAAAGAAAAAGAAGACCTATTGACCTAGAAGAAAGGTTTCTACATCAGAGACATCAACATCTATAGAAGAATCGAGCTCTCATTGAACGAAGGAAGAATAAGCTTTTGTTGAAGATTCTCTAGTGCGTCACCTTGAAGAAAAGGAAGCATCAAAGAATCCTGGGATCATCATTCACTCTTTGAAACCATTTGAAGACACCATTATTGAAGGTGTCCTAGAAGTTATCATTGAAGTCTCCTTGAAGGTCTTCAAAACATCAAGATAGTTGGAGACATCATCAAAAAGGAAAGCAATATTGGTTAACAAGTAAGTGTCATATTGTCTTCTATGTCTCAATCTATAGATCACATGGCTACATTCTACAAGGAAATAAACAAGATCGTTGGATGAACAAAATTCCTAGCATGGAAGAAGAGGATTGACTTGGCACTCACAGAAAATGAAGTCATAGAATAAATTATTGGTGAAGTTGTTGAGCCAGACAAGGAGAAGACTCAATAGTTAGCAAAATACAAGAAAGGAGAAGTAAGGGCACAAAGTATCATTGTTGAATACACTAACGATCATCTTCTTCCCTTTGTTGCTGATTTGAAGAAATCCAAGTTTATGTATGATAAGTTGGTAAAGTTGTACTCTATAAGTATATCAGGTCAAAAGATATCTTTGAGGAATCAACAATATAGAATAAGGAAGTCAAAGGATGAAGACATGGCCACTTACCTCATGAAGATCTCACAAATATGGGATAAGTTGCAAGGGCTTGGGGAAATTGTTTCCAACTTTGAATTAACCATTTGTGTATTAAATTCTTTGCCACCAAATTGGAGCAGTTTTGCAACTAGTGTCTACTCTAAAAAGGATACTACACCCTTTGATGTGTTATGGGCTCAATGTATCTTGAAAGAATCTAGGATAAAGGCAAAGTATGACACTGAATCAAATGAAAGGTCTCAAGCATTTATTGCAAGGTACAAGAAGTTGAAGAAAGGGAAGTCTGGAAAGTCCAAAAGAAAGACATATATGTTCAAGATTCAATGCTTTGGATGCAATGAGTATGGACACTTTAAGAGGGATTGTCCAAATAAGGTAAACAACAAAAGAAAGGAAAGAAGTGAAGCTCACATAGTTGAAGAAAAGGGAGTACCTGAGAAGAAGACTAAAGGAGAAGATCCCAAGGATCTTTACTATTGAAGGAAGTTTCATCCCTACCATGTTCTTTATGCAATTTGTCTTTCTTTTATTAAATAGAAAGTAGAGTAGCATGCATTGTTGCATTCTCTATAAGGGTCTTGATTTTTGTAAAGCATGACATCATACAAAGAAGCATATGATAGTAGAAGAATTAGAAGTCTACATGGTCAAGTTGCTTTGATAAGAATCATCTAGCTTTCAAGAATAAGAAGTATAAGACCATATTGCATATTATTGTTCATCCAAGCATTTTCTAACATCATATTAGAGGTAGTCATTTTGCAAAGAGGGATCATCACGATCCTATAAGAACCATCACTTTGGAAGGTTCTTGCAGGAAGCATTATGATTGGTATATATTCCATCTAGTATGGAAACAATACTCTTGAAGGATAAAGGAATGAAAATGGTCAAGGTGCAGTAGGAAAGGCATAATTAAAGTCTTTATACTCTTGGGAAAATAAACCTATCTTCGATAGGTACAAGAAGCAAGCTTGTTCAAAGGATTGCTAGATGATTGTATGGAAGCAAAGGTATGCATATTTGAAGTAACTCTTCCCGAAGGCAAGATTCATACCTACAAAAATCTTGCAAAAAGAGTTGGTTATTAAGCCTTCCATATCGTCACATGATGCTTGAAGGAAGAAATTTGACATGCCTTAGAATATCTAGAGATCAAGACTCTCCCACAAGATAGTATGGCTTAAACATGATAATATTGGTCAACATCAAGTATGCTCTCTGGAAGAAAGAAAGGGAGTTAATAATGATAACTCCAAAGAAAGATATTGTAGCTTGTTAATCAATTCGATCCATGGGCATCTTGATCAAATGTGAATACATGGAGAAAAATTATTGCACAATATGGAGATGGATTATGTGAAAGGATGTTGATCTCAAAAGAACCAAGTAAGCAAATACTTTGATGAAAGGGACATCATAACAAGGTAAGTCTAATATTAAGGGAGTTAATAATGACAACTCCAAAGAAAGATATTGTAGCTTGTTAATCAATTCGATCCATGGGCATCTTGATCAAAAGTGAATGCATGGAGAAGGATTATTGCACGATATGGAGATGGATCATGCGAAAGGATGTTGATCTCAAAAGAACCAAGTAAGAAAATACTTTGATGAAAGGGACATCACAAGAAGGTAAGTATGATATCAAATTAACATATTGTTTTGCTACCTAAAAGTATATTGCAGAAATAGAGTTGAGGCAAGTTCAACTGTTGGTGTTGAACTCGATTCAAAGAACATATGGATTGAGTGAATGGTTTTGGTAATTTGTAAAGGATTATGAAGTCAAGATGTTTATATCATCATCTTAGGATTGAAAGGTAGTGTTGGAAAATGTTTCAGTCCTCATAATTGTCATTGTACTCAAATCATTATGTATATCTTATGCTACAAGAAAAAGAAGAATGAAAAATATTATTTTAAGCACGGGTTTCATGCTCCATTTGGATGGTCATCTAGGTCAAGCATAAGCATGTTCTCCATGCGTCTAGAGTTTGTCATGTTAAAAGAATATTTTTCTTGATTCAAAAGAGTCTTTATCATTTATATAAGACACTTTTGGGCAAATTGTAAGATGTAAAAGATATTGATTTTGAGTCTAGAAAGTCCTAGAAACCTCCAAGCACAAGTCATCCTAGAAGACGCAATTCGACCTCATGGAAAGGTTATAAATACAGGCAGCTTCGACCTCATCTTACCATCAATTCGATCTCTCTCATCAAGAAGTTCGATCTGGAGCAAGCAACATCAAGGAAGCAAGTGCAAAGGTCTAGAAGGCAAGAAGAACTCAAGAAGAAAGAAGAAATTATGTTTTTGGGCCTTATTCTCTCACACGTGCGAAGGTTAGGGTTGTTGCAGCTTCAACGAAGGCTGAAAATTGTAGGTCTGAATTGCAGGAGGACAAATTTTAGATCCAAGTTGCAGGAGAGTCGAATACTTTGATTTGGTCTAGTTTGACTTTGGAGACCTTGGCTTGTTTGGAGAAAGAATTCATGAAGAGTTGGCGCATGCCAGAATTAGGGTTCTTAAAACTACTACAAGGTCGTAGTTGCAGGTCGAAGTTGAAGCAAGATGTTGGTTGAAGCAATATTGACTCTGGTTGTCATGGTTGATCTCTGACCTAGCTGGAAGGGCTTCTTGGAGGGCTAACTTGGTGCTTGGAGGAGGATTTGGTCTTGAGGTTTGGGTCTTGGTTTTCTCATTTGAAGTAGATTCTATAAAAAGAGAAGAGATTTTCTGGGTTTTCCCTTTGGAGGGGTTTTTCCCTAGCTTGGAGCCTAATTTCTGTGTCCATTGTCTTTCTTATTTTTGCACTTGATACTTGTTTGATGAAGAAGATCTAATAAATAAACATAAGAAGATAAATAAAGTTCACAAGCAATTATTAAGGTTAAGAAGAAAATGAATTAATAGTTTCCCTATTGCATTCTCTAATAGGTAGCAGTGAAAGAGGATAACCTGATGCTCATGAAAATCACTTTCATGTTTAGAGGAAACAATGATAAGCTCAATATAATGCCTTCATTGTTTGATGGCCTGAATCTTTATCACAAGATTGAAGGAAGAAGATGGCTCCATAACATCCAGGAAGAAAGAAGCTCAACATGATAAGATACAAAGGAAAGAAATTCAAATAGGATGTTGTTGAGATGAATATTGCCTCCATTCTCCAATTATATTGAGGTTGATTCAATTCCTCTCATGAGATAGCTCTTATTATCACCAAAGTCTACAGAGTAAGAAGATGTTACTTTTGACAATGCTTTTAGTTACTTGTGATGACTGGTCATGTGTCTTGATGCTCCACTATTGATCACCCAAATGCTCTCATCTTGAAATGTGCTAGTGAGTGCTGAGAAGAGTCCTTCGTCCTTTTCCTTAGTCATTTCCTTCTTTGGATTAAATACGAGATTCCATACTTCTTTGATACCCTTCTAGAGATGACTTTCCACCTTTCAACACTTCTTTAGGAACCTCTTTAGTGTAGTAGAGATCTTAATAATGCCCTCTGCCAACCTTACCTCTGATACCATGTTGAGAATCTATTAGGGCAAAGATTAGAGTGATTTCTCTTTTCTTTGATAACTGCTTGTGACGTCTTTTTACTTTTCTTATTTATTAGCATCTTTACTTACTATTATGTTTTTATATCATCAAACAACTACCAAAACAAGAAAAACAAGAACACAGAATATAGCTTGCAAGCCAAGGCCAAAACCTCTCCTCTTGAGAGGAAAACCCATAAATCTCTTCTCTTCTTATAGCTTCTTTAATTGACGAATTCCAAGACCTTTCAGACCAAGACCAATACCCTTCAAGACCAAGTCCAACCATTCCAGATGATGAGCTTCCTTTGTCCAATTCAAACCCAGTCAAATCTCTTCCAGTGGCACAACTTCGACTTCCAGCTGCAGAATTTCGACCTCTATTGCAGGTATGAAGTTTTGGCCCTCTTTGCAACAGTTGCTTCCACATGTGTGAGCTTATTCTGGCCTCCCAATGCTTCCTTAGACCTTCTCTTGGAGCTTGAGGATGACTTCTTGTGACCTTCACTTACCTTCTTTCCCTTCCTTCTTCAAGATAGAATCTGAAGAACAAAAGCCCCATACCAACAGTAGAAACCCTAGCCTTCCTTTGCACGTCTGAGAGAGGAATAGCCCAAAGATAGGTTTGTGTCGTCCTCTTCCTTCTTCGTTGCATTTTCTTCTTCCTCCATCGCTTGGATGAGTGATGAATGTGATCCAAGAATGTCGAGTTTCCTCCTTTATATAAGCTTCTCAAGGTGGATGTAGCTCCTCAAATTAGGCCGACTTGCCAGCTCCCAGGCCGACTTGGTCTTGAAGGATATTTTTACCCTTTTAAGGAAAAAAATTAATAATTCTTTACAAGTTACAATGTGCCCGATGGGGTCTTCAACTTATGACAATGACTCTTTTGACTTCTTGAGCTAGGAAAAACCCTAGAAGCACTCAATGGGAGTTTGATCTATAAAATAAAAGACCTTGAGCATGAAATCAATGCTCCAAAAATAATAATAATAATTTTATTTTATTTTACAATATACAAGAATCAAAAGTGCATTCCATATTTATGAAGACCAAACCTAGTTACACATTTTTCAACAGTTTGGGTCTTGGTTTTCTCATTTGAAGTAGATTCTATAACAAGAGAAGAGATTTTATGGGTTTTCCCCTTCGAGGGGTTTTGCGCTGGCTTGGAGCCTAATTTTTATGTCCATTGTCTTTGTTTTTGAACTTGATAATTGTTTGATGAAGAAGATCTAATAAATAAACACAATAAGATAAATAAAGTTCACAAGCAATTATTAAGGTTAAGGAGAAATTGAATTAATAGTTTCCCTACTGCATTCTCCAACAGGTAGCAGTGAAAGGGGATAACCTAATGCTCATGAAGATCACTTTCATGTTTAGAGGAAATAAAGATAAGCTCAATATAATGCCTTCGTTGATTGATGGCCTGAATCTTATCACAAGATTAAAGGAAGAAGATGGTTCCATAACATATAGGAAGAAAGAAGCTCAACATGATGAGATACAAAGGAAAGAAGGAGCCACACAACTATCTCCTTGAAGAACTGGTAGTTGATACATTTATGAAGACGAGCTAAAGAGATTGTGGTTATGGCTTCCCAGTTGTAAGGAAGTGAAAGAATCTCCTCTTGAGAATGCCTCATCCAAATGGAACATAGCATGTTAATCTCTCAACAAGCTCTACAATCTAAGACCCTATTGACTTTTTGAATTTTGAAACCACTTTGCACTAGGAAGCGTGAAATGCCTTGGGAAGCATGAACTACCTTGGGAAGCATAAAGTATTGTTGACTGTGAAATTGTCATGTTCGAGAAACATCTAAGGGATACTACACCAAATCCAATGCCACTTACAAACTCAATAGACTCAGAACCATGTGGAAAATTGAAATACATAGGTGAAACTGACATGGGTTGACCTGGCCTCTACACCAGTGATCAACCTATAAAAGAATGGCTTCTCTAAAACAATGAGTCCTCATATAAGCCCATCCAAGGTCCTCCAATCCTATCTAGGACAAAAGATACAAAGACGAAATGAAATGGGCCAACCATGATCCCTCCAACAAGGCCTAAGATACTTAATACAGGTTTTCATATGGTTGTTACATGGCTTTAACCTGTGACCCTAGACTTACAATGGTAAAAAAATGTTGCAATGATCTGTATGTATTCCTTCTAGTATAAGGGGTACCACACCTCAACTAACATAAGAAGAAACCCAAACCTTTCTACAAATAAACTTGTTTTAGGCATTTTGTGTAGATTTTTATTAAAAGTCATTAAAGATTTAAGATTAGAGACTAGCATGCTATCCAGATTTTTATTGGACATTTGTATCACTAGTATACCGATTATGATGTTATTGTGCAAAAATATGGTCATTTTCATGTTATAAATCAACTTTGGTTTGTCCTATAATGAAAATTCAAAAAAAAAAATTACATATTCAATTTTGTTGAATGGTGTAGTGATGTTTTCTTCAATTTACTCATTATTCCTAACATTTTAATGATTGCATCGCTTGCCTCCTTCAAATTTGAATAAAATCATGTGACTTATGCTGTTGAATAAGTATATGTTCCTGGTTGGTGCATCTCAAAGCCTTTGTGGTGTGCCACCTCATTTCCCATGGGACATATTACCGATCAAACTAGTAGAGTTTCCAAGATCCTTGCAACCTACTAAGATTGACACATGCAGGACAAGGCCAACTTCCTCCTAAATGCTATAGGAGGATTCCCTTCAGATGACTTCAACGAACCAAAGAATGATCAAGGCCTTGTATGGGGGTCTAGGGTGAAGAGAGGAGATAATTGTTTGTTGCTATACTGATCTAAAACTGTAAAATATGAAAAAACTAAATATAGACCAATAATATTAATCACTCTATAATAGAGATAAATAGCATGTGAAAAGTCCAAGTCAGTGCAAATTTAATATACTAACCGATTCTATAAGTTATTCCTGATTTGGACCTTTGATTAAAGGGGTTACTGTGTAAATTTACTTGCTTTCATGTGGCTACAGATTGGAAAATCAACAGAAAACTGCAGCAACGACCCCTTAAAAATGCCACCCAATAGTGCCTAAGCACTCTAGATTTTAGATCTGGGGGTGGGGAAGTTAGGAGATTGAATGTAATAACTTTAAATCACTCCTAATTCTCAAACCTGCAACAGAAATGAATTTCCAACAAGCTAAAAATTTGATTGCAGGGGTCTTGGGGTCAAACCTCAGTGTGTGAAAACCTAAAATAATTTTCAGCATTGAAAATAGATATTTAATGGCTGTAAATGATTAATTTTATTTTAACCCCAAATAAAAGATATTAACTAGAAAAATCAAATTGGGAACTAACTACAAGGTCCTTATGATAAAACTTACTTCAAAGGAGCTTTGTACCTTAACCTTTTTACAATATTTTGAATATGTTGTTCTTGTAATTTACTACAGATCTAGAAGATTACACTCAATATAACCATGAAGATGATGTTTTTGAAAGCTCAAATCAAGTATTTTAATTCATTGGCCTAGATATAATTATCTATATTCAAATTCCCAAGTGTTACTAGCTAAAACTTGTGAAAGGACTTCGAATGCAAACTGGTAAAAAAGAAAAGAAAAAAATGTAAATAAAATATTAATTTAAAAAAAAAATGGATTCTAAAACTTGTGAAAGGACTTCGAATGCAAACTAGTAAAAAAGAAAAGAAAAAAATGTAAATAAAATATTAATTTAAAAAAAAAATGGATTCTAAATATGAAGAGTGGTAGTTGAGAAATGACTTATCTTTGCCACAATTTAACGTTTAGATGATTGAGTTGTGGATCACATTCACATTTAAGTCAATCATGTACTTTGAACAATGAGTTAGGCTTGGACTTAGAAAGAGCCTATTGCCCCTGTTGCCGCAAAATCTAGCAGGCCTGATAGAGTGGAACCCTATAAGGCAATCACTACACTCAGGAACAACAATAAGGTAGTATCCCATTGTCATCACAACTATTATCCCCTACTCTTTATGGATTTTCACCAACGGGAGGAGTCCTGAGATATAGGTCACCTAAGTAATATTCTAGGTTTATAGGTATAAGGTGATAGAAAAAGGCTTCTAAGCGATGATACAACTTAGAACCAAGGCTCAAGCAATGAAGAAAAGGCAATTCGCATCCCATGGAGAGGCCAAAATAGGGCATGCTAGAACTAGGGTTTAAGTGATAGCATAGAAAATGGAATTTCCCGAGGTTAAGGTGCGAAGAAAAGGTTCCTAACTATGAATACCAGCAAGGCTAAGGCACATGAAACCTTCGACAAGCCCTCAAGTTGATGCTTAACCAAGCTAGAGTTTCTCCTAGGGAAAAACAACTAGGGTAAGAGAAATTTTGGAGAAAAATGGAGAGATTAGCCACCAAGATGGATTATTTTGAGGCAACCAAACCTAATCTTCATGTTGAATCCTTCCAAAGCCTAAAACTCCTCCTCTAGAGAATTTCGCTCCAAGCCCTAGTCAGGACGCTTATCCTTGAGAGAGTCGAAATAGAGATAGAAAAGAGAGAAATTTTGATTTTGTGAGTGAAATAAATGTTAATCACCTTATGGACAAGGCTAATGCCTAAACCGTGTGTGGATGGAGTCTACAGATTCTTAAAAATGGCTAAAACTTGCAAAGGAGTAAGGATGTCTTGATGCCCTCGTAACAAAACCCTAACCATTACCTTTGTGAGGGATCAAAATTCACTTGGGAGAGCTAATGTCAGATTGTAATATTCCCAATTAGCTTTGCTAATTGGAATATTGCATTTTTGTGTTATTTTGCTGCTTTAGATAGGAATAATAAATAAAGTGAGAAATAAGAGGGGTCACCTCACTTTAGCCACCTCACTTTATAATAAAGTGTTCTTTTTCCTAGTAGCTTGACGTTGTAACTTAGAGAGGGGGATTCTCCAAGGGGATTTTCATTCACGAATCATACATGAGTAATGCATGCAATAATGAGACCTAGCTTCCATACAATTTATCTTCGATGACAATAATGCAATAGAAAACCCTAGATCGTCAATTTATTCCATACACTAGACACAAAAATCAGAAATTTTCAATAATAAAGCTCACTTACAATACAATATGAATGAGCAATCCAATTATTGATCCAAGGCAACTTCTCCAAAGACAATAAAATAGCTCCAATATGCAACATTCTTCGTAGATCACATCTTGTCCAAGATACAAAGAGGTTGAAATCTCCTAAGGAGGAACAAAATAGTCCAGGTGATGATATTGAATAACACTAATCCTCTCCTCTATTTATATGAGGATGAGTTCTACTTATTAGCCTACAAGCCCTTAGTAACAAGTAAAATCACAAAAATGTCTTCGGCTACAAGCCAACCCACTAGCTTTTTCCCTAAATACTAAGAAAATCCCACATGTGTCATGAGGCTTCTAAAGCTAACGTCGTCCATCAAAGAGGCTCCAAATGTCATGAATCAGTGCTACAAGGTGGCAAGTATGATGTAATAGCATCTAAAAATCATGATTTGAGGGTTGGCCCTCAAATCAACCTCAATAGCTCTATGTGGTCCCAAAATCCAGCTAGGACACCACAAAGGGGCCTCCATGGGTCTCCAACTACACATAATGCCCATCATTGCTCCATCGTTGAAAGATTTCCAAGTGGTACGAGCCCACCCATGTCTCTAAAGGTGATACCATCATCATCTGAGCCCTAAATCAGCTGTCATCCCTCATATTGTGTTAAATCCAACGTGGGGGCATGTTAGGTCCAAGTGTATCATTCTGAAGAACCACCAAATGTAGTGCAAAGTGGGAGAACGTCCTGGTGTAAGAGGTGCCTAGGGTCATGTGTGATGTACTACTGTTGATCGGATGCCCAAGGCTATCAATGCTTCACCTATGAGTGCCAAAATACTTCTCTAATGGCCTGGGTACCTGTGGATAAGGTGCCTAGGACATGGGCTACTGAAACACCTAACAATCACCACATAAAGTCTAGTGAAAGCAACAATCATTAGGGACAATAATCATTATTGCATCTAAGAGAACCAAGCTTGAATGTAATGGGTAATTTAACACTTCAAATAAGGATTCCTTTCCAAAATCAGGGCCTTGAGATCGCAATGGTGTTTCCTCCCTAGGTAGGAATGGCTGAAGGACAACTCTATTAGGTGTTTCCAGCCCCGAAGTGGAAGTAATGTTTCCTCAGTCCACCCTTTAATTGATATGTTAGTGAATAAAAAGGATGGTACGAAGGGGAGAAGACTTCATGGCCGAGTACCATGGTTAAAGGGACCATCATGATGGGGATCTACATCTTGAGTGTACAAATGTGAGGAGGGAGCAATCGTGGATGCATGAGTTACCAACTCAACCATTGTTTATCCACCCCTCTTGTTCACCTTTTACTTTTGCTTGATTTTTCTTTGTATTACCACTTGTAGCTCAAAGGGTTGGAGTTTTCTTTGAATGATATTGCAGTGCTAATACCCCTTAAGGATGACTCCTTTCATTTCTCATCAAGGTTGGCACACACAAGGGTTCCTTTTTTATGATGTAATGGAGCAACATGTGCTCAGAAACCAGGCGGTAGCCATAATGAGTGAGGTACAACTCATGCTAAGCTTCTCATCATGTGTTAATTTGCATGTCTCGACCATCTTCTACATTTTGATATTGTTTCTTTTGATTTTGTTTTGTGGCCATGATCTGCTCTTTCTTTTTCTTAGTTGTATTCAACCTCCCAGGGGAAAATTTTGGGCCCTACCCGAGTATGCGGATGTATGGGTGCCAAATCCCAGAGAACCAATGGTCAGTTGAACCCGAAGAATAGATGTGAGATTGTTGAATGGTGTCGCCATTGATGCCAACCTTGGTTCTTGAACGCTCTTAACATCTATCTAGATCGCATTGATTAAAGTTCCAATGATCGAGAAGCCCTGGAAAGTCCTAGAATCCCTGCACTCGTTGATGACTTTAAGGATGAAGATCAGTGGATTTGATCTTAAGACCACCATCATTGAATGCTCTTCGTCATGTCAATTCCAAAAGTATATGGCACGCCTCATGATTCATCTCGGTTAGGGAGTTATGCTCAAACAACGCTTAAAGCCCCTTTCTTCTGGTCAAAACCCCCAAAACAAGATGATGTGGCAGTTTGTCATTGGTTCATTGGCCTAGAAGGATTTTTCATGAGAAATCTAAATAAATTAATAATTTAATTATTGTTGATTGGAGGGATATTCGTCACAGGCGCATTAATCAAATTTTTATAAATTAAATTTGTCCTAAGGTTTTTGGCTCCAAACATCTAAATTTTCAAAATTTAATTTTCCCTCTAAGGCAAGTCAATTTCCCTCAAGGACGCTTCTCCAAATCTATATAAAGGATCTCATATTCTTCACGAGGGCCATGTATTCAACACAGATCTTTTGGGTATTCGCTCAATAATCTCTTGACATGGAGTAGTCATGAAAAATCTGAGACACGGTCAACATTTGTTTGGGAACTTGCTTGTTGTGATTTGATAAGGGTTTCGCTAGGTTTTTGAACTTGTTTGCAGAGCTGGTTGGAAAAGGAGGAATCTCCAGGATTGTCAGATCTGTCTACATTAACTGATCAATCTTTTCGAGGAAGGTGTGACCTTGAGTTCGAACATGGATGCCATGGATAAGTAGCGTAGATTAGCACCATCATTATTGGATCACGAGATATAATATTACACCATTCAATCTCTGAGAAAATGTTGGAAGTGGAAGAATGTGAATGTTATAGCTCGACCCACAATAAATGTGAAATCACAGAGTACAAGCGAATCTTATTTATGCGTTGTCAATAGGAATGACATTGATCCGATGAATGGTTTGTTTCTTTGGATTGGTAGTGATGCTGAGGGTAAGGGAAAATTTAGCAAGTCTATAAATGGTTGAATCACATGACGATCGACTTGGAGGGACAAGGTGTTAGAGAAATGGAAGTTAATTAGTTTCTCTTTTCGTGATATTATCTTGTGATTATTATTATGTGTTCTTGTATTTTATCTTTTATCATAAAAACTAATGCCAAACAAATAGAAGAGGACACACGATGTAGGCACGTTGCCAAGGCAAAACCCCACTCTTTGGGGAAAACCCAGTGAAAATTATTTCTTCAATAGGTTCAAGATGAGACAACCAAGACCCTTAGATTGTTAGGTCCCTATAATACTAGTGTAGCCCCTTATTGTTATTGTTAGTGTAGCTCCCTTGTTGTTATTGTTGTGCCCATGTAGTCCCCATAATGTTATTATTGTGCCCCATAGAAGCCCACTATTGTTATTGTTGTGCCCTTACATTATTATTGTTATGTGGGCCCTAATTATATTGGGACCCCTTAGACTCCTATATATAGAAAGTAGGATTTTGTCTTTTGAATCATCCAAGAATTGTTCATTTATGTAATGTAAATGAGGTGCCTCCTCGAAGAGGCTGATTTTTAAGTAGTTGATCTATATTTTCTTCTACTTTGTGAGCTAGTTGCATAACATTTGGTATCAGAGCTTAGGATTCTAGGGTTTCGCTTCTTCAAACAAGTCATCATGGCATTTTCACCATAACTTTTTTTCTACGAGGCTTTAGAAGCTGAAATTTTTACCATGTGGAGTCGAAATGTTGATGAACTTCATGTAAAAATTTCAACCTTGATTCGCAATATTTTCAGAGATATGATCTGTGGAAGTTAGGGATTTTGCAAGCTCCAAAATTTCATCTCAAACAGGTGACTGAGGGAAAATTGTCATAACTTTCGTTTTAGGCATTAGATTTGAATTCTGTAAAAAGAGGCCGAAAGTGCATAGACTGTAGTTTCTTGTGTATTGGTTTCAGAGCCGAAGTTTGAAACAGTGACACGTGGCACGTCATACAAGTTCACTCTACTGAACCAGACCATAATCAAGTCATTATGGGAGATGAGGCATGACTTTGACTTGAAGAATCCAAATTAGGTCTGATCTGTTGCATTGGAAAGAAGACTCAGAGGGTTACGACAAGACTGAAGTTTAAATCTTGTGGATCCAAAATCACAGAGGTACATCAAGTTCAATATCAAGCTCCCCAAAAGCAAGAAAAAGGTGTGTTATAAAAAAAAAATTGCATAAATTTTGTTAAAAACTCAATTTGAAGTGATTCCAAGGGCATATTGAAGCATTGGATTCTATAATGCCTCCCAAAAAGAATTCCACTCCCATTAAGCCCTTAGAAAGCTCTACTATGACGTATGAAGAGGAAGAAGTGCAACATGATATATCAAAATGACGAGACCAAGTGCAACAAATTTCGCTCTCGCAAAAACTAACCAAAAATGAAATGGAAGCTAAGATGGATGGTTTGAAGAAAGGCGTGGAAACTAAGATGGATGGTTTGAAAAATGGTGTGGAAACTAAGATGGATGGCATGGAAGCTAAGATCGATGGTATAGAACAAAAACTAAAGCAGACATGGAAGGTTTGAAAGAAGGTTTGACAAAGTTGCTACAAGAAATGATTCCTAATGGCGAAAAGGTAGTAGATGAAATTCATGATGAGAACAAAAAAAATGTTAATCATGATTTCATAGACTTTAATGTTGGATTTAAGAACCACCATATTCCAAAGATCGATATGAGGAAGTTTGATGGCAAGGATCTAATAACATGGATACTACAAATGGAGAAATATTTTGATCTCCATAATATGCAAAACACACAAAAGGTACACATTGCAACTTTATATTTAGAACCCAATCAGTTTGTATGGTATCGATGGTTTGTTCGTATAAACGACTTGTCACTTCGTCAAGTTTTATGGAGGAAATGATAGCACATTATGAGGATACAAAGAGCAACACCTTCTTTAGCCAATTGATAAATCTCAAACAAAAGGGTTCAGTGGCAGAGCACATTGAGGACCTCCAAAAATTGAATATTAGGGTAGCCGATATTCCAGAGAAGCATAGGATTGATGTCTTCATAGGAACTTTAAAGGATAACATCCAACATGAGGTTTGCCTTTGGAAACCTGATTCATTGGAAAAGGCATTCAGGGTGCCAAGAAAAGTTGAAAGCAAAATTATGGCAACAAGGAAATCTACCAATCACAACTATAAAGATGGAAATGTTGTTGCTCCTAGCCTTCCACAACCTATAAGGTTGAAACCACAACAATTGGAGGGAAAAAAAGCAAAAGGGATTTGTTATAGTTGTGATAGCAAATACACTAAAGGTCATAAGTGCACCGAGAAGAAATTATTTTACATAGCTTGTGAAGAGGAGGAAGAAAAGGAACAAAAAACATCAAAAGAGGAGGATATACACTAGAAATCAACCCCAGCTAAGGAAGAAATGAATCCAACCATATCTTGTAATGCATTCGCAAGAATTACCACTCCTTAAACTCTCAAAATAGAAGGATATATCAAGAAAAAAAAGGTAATAGTGTTGATTGAATTGGGTAGTACATATAATTTTATTCATTTTAAGATAGCCAAGGAATTGAATTGCTTCATATATCCAGCACCATAATGTCAAGTGATGGTTGCAAATAGAGGAACTATAAATTTATCTGGAAGTGCCATAATATCAAGTTAACCATGGGGGAATATGTATTGAATAGTCCAATGCTTTCTATTCCAATGGGTGGTGTCGATGTTGTACTAGGAGTCCAATCGTTACAATCTTTGCGGACTATAGCTTTTAATTTTCAATAACTTTTCTTGAAATTTTTTTGGGAAGGAAAGGAAGTTGAATTATGGGGTATCGCAGGGAAACCGGGTAAGATAATCAGCTCTAATGTCATGACAAAGCTTTTGAAGAAATAACAACGAGGCGTAATTGCACAATTATGCTCACTACAGGTTCAAACATCGAAATCCTCTATTTCTCCAGATCTTCAAAAAGTCTTGGACAATCATTCCAATGTATCTGAGACTCCCAAAGGCCTCCCACCTATTCGTGATCATGATCATATTATTCATTTGATTCCAAGAAGTGTTCCTCCAAACATTAGGCCTTACAGATATCTCTATGCCCAAAAGAGCGAAATTGAACGTATGATTGCAGAAATGCTAGAGATTGGTTTAATTCAACCTAGTCAAAGTTTTTTCTCTACTCCAATAGTATTGGTGCACAAGAAGGATGGATTATGGCGCGTGTGTCTGGCTTATAGGGAGCTCAACAAGCTCAGTATTAAAGATAAATTTCCTATTCCTGTCATTGATGAATTATTGGATGAATTACATGAAACAATTTACTTCACCAAGTTGGATCTTCGTTCAGGCTATCATCAAATTAGAATGAAGACTGAAGACATTCAGAAAACAACATTTAAAACTCATAAGGGTCATTATGAATTTTTGGTCATGCCTTTTGGCCTTACCAATGCACCTTCTACATTTCAAGGGTTGATGAATTCCATTTTCAAACCCTTCCTTAGAAATTTTTTTTTTAGTATTTTTTGATGATATACTAATCTACAACAAGTCTTGGAAGGATCATGTTCAACATGTTGACAGGGTGCTCAAACTATTGGAGGAGAAACAATTATATGCAAAAACCTTCAAATGTTTCTTTGGAGAACAGGAGGTGGAATATCTGGGTCATATCGTATCTCATGAGGGTGTTAAGGTAGACCCTAACAAAATTAAAGCCATTAAGGAATGGAAAATCCCCAAAACCCTAAAGCATTCGCGACGATTTCTCGGGTTAACTGGGTATTATCGCAAGTTTGTTAAGAATTATGGGAGAATAACAACACCTCTAACAACATTATTGAAGAAAGATGCATTTTCTTGGACTCCGGACGCAACTAAGGCCTTTGAACATCTTAAAGCGGCAATGTGCCGAGCACTGGTCTTAGCTATGCCAGACTTCACAAAAACCTTTATTATGGAATGTGATGCCTCAGGAAATGGAATTGGTCTTGTTTTAATGCAAGAAGGAAGACCCGTTGCTTTTGAAATTCGTCCAATCAAAGGAAAGTATTTACAGAAAGGTATTTATCATTATGAGAAGGAAATGTTGGCAATACTACATGCACTGAAGAAATGGTGACCATACCTAATGGGAAGACACTTCAAGGTAAAAATAAATCATGATAGTCTTAAAGACTTTTTTGGAACAAAGACTATCTTCAGAAGAGCAGCAAAAATGGGTCACAAAGATGTTGGGTTATGACTTTGAAATCATCTACAAAAAAACGGAAGCTAAATGTTGTTGTAGATGCACTCTCAAGAAAGGATGAGGACGTGGAAACATTGTTTCGTGCCATTTCTATTATCCAACCAGATTGGATAACTGAAGCAAGGGAGGAGTGGAAGAATGACAAAGAAGTGTGGACAGTCATTCAAAAGTTGCAGCAAGATCCCAGTACATCTGATACATTTAGCTGGAAAAATGATTCATTATGGTACAAAGATCGCTTATATCTTTGTAAGAATTCCCAACTAAAACAAAAGATTCTTTTGGAATTGCACACCTCTCCCTTGGGAGGACACTCGGGATTTTTAAAAACTTACCACAGGGTCAAGAAAGAATTTTTTTGGGATGGCCTTAAATCTGATATTCAAAAGTTTGTGGCAGAATGTTTGGTTTGCCAACAAAATAAAGTTCAGACAATTAAGATCCTAGTCTGCTACAACCTTTATCCATTCCAAGTCAACGTTGGGAGGAGGTTTCAATGGATTTTATCACAGGTTTACCCAAGTCCGAAGGAAAGTGTCATCATGGTGGTAGTTGATACACTTACCAAGTATGCACACTTTTGTGCATTATCTTATCCATTTAAAGCCAGTACAGTTGCTGCTACTGCATTTATGGAAACAATTCAAAAGCTACATGGAAACCCAAAGATCATTGTAAGCGACAGAGATCCCATTTTCACTGGAAATTTTTGGACAGAATTATTTTCTTGTTTGGACACTCAACTAGCTCATAGCTCATCTTATGATCATCCTCAATATGATGGGAAAACTCAGATAGTGAATAAATGTTCGGAAGGATATCTTTTTTGCTTTGTATCTGATAAACAAACACAATGGGTCAAGTGGTTACCTATGGCTGAATGGAAGTATAACACTTCCTTTAATACTGCAGCAAAAATGACCCCATTTATGGCACTTTATGGATATCATCCACCGTCCATCACATCATCTTGAAGAGAAAATTCTAAGGTTCAAGCATTGGAAGATCACATCGAGCATCAACAACAAGTTCTCCAACTCTTAAAGGATAAGCATGTTGATATTTGTGGATTGTTGGGGTAGCTTCGGATGTGCTCTATCTCCCAAACTTTGTGGAGGGACTAGAGTACATGAGACCTCCAAGACCCAGAAAGGGATTTGAGAATTTCCATCCAGTTTGAGAGAAAATTAATTAAATAATATTTTTAATTAAGGACCCTGAGTCTAACTTAGGAAAATTAAAATATTAAAGGTAATTAAGTTAAACATGTGATGAAAATGACTTAAGTCACACAGATCAAGCTTTCTTTTAATCTTAGCCGTCGAATCAAGATTAGATCACGGCCGTTGGTTTCCCAACGAGAAAAGTATAAAGGAAAGGCTTGGGGTCAGTTGGAGGACACACACACGGAGGCAGAGGACAGAGACTAAGCTGGAATTCTAGGGTGTGGTTTGCTAAGAATTTCCAGAAGTGTTTCAGTTGCATCGAGGGGTAGTATTGGCTAAGGGGATGATCTGATCCCAGAGCCAAGAGTCAGCAAGAGGCAAAGAAGCAACAACCAAAGTAGAGCAGAGAGAGCAGAGGCTACGCCACAGTTGCGCAGCGCAGAGGGTTTCAGCCGCTATGCAGGTGCTACGCATGCCCAGAAAGGGCAACGCAAAGGCAGCAGGAGGCCATCAGGGCTTACGCAGGGCCAGCCAGGGTAGCGTAAGGACTGCGTCACCTGGTTCGGGGCTACGCAGCCCTCTCCTCAACAGCGGAAGGGCATCAGAAGGCTAACAAAGATGACGCAAAGGGCTTCGGAGCAGCGCTGGGGTTTCTAGAGGCTGAAAGGGGCTAAGTTCTGTAAATCCCATTTGAGGGTGTAAATCAGTCTAGTTTTCCGTCTCCGGAACAGAGGTATTGTTGCAGATCTTATATTTCTCTGTCGGGTTAACCAGTATGGTGCCCAGATTTTTTGTACTTAGATTCTATTTAATAATATAAACCCTCCAACAGCCAGAAGACCAGTTTTCCCGCATTGGGTTTTTTCGGGGGCAGTTGTCCAGAAAATCTTGTGTGTCACTTTGTCTATGTCCATGTATTCAGTTTTTGATCTGTATCTATGAAGAATTGTTAATGTATTCACTTCGATGTTAATGTTGAAATTTTAGATTAATAACTCGATTAAGTAGGAGAAGTATAACCAGATTTAACAGTAGGGTTTCTGCATAAGTAATATTCAGAAATTTTCACAAACCTAACTTTGGCGCAGAATCGAATGAAACAATAGGGAAATCAACATTGCAGCGAAAGAAGTTTTGATGTAGGCGACTGGGTATTTTTAGGGCTACAACCATACAAACAAATGTCCCTCAAGCAAGCTAAGAAGGACAATAAATTATCGCCAAAGTACTATGGGCCTTACAAGGTGTTGCAAAATATTGGTACTATGGCATACAAATTGGAGCTTCCGACATCTTCCCGAATGCACCCAGTTTTCCATGTTTCATGCTTAAATAAGGTTATAGGTGACAAACTCAAAGTTCAAACAATATTTCCAGAACTTGACGAGGAAGGAAAAATCATATTGGAACATGAAGCAATAACGGAAACAAGAATTCGACATCTACGAAATCGATCAATTTCAGAGTATCTCATCAAGTGGAAGAACTTACCAACTGAAGAATCCACATGGGAGGATGAGAATTTTATACAGAAGAATCCAAAACTACTCAAGCATTGAGAACAACACTTTTTCAAAGGAGAGGGGCATGTTAGGTCCCTATAATACTAGTGTAGCCCCTTATTGTTATTGTTAGTGTAGCCCCCTTGTTGTTATTGTTGTGCCCATCTAGTCTCCATAATGTTATTATTGTGCCTCATAGAAGCCCACTATTGTTCTTGTTGTGCCATTACATTATTATTGTTATGTAGGCTCTGATTATATTGGGACCCCTTAGACTCCTATATATAGAAAGTAGGTTCTTGTCATTTGAATCATCCACGAATTGTTCATTTATGTAATGTAAAGGAGGTTTCCACCTCGAAGAGGTTGATTTCTAAGTCATTGATCTATCTTTTCTTCTATTTTGTGAGTTGGTTCCATAACATAGACTATAGGCTTCCTCCATCAAGTCATTCCTTCACTATGTTAGCACCGAGATCTCCATGACACAAAGCTCTCATTTTCTTACATCAAAACTTCATCCTCATTACTTCGACCAAAGCAGCATAGGACTGAGCATTATACTGAGATCATATCACCAAACATTATGACTGTGATAGCATCGACCCTTGAGATAGCAATGAGTCCTTATAGCACACCGAGATAGTACTGGATTTATGAAGCACTTGAGACATCACCGAGGTCTTGTAGCACACCGAGATAGTTTCAAATTCATATGTCACTTGAGACAGCATAAAGCACACTTCATCGAACTCATTTATCACTTGAAACAACACTATAGCATCATATTATCTTCACTGAACACAGAAATCATCACATTGTTGATCATGTCACTACGCTATTGTACTACTGCCCTTTTTCTGAGTATAACGACTAAGCCACAGAGCATAGAGACTGAGCCACTGTCATGTCACCAAATCATTACATCATTGCAACTTTTCTAAGTATAAAGATTGAGCCACAAAGCATAGGTACCAAGCCACTATAATGTTGTACTTCACCGAACCTGTGAGAGAGATGTCCGAACTGTTTTTACTCTCAACCCATCTGAAAAACTTAGAGAAAAGGTGTCCGAAAATTGCTTCTGTGGAATAGGTCGAGGTGCCTATTTATAGTGGTGTGTACATCCAATTAAGTTGACATGTACTCATGAACTGTTGTGTCTATTTAAAGTGAGTCGACATGACTGTGTCTTGCTTTTTTAGGCCAACTTGAGCATATATAATTGGAGGTTGATTTGAGAGTGTTGCTTTGAATAGATTTGCCAAAGCTGATGACCTTTGAAAGAGATGACTTGATGGAGGAACATTTTGACCAACAACCTAATATTACATGATTTAAAAGCCAAAATAGGATCAATTTAAATATGTAATGACTAACCTAGAAGTTCACAATTGGGACCTTAAACTAAATATGACCCAAGCATGAAACCCATGCTTTAATAAGTCATTCAATAATAATAATAAATTCTTTTGACAAATATATAATGAAGACTGAACCTAGTTACGTTCTTCAACACAAGGCGTAACTATTTATATGCCTTATGGGCCTTGGAAGTCCACAACGATCCACTTGATGGTCGACTCTGATTTGGGAAGTCATAAGGAAATAAAGCAAGAAGGTTGATACCAAGGCATAATCTAGTGGACAATGAAGACGGATCGTATATCGCTACTACCCATCCTTGTCGCAACTATATTGCATGGAGAAAGATCAATTAGAAAACTCCCGCAATTTGTGGATCAAGTATAACAACGGTCAGAGTCTAGTGGGTAAAGTCACACTCAGACATCCAAACTGCCATCAGGTAGAAGGTTGACTGGTCATTCATTTGAATGACCGAGGGATCATTTGTACAGAGTGTCGAACTGACATTGCTTTAATGGTCGAATTCTTAATTGTTTGTAGGACGATTTATCATCTGTCCGAAGGATCGAATTGTCAATGTTGGTAAGGAGTTGTATGGCTGGATCAAATTGATGTTACAGCTAGCGAAATGATTGACCATAATAAAATGACGTATAACATGTTACGGCGGAGTTAGGGGCCAGGGAATGAATCAGTGGCATCAATCTATTAGCCAATATTGCGGGCGTGTAGTACTCCCACCCCTGTAGTAGTCGAGAAGTTTTATTATGGATGAGATTGAATTGTTGATGTAAAGTTGAGGCTGTTACAAAGGCCGAATTTAGTTGTTGGGCGATGTGTAACCCAAAACATAGTAAAACCAATTTCCATTAGAGAAGTGATTCACATATTGGGAAAATTGCAGGGGCAAAATTTGTAGCATACAACCGGGACTATATTAAGCACTATGATCAGAGTTGCAATATAGGAGAATGATTCAATTGCTTGGAATCAGGGGTATTGGCATAGCAGTTGAATGTATTGACAAAGAAGTATATTGCATAGCGTATTAATCCCAACTTGTGTAAACTCTCTTAATGCGAGAAGTGCACTGCAGAAGTAATATTAATGTGTTGAGTCAGTTTTGTATATGATGCACGGTGATTGTCATTATATGTTGTTTTCAGTTTATTAATTACTAGCACTAGTGTTTTGATATACTGTGAAAATTCTACTGCAGTATCATGGCTTACTTCTCCTACTTGATTCAATTATACAAGTTATCTTCAGAAATTAGATTCAGAAAATACTGAAGTAAACACAACTAATAGCCTACACATCTAGATCATTTACTGAATATTACGCTCATTCAACCAAGTGACACATTGATTTTTGGAAATAAGTCCGCGGAAAAACCCAAAGCAGAAAAAAGCGGTGCAGCAGATATGAGGGTTTATTTTATTAAGTAGAATCCGAGTACAACAAATCTGGGTTCCAGATCTGGAAAACCCGACAGAGAGTAAAAGAAAAATCCAGCTAACATGTTGTTCCAAGACCAAATATTTGACTGATGCACACCCTCAAACAGGATTTACAAGACTCAGCCCGGATCTGGCCCTAAAAACCCTAGCGCTGCCCCTGAAGCCCTAGCGTCAGCCCTGCTAGGCTCTGCGTGTCACTGCGTTGCTCAGAGAGGTACTGTGTAACCCCAGAGTGGGTGACGTAGTCCTTACACTGCCTCTGGAGGCCTCTGCGTAACTTCTGAAGCTCTCTGAAGCTGCAGCATTACCCCTTCCTGGGCTTGCGTAGCACCTGCGTAGCGGCTGAAGCCTCTGTGCTGCGCAACTGCTGCGTAGCTGCTGCTGCTACTCTCTACTCCTCTGTGTTGTCCTTGAAAGTTGTTCCTCTGCCTTTTGTTGACTCTTGGCTCCGGGATCAGATCATCCCCTTAGCCAATACTACCCCTCGCTGCAAAAAACTCCTCCGGAAATTCTTAGCAAACCCTGCCCTAGAATTCCAGATCAGTGTCTCAGCTCTGCATGTGTGTGTGTGTCCAACTGACCCTCAAGCCTTTCTCTTATACTTTTTCATTGATCTCATCAACGGCAGAGATTAAAACACTGCTTGATCCGTGCCTTTTAGAACATTTCAGCACATGTTAATTAATTCACTTTAATTATTTAATTTTCCTAAGTTTAGACTTAGGAAATCCATTTTAATAATTAATTATTTGAATAACTTGAACACACGCTGAAATTTCACCAAACACTTTTTGGGTTTTGGAGTTCAAGTGTGTCTTAGCCCCTCCACAAAATTTCAAGGCTAGAGCACACCCGATGCTACACCAACTACACAAAATCTCAACACTCCCTCTTAGCATGGAGTGTGCTCCAGCAATACATCTACACCATGCACTGCAAAATCTTGATGTTGATTTTTGTGCTGCTAATGCTTGGCCTGTTGCCCTCCATCCACTGCATTGTTGCTTTCTGCACTACTACCCATGTCACTGCCACATCTGTACTGCAGCTCCCTCTCAACTTGTTGCATCATGTTGCTCATAGCACTGCCACTGCTAACTGCTGCACTACAACTCAGTTGTCGAGAAATAAGCAACTAAAAGACTCTTGCCCAACCATTGACAGATAAGTCAGGTTGCCTCCCAATACTGAAGCTCCTTTGGCTGTTGATTTATGCTGTCCTCCTGAAGCCACTGCATTGCTGCAACTCTGCACTGCGTGCGCACAAACTCTCTGCGCTGTTGAAGTCCCATCAGCCCCTCTGTGCTACTACCTCCACGTTGTTGTTGCCTCTGCATTACGCTGCTCCCTCTCCAGTTATCCATCACTGCCCTTTGCTTCACTGTGACCTTCTGCAACCATCTCCCGACTCGTCTCGCTTCCGTCTTAAGGCTCTCGTAGCTCGTATGTGATCCAAGAGTAGGGTTGACTCAAGGATCCCGCCATTGTCTGTAGATGCTGTACAGATCCATGTCACCCCACCTCTTCTCCCGAGGCACATGAGCACTCATGGTTGCATCATCATCAGAACCATCATCCTTTCCTGCTACAGCCTTGGATTCAGAAGATCCTTTGTCCTTCTTCTTAGGACAAGTGTTGGCAAAGTGTCCAAGTTCACCACAGTTAAAGCACCAAACCTTGGAAAGGTCCCTCTTCTTCTTCCCTTGCAGTTTTCTTTCCTTTGATGCAAGGGTTGCATCATCTTCATGTTCTTTCTTCACTGTCACTGTCCCTCCACTGATATTCTGCTTCTTGGTGATCCTCCTGATCTCCTCTTGGCGAAGGATTGCCCACATGTCTGCCCAAGATGGTAACGCTGCTTTAGCAGTATACTCAGGACAAATGTTTCCCATTCCTCGGAGACTGCATTAAGGGCAGTCCTTACTAAGAGTCCTTCGTCTGGAGTTGCACCCATGCCAACCAGTTGGTCTCAGATGGTCTGAAGTCAGAAAAGGAAGGAATCTATTTCCTCACCCTTCTGCATCTGGAAAAGCCTCGTCTGATTCTCTAGAAGCATTTTTCGCTGCACAAAGCTTCCTTGATACATCGCTTCTAGAGTGACCCACATGTCATTTCTCGTGTTCTTATCAGCAATATGTGGTACTACGTGATCCTTCACTCCGTCCATGATCAAATGCTTAGTCTGTGCTTGATTCTCCTTAAATTTCTTCAGAGGATCAGGATCTGCAGGCACAGCTAGAACACTTGTCGCATGGTCCTTGATGCCATACTCATCTAGGACTGATAGGATCCTGGCCCTCCAAATGAAAAAGCTGGACACACCATCCAACCTGTCTTGATCCCTCAGCCCATGAGTAGCCATCTAGCTCAGATCTGCCAGAAACAATACTCTTCTCCCTCTTCCTGTGGCTACACAGAAAATCTGGATCTGGGTTTCTTGGTGACTGGAAAACCCTCTAGCAACTGCTTCTTTTGAAAATTGATTTCCCTCCTAGAAATATTCCACCCAAACACAATCGAACAGAACTCTCCAATCACCCTTCTGATCTAATCAAAGATTTGTTTGGCTCAGATCTGCTGAGTAGCTGTCTTCCTCCCACCTTCGTTGACTTAGCTAGGCACAATTTTGCACCAACAGAATCTCCACCACACCAGTACTGCTGAAGATCTCAAGCACTGCTTCCAGATTTTGGCAAGGCTTTTCTGCAACATGAAGAATGACTGGACTGCGTCTCACTGACTAGCCCAACGTAGCCTTAGCGCTGCTTAGAAGTGGACTGCGTAACCCCAAACTGGGTGCTTACGCTAGCATGGGAAGGCTCTGCGTAAGCCTTATTGCCTTTTGAATCTGCAGCGCTGCCCCTTCCTGGATCTGCGTCCTCTTGCTGCCAAGTTGACCCTTCCGGATCTCTGTTGCTTCTACTACTATCCTGCACAAAAAATATTCTTTAGCTGATTTGCTGGAGATTCAGCTTGATCTGCTATCGCTCTGATACCATGTGAAAATTCTACTGCAGTATCATGGTTTACTTCTCCTACTTGATTCAATTATACAAGTTATCTTCAAAAATTAGATTCAGAAAATACCGAAGTAAACACAACTACCAGCCTACACATGTAGATCATTTACTGAATATTACACTCATTCAACCAAAGTGACACGCTGATTTTTGGACATAAATCCCCGGAAAAACCCAAAGCAGGAAAACCGGTGCAGCAAATATGAGGGTTTATTTTATTAAGTAGAATCTGAGTACAGCAAATCTGGGTTCCAGATCTGGAAAACCCAACAGAGAATAAAAGAAATCTATAGCTAACTTGTTGTTCCAAATCCAAATATCTGACTAATCCACACCCTAAAACAAGATTTACAAGACTCAGCTCGGATCTGACCCTAGAAACCCCAGCGTTGCCCCTGAATCCCCAGCGTCAGCCCTGCTAGGCTCTGTGTGCCACTGCGCTGCTCAGAGAGGGACTGCGTAACCCTAGAATGGGTGACGCAGTCCTTACATTGCCTCTAAAGGCCTCTGTTGAGATTTTTTGTATTTGGGGTGGCATTAGTTGTGCTCTAGCTCCCAAATTTTGTGGAGGGGTTACAATACACTTGATCTACAAGACCCAGAAATTGATTTGGGAAATTTCATCTGGTTTAGGAGATATTAAATTAATTAATTATTTTAATGTATTTCCTAAGTTAAAACTTAGGGAACTTAAATAATTAAAGTGAATTTAATTAAACATGTGATGAAATTGTCTTAAGCCACACAGATCAAGCTTTCTTTTAATCTGAGCCATTGATTCAAGATCTGATCATGGTCGTTGGTTTCCCAACGAGAAAAGTATAAAGGAAAGGCTTGGGGTCATTTGTAAAGACACAGAGGCAAAGCACTGAAGCTAAGCGGATTTGCTAAGAATTCTAAGAAGTGTTTCAGCTACAGAGAGGGGAATTTAGGCCAAGGGGATGATCTGATCCCAGGGTTTAGAATCAGCAAGAGGCAGAGATCAGCTCAGGGAGGCAGCACAAAGAAGCAAGAGAGCAGCAATAGGAAGGGCAACAACTATGCTACATAGGTGATGCGCAGTCCCTCAAAGACAGCGTAATTTTCTGCAAGAAACCCTCAAGGGTTACACAGAGACCCTAAGGGGCAGTGTAGGGAGTGCGTCACCCAGTGTAGGGTAACGCAGCGCTTTCCGGAGCAGTGCTGAGGGTTAGAGGGTCTTCAGAGGCTGACGCAGAGGCTTCAGGGGCAGCGCTAGGGTTTCTAGGCCCTAATTTTGGTTGAGTTCTGTAAATCTTGTTTGAGAGTGTGGATCAGTCATTATTTTGGCCCTAGATCAGCCAGTGAGCTGTAGATCTAATATTTCTCTGTCGGGTATTCCAAATTTGGAACCCAGGCTTGTTGTATTCAGAAAATTCTTAATAATAAAACCCTCCAGCGACCAGAAGACCAGTTTTCCCGCATTGGGTTTTTTCGGGGACTATTTGTCCAGAAATAACTGTGTCACTTTGTCTATGTGTACATGAACTTGTTCTAGATCTGGATTGGTGGAGATTTGTTATGTGTTTTACTTCGATTTTAACTTGAATTTATTCAGTTGATAACTTGTCTAAGTAGGAGGAGCATAACCAGATTAACAGTTAATAATTTCTGCATAAAGTGCAAAGGTTCAGAAATTTCCACATGGTATCAGAGCAATTGCAGATTTAGGAGGGTCACCAGCAAGAGACTGGAGGTTCTAGCTGCAGAAAGCGGCTGGAAAAGTAGCAGAAACGCAAATTTGAAGGGACAACGCAGTTTTCAAAGGCAGATTCACGCAAAGGGAAGGGTGACGCAGTCTAACGCTGTCTCCTAGCAAGCACACGCAATCACTGCGCAGTGGCATCTCAGAAACAGCACTGGATTAGTTTGAAGCCTGCCAATGATGCAGATCTGAATCTGTTAGATCTAGAAAAGACTGAAGAAAAGCTGCAGAAATTCAGAAGGTGCTGGTGGGGTTAAATTTCTGAAGTTTTTAGATTTTTAGCCTAAGCACAAGTGACAAAGAGAGGGAGGATATCAACTTCTCAGAGAGTTTCTAGCCAAAGGAACTTGCAGTTTGATCAGAGGATCAAAGAGAACTGAATCATTGTTGATTTGGTAGATTTCCAAGGAGAGAAATCAGTTGTCAGAGGGAGCAGAAGTTGTCTGTTTCGCCAAGGGCCTTAGATCCATTTCTCTAGCAAAGAGAAAAAAAAGTTCCGACACATTCTGAGCAAATGGCTCCTCATGGACTGCGTGATCAGGACAGGTTGGATGGCATCTCAAACTTTTCAGTTTGGAAGGCAAGGATCCTGATAGTCCTTGAGGCATACAATCTTAGAGACCATGCAGAGCAAACTCTGGCCACATCGATTGATCTGGATCTCCTTCGGAAGCATAAGGAACCTGTTGGGCATGCCAAGCAGCTGATTATGGATGGAATTAAGGACCATATTGTACCACACTTAGCTGAGAAGAAGACAGCTAATGAGATGTGGAAGGCCTTAATCTCACTATATGAGGGAAAATCTGTCCAAAGGAAGATGTTGTTGGAGACACAAATGAGGCCATTCATGGTGACCAAGGGAGAAGACATGGAGCATTTCCTCTTCAGACTGCAGTCGATCAGAGATCAGTTGACTGCAACGGGTGCTAAGGTGGAAGATGATGTGATGGTCAAGACTGCCCTCAATGCAATCACAGATGAGTGGGAAACCTTTGTCCAAAGTATCTTGGGCAGAGTGGACCTCCTAGATTGGGACAACTTGTGGTCAATTCTGCATCAAGAAGAACTCCACAGATTCACCAAGAAGAAGTATAGCTCGAGATCAAGCAAAGTGAATAAGGAAGATTAAAAAGATGCAGCCTTGGTATCAAAGAAGCAACAAGGAAAGAAGAAGATTTCAGCACAAGGGGCTAATGTGACTACAATAGTGCAGATGGAGTCTACTTATGCAGTGCAGAGCTGTAGTTGTGCATCATCCTTCAGATGCCAGCACAGATCTATAGCCTATGGAGCTTCAGTGATGAGGATGCAGCCCATCTGACTTGTCTGTCAAAGATTGGGTAGGAGGTTCAGTTGTTTCTCTCAACAACTGAAGTTGCAGTGCAGCAGATTAGCAGTGGCAGTGCTATCAGAAGCACTGATGCAGCATATTAAGAGGGAGTTGCAGTACAGAGGTTGCAGTGGCAGTGGTAGAGTCATGGGCAGCAGTACAGAATGGCAGCAGCAGTGCAGAGTTGAGTGGCAGCAGGCCAAGCATCAGCAGCACAGAACTAGTGCCCAAAATCATGTAATGCATAGTGTGATGTATTGTTAGAGCACACCCTTGATGCTAAGAGGGAGTGTTGAGATTTTGCGTATTTGGGGTAGCATCAATTGTGCTCTAGCTCCCAAATTTTGTGGAGGGACTAGAGTACACCTGATCTACAAGAGCAAGAAATTGATTTGAGAAATTTCATCTGGTTTGGGAGATATTAAATTAATTAATTATTTTAATGTATTTCCTAAGTTAAAACTTAGGGCACTTAAATAATTAAAGTGAATTTAATTAAACATGTGATGAAATTGTCTTAAATCACACGGATCAAGTTTTTTTTAATCTTAGCCATTGATTCAAGATCTGATCATGTTTGTTGGTTTCCCAACAAGAAAAGTATAAAGGAAAGGTTTGGGGTCATTTATAAAGACACAGAGGCAGAGCACTGAAGCTAAGTTGAGATTCTAGGGCGAGTTTGCAAAGAATTCTCAGAAGTGTTTTAGCTATAGAGAGGGGAATTTAGGCCAAGGGGATGATCTGATCCCAGGGTTTAGAATCAGCAAGAGGCAGAGATCAGCTCAGAGGGGTAGCGTAGAGAAGCAGGACAGCAGCAGGAAGGCAAGCAACTGTGCTACGCAGGTGCTGCGCAGTCCCTCAAAGACGACATAATTTTCTGCAGGAAACCCTCAAGGGTTACGCAAAGACACTAAGGAGCAGCGTAGGGACCGCGTCACCCAGTCTAGGGTAACACAACCCTTTCCGGAGCAGCGTTGAGAGTCAAACGGGCTTTAGAGGCTAACGCAGAGGCTTCAGGGGCAGTGTTGGGGTATCTAGGCCCTAATTTTGTCTCAATTCTGTAAATCCCATTTAAGGGTGTGGATCAGTCATTATTTTGGCCCTAGATCAGCCAGTGAGTTGTAGATCTAATATTTCTCTGTCGGGTATTCCAAATCTGGAACCCAGGCTTGTTGTATTCAGAAAATTCTTATTAATAAAACCCTTCAACAGCTAAAAGACCGGTTTTCCCGCATTGGGTTTTTTCGGGGACTATTTGTCCAGAAATAACTGTCACTTTGTCTATGTGTGCATGAACTTGTTCTAGATCTGCATTGGTGGAGATCTGTTATGTGTTTTTCTTCGATTTTAACTTGAATTTATTCAGTTAATAACTTGTCTAAGTAGGAGGAGCATAACCAGATTGACAATAAATAATTTCTGCATAAAGTGTAAAGATTTAGAAATTTCCACAGCCTCTGCGTAACTTCTGAAGCTCTCTGAAGCTGCAGCGCTGCCCCTTCCTGGGCTTGCGTAGCACTTGCATAGTGACTAAAGCCTCTGCGCTGTGCAGCTGCTGCATAGTTGTTGCTGCTACCCTTTGCTCCTTTGCGATGTCCTTGAAAGTTGCTCCTCTGTCTTTTGCTGACTCTTGGGTCCGGGTCAGATCATCCCCTCAGCTAATACTACCCCTCGCTACAGAAAACTCCTCCAGAAATTCTAAGGAAACCCTGCCCTATAATTGCAAATCAGTCTCTCAGCTTTGCCTGTGTGTGTGTGTGTCCAATTGACCCTCAAGCCTTTCTCTTATACTTTTTCATTGATCTCATCAATGACCGAGATTAAAACACTCATCAATGACTAAGATTAAAAGACTGCTTGATTCATGTATTTTAGAACATTTCAGTGCGTGTTAATTAATTCACTTTAATTATTTAATTTTCCTAAGTTTAGACTTAGGAAATCCATTAAAATAATTAATTATTTGAATAACTTGAACACCGGCTGAAATTTTACCAAACACTTTATGGGTTTTGGAGTTCAAGTGTGTCTTAGCCCCTCCACAAAATTTTAGGGCTAGAGCACACCTGATGCTACACCAACTACCCAAAATCTCAGCATATATATGTTTCTATGTTGCTGAGTTGTGATGAATTAGGCCTGATCGGCACAGGGTGTGATGGAGATTGACTACTAGAACAATTAATGTCATATATAACTAAATTGCATGTGAGCAGTGAAGCCCTTGTATCTCATTGAGCAACCAAGTATTAGTCAAAGTAATTGCTAGGGTTTGATATTATGAGCAAAGGTTTCGTATATGCTTGTAAATTTGAGGTTACTTGAGTAGAGTTGTTATGGTAGTGAGCTTTACAGAGTTTTTATGGTTCTAGGATTTGATATTTTGAGCAGATGCAGAACTAAGTTGATAGAGTTCTCATGTACAAGTTTTGCACATTTTGTTGATGGTATTAAGGACAGAGATTAAAGACTTGTATGGCTTCCATGTATTGATGAAAAAAAAATTATTGTATAATTATCTAATGTATAAGGGTTTGTGCCAAAGTCTGTTCACATTAGGGTTTGATGAGAACATCTTGTTGTTGCTAAGGTTTATCTATTGAATGTATACTTGAGTAGTATTGATGTATTGAGCAGAGGTTCTATGCAAAGGCTGATGTATGAATGCATTGTCGAGAGAACATGGTACTTGGTCAATATGCATACCATTGCAGAGATGAGCAGTGAAGCTTCTAAGGTTTCCTATTGTTATGCATACTGAGCAAAAGCAGCAGAGATTGTATTGTGGGTTCTTTTGTATTGATATTGAGCACAGGTGGATCCAGTCTGAAAATTGTGAAATGTTGTCTGTCGTAATGATTTAAAGGTTGGATCCTTCAGGGCAAGTGGCAGCTTGCTAAGCAAGGTGGTGTAAGGCAGGAGAGTGGAGCCTCCTTAAAGTTGAAGACTAAGAACACTTCAGGGTGTCAAGGTAGTGCTAGGGTAGGTTGTTGCCTAGATAGGGCGTTGGACCATCCTTCCAATTGGAGCCGGTAAACCAGGGCATCGAAGCATCCGTCAAGTTGGAACTTGTCAACTAGGGGGTTGGAGCCTCCTTCAGTTGGAGCTGAAAATCTTGGAATTTGGAGCTTCCTAATTGATGTACATTGTAAACTCTTGAAGACGAATATTAAGAAGCGTTAGTGATTTTTCTCCCCAAAGGGTTTCCACCTAAAAATCTCTGGTTTATTGTCCTTATTGTTGTGCATTGTCGAATGGTGTTCATGATTGCTTTGTGTTTATCTAATGCTAATAACAATTAATGCTTTATGAAGTTAAAATTAACTAATTGAAGAGAACTATTGATTACCCACGCCTCCCCCCCTCCTACCCCCCAACAGTATTTCCAATAGAGATAGGGGATTTTAATGTATGATGGAAAGTGGTAATTATGGAATAGGAATAGAAGGAACTACACTATCTCAATCAGGGTTTCCCAAGTTGTGCCCCTCCTATACCCATTGGGCCATTAAGGGACGCCATACAAATGTGCCTTGATGTCTTTTGATAAACTTTAAGGGTTAAAATATATGATTTCTAGAAAACTGATTCTGAAATGTTTGTCTTTGTTATGCATATGCTCTCTTAAGAAGTTAACTTCCTTTGATATGACCTAAGCTTATATTGACATCTTATTTATGTTTCTTATTATGACATAGAAGCTGATATTTCCTTTGGAAGCTAGAAATGGTTCATCTATTACAACTATTTTCTACTTGTATGTTGCAATTCTTATCTTTGTAATGAATTACAGCTATTGAGAATGTGGTTTTTATTATTTCCTTTGCTCTTTATGAAGCATAGATTATTGTCACGTCCATTGAAATTTGACCTTACTTGCAAAGCCATCCATGAGATTCATCCCCCATGTCCAAAAACTTAGTGAAACCTCAGAATGAATTGAAACAACTGCAATTGCTTTGCTCAAAATCATCACTAAATTCCCAAGCACACTCTTCATGGAGTAATATTAGGATAGGTTGTACTTAGCAAAAAAAATGGTTCTGATATTATGATGCAAGCAACGGCTCCACACAAAAATGAACTGATAATTCAACTTCTATATGGTGATTTAGGAGAAGGGACATTTTTCAATGAAATGTCTTTTAGTGGAAAAAGTCAACAATAACAATGCATTGGCCATCATCAGCTTTGGTATGAATTACTTCTCCATTTTGACTAATTCCTGAGGAGAGACAATACTTCTAAAACAATACTTATATGGGGAGGGAGCTATTGGCCCTAAACTGTCCATGTTCTTTTCCTCTAACCAATTACAGTATGCAGGTGGTAGGATGTTATTGTAATGGACTCTGGGACTTTATAGATGTGTGCTCTTTCTGTGGACCTCATGTTCAGCTCTCTCTCTCCATGGGCTCTTCACTGGGCCACTGATACGGTTTTATACAATGTTCATGTTCATGACAATGTCCTATTGTTTGTATTTTTCATTTATTCATTTTGCATATATATTTTTTGTATTAGATTTAGCTTTTCTAGGAGTGGCATTTGCACTCCCACATTGTACTCTTACTGGATGTATCCTCTATTCTCATTGACCTACTTTTGTCATCATTTGTTGGACATTAATAAAATTGTCTTATCTTATCTTATATTATCTTATGGCACCAAAACTCTTTTTAAACTACAGCTTCAGTTTATATGCAAATCAAATAATGATGAGAAATATAGTAGGCTCCAGTTTTCTAGATATTGAAATTTGATAGAAGTACTAACAGCCATATGATAATAAACAAAAGAAAAGAATAATAAGAACAATAATAGTAATTCAATGCTAAATGACAGATAGTAGTTCAAAATTAATAAATAAAAATAAAAATAAAAATTGGTTGGTATGGATGGAAAGTCAAACAGTGAGTGCACCTACCCTAAAAAGACAAAAAAGCATTCAACATCCTTTGAAAATTTTAAATCTCTAGATGATGATGTAAAGTCAAAACTGTGATTTTTGCTTTAACCTTTGAAAGCATTTGTATAGAGATTTCTAGTTGGAATACCTCACATAAGACTTCTGCGGTCTTTGCATTCAAGTCCCGAATGGCTGTCCGTTTCACATGCTGTTCAAAAGGATCTTTGTCAGCAATTTAAAATCATTGAGACACAAAGCATAGCTGGATGAAGTAAAACCAAAACTTCATATATTATGGCTTCGAAGAAGCCTGTTAAATAATATACACAAGCATTGAAATAACACGAGTGTGCCTGTCCATAGCATCATAAATCCAATGAACTACTCATCTATTTATATTTTGTCAGATATTTTCTGAGCAGTACATATTAAATTTCATTGATACCTTCTATGACAAAATACAAGAGTTTAGTTTCTGAAATAACCATCAAATATATTCACTTGAGTAAATACATTGAGACTAGCAATGGTTTTCCTTAGTATGCATACATAGATATTATATCGTCAATGTCATTGAAATCCTTTGTAAACCACGAGTTCTATAATTTCACCCAGCTTGGCGTTCCTCAAACTAGTTAAAGAAATATGAAATATGGACTGCAACAGGTGGGTCCAAGCTCCAAATCCTTTACAAAACAATGATTAGTCCACAACCAAAAAATTGTCAACAGAAAAATCCTCAAGCTTCATCCTTCTTTCATTCTTCTCGCTTTAGGTCCGAAATCCGTCTCTATGCTTGACCGAGTTGATTACCAAAATGATGAGCTTAGTTTGATATTTATGGCTGTTTGTGTGTATGAACGGGCACGTCTTTTCATTGGAGCCGACTTGTATAAGTAGGCTTAGGTCAGCCAAACACAATAATTTTTACCTTCAAAAATTCATATCTCTCTAACAACAAGGAGTTAGAGGACGTATGAATACTTGTTGGAAAAGGCTTGATGCCCTTTGCAAGTTGATGCAAGAATCATTGCAATATAATGTGTCTAAGGTGAAAAGAAAAAAATTCCTTTATGACAGTAAGGTTTAATATTTTCAATGGTCAAGGGTTTAGAGATTTATGACAGCCTTTAAGATTTAATGTGCATGGGATTAGGGTATGACTATTTAGAATAGGTCTTTAAGATGTGGACCTATTAGAATTAGGACATAGGGGTATAGGAATTGATTTATTAATAAGGAACACGGACTAGGAACAAGAATTAGGGTTTCAGTGGGACTAGAGAGGTAGGGATGACATCATGGGACATGAAATAGAGTGCTAAGGCTTTTCAAAAAGGCTAGCTTTGAAGGATTTCATCATCTTAATGGATCTAGGGCAGCCTTTTCATCATAGACCTAGGACTTCATTGAATGAATGAATCATGTTAGGATTTCATTGTTCTTTAACTGGAGCCTTACAAAGTTAGGGCATAGCATCTAGGGTTCCATCATGTATTTCGTTACTGAGGAAACTAGCAGGGGTCCTAAAAGGGGATCCTTGAAGGGCTACCACTAGGTCAAGGGCAACAATGGAGCAATAGCCCATTGTCACCTCGGCTAAGGCTCCCTACTCTTTACGAACTTTCACCGATGGGAGGAGACCCGTTATAATAAGGATCCCGAAATTGAATGGATTAATCATGGGGTGAGAGGTGATCCTAAAAGCCTATTCATAAGAGAGGCTCAGATATATGGCTTGCTTGCATTGAAAGCATGGTGAAAGGCTTTTTAGGAAAGGCCTAGGGGAATTCTAAGAGCTAGGGTTTGAGTATATGACTTGTCAAGAAGATTATTAGCTCCTAAAATCCTTGTAGAAACTTGGCTTCCAAGTGCTCTATGTGAAATTGGCTTCAATAATTTGTGGGACCACATGGGACCAAGTGGAGCCAAGGTTAGGTCAAAAGAATGAGGTTGAGCCACCAATGATGTGCTTGACCTAATCAGGGAGGAGAAGGGGATCAAGGAAGAAATTTTCAATGAAAGGTAATGCAATGATCTCAGTGAGTTTTTAGCCTAAGTAAACCAAGGGCAAGAATCGGTCTTAGAGCTAGGGCTTGCAATATCTCAGGATCCCACAATCAGAATCTCCAAAAATTTGGAGGGCTTCCTGAAGACACACCAACGCGGTTTTGGAACTGTTATCGCACAGAATGTCAAGGCACTACGACAACAGCTCAGATCGGGGGCTGTCACCCTGATCCCCAATCTCTCTATCTAAGTTGTCTCATTGCAAGCTAAGGGAGGTAGACTCTAACAAAAATGAAGGAATAGAATTCGTTGCAAGTCAACCAATTTAGGAGACACAGTCAAAGAACCAAGTACTTGATGAGATTAACGAGATTTCACAGATCAATTATATTAAAATCAATGCCTTATGGAGTTAAAAGATCTCGTTATGCAATTAAAGCCAAGTAATTGATATATAACTACTGCTATGAAAACATAAATGACCACAATGATATTAAATAGAAAGCACCATAACCATTCATTAAAATACTTAAGCCCACAGTAATAAATCATGAGATGACCATTAAATTAAAATGCCAGATGCTTGCAATATTTCTGAATTCATAATGTTCTAAATAACCCAATCCGGAAATTATATAGTCAAACTTTGGATTAAAAATTAAAAGCTCATCTGACTATTAAAAAAAAAAATTATAATTTTTGGAATTTTTATATTTTTATATTTTTTAATATTTTTTAAATCCTAAAACAAAAATTTAAAATTTAAAATCCTAAATCTAAAACTAAACCGACTAAACTAAAAGTAAGTCTTTCATTTTTATTTTTTAAATTTAAAAAAAAAGAAATGAAAAACAAAAATTTTAAAAATCAAAATCTAAACTAAATGCTACCCCAACTAAATTAAAATCTACGGACTAAAAAATTGAAACTCTTTAAAATTTAACGCTAACCAAAATCTAAATGCTAACTATCTAACATAAAATTGAATCCGAACCAAATAATAAAACATGGGTTTTTTGAATTTTATGTATGCGTGAGTTTGTCTTTTGTTTGCAGGTCGATTTGGACGGCGGCAGAGATATGCAAGTCGGACGGCTTGAGGGAGTAGAAGCAGCAGAGAAAATGGCTCGATAGCAGGAGTGGGTCGAAAAGAGCATCACGACGGAAATGGCTAAGGGGAGGTTGGACGGCTGAAGAGGAAGGGTTGACAGCGGGGTAAGGAGGGATGAAGTCGAGGAATTTTGAGGATAGCAAAACATAGAAATGCATTTATTGAGGTCGATGGTGAAGCGGCAAAGAATGAGGGCATCAGACAATAGGCTTAAGGAGGGACAAGGGCAAAAGAGAAAGGATGGACGGAGCCTGAGGAATGGCTTTGAAAACAAGGAGTAGAAGGACGTCCAGCAAGGGAAAAGATGAGACAGACAAACCCAGTACACTAAAAAAAAACGTCCGGCAAGTTTAATATTTTTTCCGTCACAACTCATATTTTAGATGCTCTTTAAATCGAATAACATGCAGATCTACCAACAGAAGAGATTTTGAGGCCAGATCTTACCCTCGGGGGTTAGATTTGGCTCAGATCTTAAAAAAAAAACTGAGAAAACCCTGCAATCTGCAAAACCAGAACAGATCATGAAAATATATTCAAAAGAAATTATTAAACCCTTACAGCCTAGAGAAAAAATTCAAATTTACAAGCTAATTTACAAATCTGAGGCCCTCATGGCTAGATTTAAGCCCATTTCAACACAATTTTTTTTGAAATTTGAAATTTTAAAGAGAAGCACAAGTCCTAAAAGACCCTATAGAAAACACAAATTCGTAAGATAGATTTAAGAAATTAGAAACAATGGGCTTTTTTAGATTTACGAAATCTGAGAGTCGGCTAGTCCAACTGAAGACTTCCCCAGACACTCAAACCTTAAAAAAAAATTCCCTGCACACTTAGATCTGAACTTTAGATTGATAGAGATTTAAGAAAATAACATGAGACCCTTCAGAAAAATAGATAACTAGTCTTTCTGTTAAATCAAAAATGTCATTTTATGAACCCAGAAAACTGCACAAGATACCTGTATGCAGATTAATCCACGAAGGCCATCAACCATAAAAATGCAAAATAAAGTAACAGAGTTTAGAGATAAATCACCACATAGATCTGGAAAAGGAACACCAAAGTTTGTAACCCCAAAGTCTTTATGCTTTATTCATCAAAAGGAATCACAAGAGCTTCCAAGAACAAGTGCACGATCCAAAGATCGGATGCATATGTCACATCAAGACCTCTAATTTACAGGACAAAATCTCCAACAGCTAGTTCGGTTGATCCATGTCAAAATAATCTCGACCGTCAAAAAGATTTGATCATCTTTTAATCTGGACCGTCGAAATTATAAATTTGAAGAAAAAAAGAATTTATGATTTAAATCCATTTTAATTAACTCAAAAATAACATTTTTGAGTTAATTACCTCAAAATTTTGACTTTGACTTAACCACCTAGGCCCAAGGGTCCCAAATTCTTTAAAATTCTCAATATTCTCTTGACCTGGGGTCTTTAAAAATTCATTTTTTAAGGACCCACGAATTTTGCCTTTGAAGATTTTTATACTCACCTAGGACCTAAAATTAATTAAATTTCTGGCTTAGGATTTTTTTAATTAATTTGACCAGAAAATTTAATTAATTGACTGAGAGGGGATTTTAATTATTTTTTCCTACCCTATTTACATAAGATAAATACATTTAAACACATGAAGGGAGAATACCCATTTGTATAGACCCTCAAATAGGTACCAAATTCTGCGACTCAAAGCATGATCTAGTAGACCAATTAGCTTGTAATAAAATAATCTAGCCAAATAGCTAGGATTATTCCCAAACTACTTTTACAAGGACTCGATAGAAAACACTAGGACTCACTTAGCATGCTGATGACAAAATCTACACTAGCTTTGGGCTGAGGCTGGAGGGGAAAACTCTGCCGATAACTTGTGTCGAAAAACACAAGTAAATCAGTGAGACAAAAAAACCTCCTAAGATAGAAATCGTCACCAACATACTAAGCTTACTTAGGTCGTTACATACATGATGCTTTTACTTAGATCATTTACATCATAAACATGCAGAATGGGTTTACATTGTTCATAAAACTGTCGACTGATGATGGAATTTGAATGGCGCGATGACGTCGAACATAATGAAACCCATTTGAAAAAATGGGGGTGTACTGCTATGGGGTCGTTGACAAAGTGTGGTCAACATCTGGCTCTACTTGGGGACACGTTGTTTCATCGGAGGAATGTGAGAATCTAGAATCTGTATCCAAGCCACACACAAGATTACATAAGTAGCATCCATCCAAATATCATCATATAACATTAAGCACATGAAAAATAGAAGCTCTTTTATCATCTATTATTCTACTTAAAATGAAAATTAAATCTACTCTAACTGCAAAATGAAATGCTGAAATAACACGGTGTAAGGTTAGAGATACAATACAAAGGATGCCCTGTGGCACCAAATGTGCTTAATATAGTGCATGCTGAGCATTTGCTTTCTTTCAGGCAAGTCTGTAGGCTGCTTTTTAGATGTGCCATGTCCAATCTTGCTAATTGTAGGACTTTGTCTTATTTGAATGTCAAGCTGCTCTCGGCCATCAGACGAATCAAACTGCTTACTTCTTCTTTTCTACTTTTTTCTCTTCGTCTAAGGGGGCTGTGATGTCAGCAATGAGACCACTGTAGATTTCTTGTCCTTATCTTGAAAATGCTTGTACAAAACATTTGATGAACCTGGAATGTGACCAATCGTATTCTGAATATACTCTGTTAAAGGTGACACATAAGCTTGGTCTTTCTCAACGTACTTTGTAGCCATAGTTAATTCTTCCTTAATGGGAAAAGTGACCTCCGTGTGATGAGATGGAAATTGCTTCAGCAAACTGGGAGGCCTATGATCTGTTGACAATTCTGACTTGGGTTGGAAATTTTGCATGTATGATCTTTCCATTTTTTCCAACTTATTTTGAATATCAGTAGAATGCTTAACATTATCAATGGTAATTTCCCTCACATGACTCTCTTTAATAGTCAACAAATTGTGTTGAAGAGACATCTGATTAGAATGATTAACCTCCATCATCTTTAACCTGTTTTCCATGACATTTATTTCCTGTGCATGACTCTCTTCAATCGTCAAAAATTTGGGTTCCATGTTTTTTGTTGATTCATCATTATCTACTTTCATGGCCATGAAGAAATTTTGCATACAGTTCATTTCTTTCTCATGATGTTTCCATGATCGTCATTTCCTTGATATGATTTTCTTCTACGACAAATAACTTGCTCTGTATAGAACCAATTTCCCTGGCGTGATCCGCTATTATTTTTTCTTGATTAAGTTCCATATTCTTAATGATTTGAGCCTAGTTGGCCTCCATATTCTTGATTACCTGAGCCTGATTTAGTTGTATATCCTTAACCATCTGAATCAATTCGTTAACAAGATGCTTAACGTTGTCAACATTGATTTGACAACTTGTTTCTGTTTCACCACTATCATGGATTTGCGCTGTTGTGGTACAAGTGGATTCATCCTGAGAATTGTCTGGAAATCTCCTACTGATAGTTGAGTTCTCTACAAGATCAATTTCATTATTTTGCATAATACTGGGAGCACAAGGCGAGTCATCTTGTTTTATATATTTATCTCTAAAAGCATTGATGATGTCTTGTAAACAATACTCCTCAGGAATATTTCGAAACCAATCGATAGCATCACCTTTTATGGAATAGCCAAAGATACGTATCTTGACATCTTCATGATTATATTGTGAAGGACGACAATATTTATTTATGTGTGATTCATCCATAGATGTGTCAGAGAGTACGGTTCGGATCACCTCCGAAAAAAGAAATTTAAATGACTTTATAATAAGTTTATGAGTTAGGTTATACCTATGAGTTAGGTTATCCATGATGACCTGCTTAAAATTTAAGAAATAGATCCGTGTTCAAGAATAGTCAAAAGGTCCTCAAGAAGCGAACTTCTTAGCACAAACTCTTGTAAGAAATGAAAGAATTGGAGTCGCCACTTGAACATGAAAATAATTCTAAAACAAAATAAATAATCGAGAGTAGCAGATGGATATCAAGGGGGGATTCTTGTCTGAGAGTAAATACATGAATAAGTGGAGTCGCCACCCAAACAAGCAAACCGAAATGTCCAGGCGCTAAAGATACGATGATGAAATGATTAGTGAGATGATGAAAAGATGAAGAGATGAAGAGATGAAATGACGCCAAAAAATGCTATGCCTTGTGACAGGCTAATGAATGGCGAGGAAAGATTCAAACATTAGAAAATGTCGCTAAGACCAAGGACAGAAAAACTCTATCCCTGGCAACGACGCCAAAAAATGTTGTCGCACAAAATGTCTAGGCACTGCGACAACGGCTCAGATCGGGGGCTGTCACCCTGATCCCCAATCTCTCTATCTAAGCTGTCTCCTTGCAAGCTAAGGGAGGTAGACCCTAACAAAAATAAAGGAATAGAATTCGTTGCAAGTCAACCAATTTAGGAGACACAGTCAAAGAACCAAGTACTTGATGAGATTAACGAGATTTCACAGATCAATTATATTAAAACCAGTGCCTTATGGAGTTAAAAGATCTCATTATGCAATTAAAGCCAAGTAATTCATGTATAATTGCTGCTATGAAAACATAAATGACCACAATGATATTCAATAGAAAGCACCATAACCATTCATTAAAATACTTAAGCCCAAAGCAATAAATCATGAGATGACCATTAAATTAAAATGCCAGATACTTGCAATATTTCCGAATTCATAATGTTCTAAATAACCCAATCCAGAAATTATATAGTCAAACTTTGGATTAAAAATTAAAAGCTCATCTAACTATAAAAAAAAAATTACAATTTTTGGAATTTTTTTATTTTTTTATTTTTTACTATTTTTTAAATCCTAAAACAAAAATTTAAAATTTAAAATCCTAAATCTAAAACTAAACCGACTAAACTAAAAGTAAGTCTTTCATTTTTTTTTTAAATTAAAAAAAAAAAAAAAGGAAAAACAAAAATTTTTAAAATCAAAATCTAAACTAAACGCTACCCCAACTAAATTAAAATCTACGGACTAAAAAATTGAAACTCTTTAAAATTTAACGCTAACCAAAATCTAAATGCTAATTATCTAACATAAAATTGAATCCGAACCAAATAATAAAACGTGGGTTTTTTTAATTTTATGTATGCGTGAGTTTGTCTTTTTCTTGCAGGTCGATTTGGACAGCGACAAAGATATGCAAGTCGGACGGCTTGAGGGAGTAGAAGCAGCGGAGCAAATGGCTCGATGGCAGGAGAGGGTTGAAAAGAGCACGACAGCGGAAATGGCTAAGGGGATGTTGGACCGCTGAAGAGGAAGGGTTGACGGCGGGGTAAGGAGGGATGAAGTCGAGGAATTTTGAGGATAGCAGAACATAGAAATGTGTTTATTGAGGTCGATGGTGAAGCAACAGAGAATGAGGGCGTCGGACAGCAGACTTAAGGAGGGACGAGGGCAGAAGAGAAAGGATGGACGGAGCCTGAGGAATGGCTTTGAAAACAAGGAGTAGAAGGATGTCTAGCAAGGGAAAAGATGAGACAGACAAACCCAGTACACTAAAAAAAAACGTCTGGATAATTTAAAAAAATTTCTGTCAAAACTCAGATTTTAGATGCTCTTTAAATCGAATAACATGCAGATCTGCCAACAGAAGAGATTCTGAGGTTAGATCTTGTCCTCAAGGGTTAGATCTGGCTTAGATCTTAAAAAAAAAATCTGAGAAAACCCTGCAATCTACAAAACCAGAACATATCCTGAAAATATATACACAAATTCAAATTATTAAACCCTTACAGCCTAGAGAAAAAATTCAAATTTACAAGCTAATTTACAAATCTGAAACCCTCATGGCTAGTTTTAAACCCATTTCAGCACAATTTTTTTTGAAATTTGAAATTTTAAAGAGAGGCACAAGCCCTAAAAGGCCCTGTAGAAAACACAAATTCGTAAGATAGATTTAGGAAAATAGAAACAATGGGCTTTTTCAGATTTACGAAATCTAAGAGTCGGCTGGTCCAACTGAAGACTTTCCGAAACGCTCAAACCTTTAAAAAAAATTCCCTGCACACTTAGATATGAACTTTAGATTGATAGAGATTTAAGAAAATAACATGAGACCCTTCAGAAAAATAGATAACTAGTCTTTCTGCTAAATCAAAAATGTCATTTTATGAATCCAGAAAACTGCACAAGATACTTATATGCAGATTAATCTACGAAGGCCATCAACCATAAAAATGCAAAATAAAGTAGCAGAGTTTAGAGATAAATCACCAGATAGATCTGGAAAAGGAACACCAAAGTTTGTAACCCCAAAATTTTATGCTTTATTCATCAAAAGGAATCACAAGAGCTTCCAAGAACAAGTGCACGATCCAAAGTTCGGATGCAAATGTCACATCAAGACCTCTAATTTATAAGACAGAATCTCCAACGGCTAGTTCGATTGATCCATGTCAAAATAATCTCGACCGTCGAAAATATTTGATCATCTTTTAATCTGGACCGTCGAAATTATAAATTTGAGGAAAAAACGAATTTATGATTTAAATCCATTTTAATTAACCGAAAAATAATATTTTTGAGTTAATTACCTCAAAATTTTGACTTTGACTTAACCACCTAGGCCCAAGGGTCCCAAATTTCTTAAAATTCTCAATATTACCTTGGCCCGGGGTCTTTAAAAATTCATTTTTTAAGGACCCACGAATTTTGCCTTTGAAGAATTTTATACTCACCTAGGACCTAAAATTAATTAAATTTCTGGCTTAGGATTTTTTAATTAATTTGACCAGAAAATTTAATTAATTGACTGAGAGGGGATTTTAATTATTTTTTCCAACCCTCTTTACATAAAATAAATACATTTAGACACATGAAGGGGGAATACCCATTCGTATAGACCCTCAAATAGGTACCCAATTCTTCGACTCAAAACATGATCTAGTAGACCAATTAGTTTGTAATAAAATAATCTAGCCAAATAGCTAGGATTATTCCCAAACTACTTTTACAAGGACTCGATATAAAACACTAGGACTCACTTAGCATGTTGATGACAAAATCCACCCTAGCTTTGGGGTGAGGCTGGAGGGGAAAACTCTGCCGATAACTTGTGTCGAAAAACACAAGTAAATCAATGAGACAAAAAACCTCCTAGGATAGAAATCGTCACCAACATACTAGGCTTACCTAGGTCATTACATACGCGACGGTTTTACTTAAATCATTTACATCATAAACATGCAGAATGGGTTTACATTGTTCATAAAACTGTCGACTTATGATGGAATCTGAATGGCGCGAACACGTCGAACATGATGAAACCCATTTGAAAAAATGGGGGTGTACTGCTATGGGGTCGTTGACAAAGTGTGGTCAACATTTGGGTCTACTTGGAGACACGTTGCTTCATCGGAAGAATGTGAGAATCGAAAATCTATATCCAAGCAACACACAAAATTGCATAAGTAGCGTCCATTCAAATATTATCATATAACATTAAGCACATGAAAAATAGAAGCTCTTCTTTTATTTATTATTCTACTTAACATGAAAAGTAAATCTACTCTAACTGCAAAAATGAAATGCTGAAATAACAGGGTGTAAGGTTAGGGATACAATACAAAGGATGCCTTGTGGCATTAGATGTGCTCCATATAGTGCATGTTGAGCATTTGCTTTCTTTCAGGCAAGTCTGTAGGCTGCTTTTCAGATGTGCCATGTCCAATCTTGCTAATTGTAGGATTCCGTCTTATCCGAATGTCAAGCTGCTCTCGGCCATCAGACGAATCAAACCGCTTACTTCTTCTTTTCTGCTTTTTTTCTCTTCGTCCGAGGGGGCTGTGATCGCAGCAATGAGACCACTGTAGATTTCTTGTCCTTATCTTGAAAATGCTTGTACAAAACTTCTGATGAACCTGGAATGTGATCGATCTTATTCTGAATATACTCTGTCAATGGTGACACATAAGCTTGATCGTCCTTTGTAACCATAGATAATTCTTCCTTGATGGGAAAAGTGACCTCCGTGTGATGAGATGGAAATTATTTCAGCAAACTGGGAGGCCTATGATCTGTTGACAATTCTGACTTGGGTTGGAAATTCTGCACGTGTGATCTTTCCATTTTTTTCAACTTATTTTGAATATCAGTAGAATGCTTATTATTATCAATAGTAATTTCCCTCGCATGACTCTCTTCAATAGTCAACAAATTGTGTTGAAGAGACATCTAATTAGAATGATTAACTTCCATCATCTTTAATCTATTTTCCATGACATTTATTTCCTATGCATGACTCTCTTTAATCGTCAACAATTTGCGTTCCATGTTTTTTGTTGATTCATCATTATCTGCCTTCATGGCCATGAAGAAATTTTGCATACAGTTCATTTCTTTCTCATGATTTGTTTCGATGATTGTCATTTCCTTGATATGTTTTTCTTCTTAGGCCAATAACTTGCTCTGTATAGAACCAATTTTCTTGGCGTGATCCGCTATTATTTTTTCTTGATTAAGTTCCATATCCTTAATGATTTGAGCCTGGTTGGCCTCCATATTCTTGATCGCCTGAACTTGATTTAGTTGTATATCCTTAACCATCTGAATCAATTCGTTAACAAGACGCTTATCATTGTCAAAACTGATTTGACAACTTGTTTCTATTTCACCACTATCATGGGTTTGTGCTGTCATGGTACAAGTAGATTCATTCTGAGAATTGTCTGGAAAACTCCTGCTGATTGTTGAGTTCTCTACAAGATCAATTTCATTATTTTGTATAATACTGGGAGTACAAGGCGAGTCATCTTGTTTTATATATTTATCTGTAAAAGCATTGATGATGTCTTGTAAACAATACTCTTTAGGACAATTTTGAAACCAATTGATAGCATCACATTTTAAGGAATAGCCAAAGATACGTATCTTGACATCTTCATGATTATATTGTGAAGGACGACAATATTTATATATAAAATAAGTGACCATCCTTAGATGTACTAAAGCAGTGCCTCGATCACCTCTTGAGAAAAAAGGCAATTTAGAAATAACCTCTTTTGGCATGTCATGAAAGGTGTCATCCATGATGACCTGCTTAAAATTTAAGAAATAGATCCTTGTTCAAGAATAGTCAAAAGGTCCTCAAGAAGCGAGCTTCTTAGCAGAAACTCTTGTAAGAAATGAAAGAATTGGAGTGCCACTTGAACATAAAACTAATTCTGAAATAGAAGAAATAATTGAGAATATACAGATGGATATCAGGGGAGGATTCTTGTCTGGGAGTAAATAGATGAATAAGTGGAGTCGCCACCCAAACAAGAAAGCCAACCAAAATGTCTAGGTGCTAAAGATACGATGATGAAATGATTAGTGAGATGATGAAAATATGAAGAGATGAAGAGATGAAATGACGCCAAAAAATGCTATGCCTTGTGACAGGCTAATGAATGGCGAGGAAAGATTAGAAGATTAGAAAATATCGTTAAGACCAAGGACAGAAAAACTCTATCCCTTGCAACGCCACCAAAAAATGTTGTCGCACAGAATGTCTAGGCACCGCGACAACGGCTCAGATCGGGAGCTGTCACCCTGATCCCCAATCTCTCTATCCAAGCTGTCTCCTTGCAAGCTAAGGGAGGTAGACTCTAACAAAAATGAAGGAATAGAATTGGTTGCAAGTCAACCAATTTAGGAGACATAGTCAAAGAACCAAGTACTTGATGAGATTAACGAGATTTCACAGATCAATTATATTAAAACCAGTGCCTTATGGAGTTAAAAGATCTTGTTACGCAATTAAAGCCAAGTAATTCATGTATAACTGTTGCTATGAAAACATAAATGACCACAATGATATTCAATAGAAAGCACCATAACCATTCATTAAAATACTTAAGCCCACAGCAATAAATCATGAGATGACCATTAAATTAAAATGTCAGATGCTTGCAATATTTCCGAATTCATAATGTTCTAAATAACCCAATCCGGAAATTATATAGTCAAACTTTGGATTAAAAATGAAAAGCTCATCTGACTATAAAAAAAAATTATAATTTTTGGAATTTTTTTATTTTTTTATTTTTTAATATTTTTTAAATCCTAAAACAAAAATTTAAAATTTAAAATCCTAAATCTAAAACTAAACCGACTAAACTAAAAGTAAGTCTTTCATTTTTATTTTTTAAATTTAAAAAAAAAAAAATGAAAAACAAAAAAATTTAAAAATCAAAATCTAAACTAAACGCTATCCCAACTAAATTAAAATCTACGGACTAAAAAATTGAAACTCTTTAAAATTTAACGCTAACCAAAATCTAAATGCTAACTATATAACATAAAATTGAATCCAAACCAAATAATAAAACGCGGGTTTTTTGAATTTTATGTATGCGTGAGTTTGTCTTTTGTTTGCAGGTCGATTTGGACGGCAGCAGAGATATGCAAGTCGAACGGCTTGAGGGAGTAGGAGCAGCGGAGCAAATGGCTCGATGGCAGGAGAGGGTCGAAAAGAGCATGACGGCGGAAATGGCTAAGGGGATGCTGGACGGCTGAAGAGGAAGGGTTGACGGCGGTGTAAGGAGGGATGAAGTCGAGGAATTTTGAGGATAGCAGGACATAGAAATGCGTTTATTGAGGTCGATGATGAAGCAGCAGAGAATGAGGGCGTCGGACAGCAGGCTTAAGGAGGGGCAAGGGCAGAAGAGAAAGGATGGACGAAGCTAGAGGAATGGCTTTGAAAACAAGGAGTAGAAGGACGTCCAGCAAGGGAAAAGATGAGACAGACAAACCCAGTACATTCAAAAAAAACGTCCAGCAAATTTAAAATTTTTTCCATCAAAACTCAGATTTTAGATGCTCTTTAAATCAAATAATATGAAGATCTGCCAACAGAAGAGATTTTGAGGCCAGATCTTGCCCTCGGGGGTTAGATCTGGCTCAAATCTTTAAAAAAAAAAAATCTGAGAAAACCCTGCAATCTGCAAAACCAGAACAGATCCTGAAAAATATATACACAAGAAATTATTAAACCTTTACAGCCTAGAGAAAAAATTCAAATTTACAAGCTAATTTACAAATCTGAGGCCCTCGTGGCTAGATTTAAGCCCATTTCAGCACAATTTTTTTTGAAATTTGAAATTTTAAAGAGAGGCTCAAGCCCTAAAAGACCCTATAGAAAACAAAATTCGTAAGATAGATTTAGGAAATTTGAAACAATGGGCATTTTCAGATTTACGAAATCTGAGAGTCGGCTGGTCCAACAAAAGACTTCCCCAGACGCTCAAACCTTAAAAAAAATTTCCCTGCACACTTAGATCTGAATTTTAGATTGATAGAGATTTAAGAAAATAACATGAAACCCTTCAGAAAAATAGATAACTAGTCTTTCTGTTAAATCAAATATGTCATTTTATGAACCCAGAAAACTGCACAAGATACCTGTATGCAGACTAATCCACGAAGACCATCAACCATAAAAATGCAAAATAAAGTAGCAGAGTTTAGAGATAAATCACCACATAGATCTGGAAAAGGAACACCAAAGTTTGTAACCCCAAAGTCTTTATGCTTTATTCATCAAAAGGAATCACAAGAGCTTCCAAGAACAAGTGCACGATCCAAAGATCGAATGCAAATGTCACATCAAGACCTCTAATTTATAGGACAAAATCTCCAACGGCTAGTTCGGTTGATCCATGTCAAAATAATCTCGACCATCGAAAAGATTTGATCATCTTTTAATCTGGACCGTCGAAATTATAAATTTGAGGAAAAAACGAATTTATCATTTAATTCCATTTTAATTAACTCAAAAATAATATTTTTGAGTTAATTACCTCAAAATTTTGACTTTGACTTAACCACCTAGGCCCAAGGGTCCAAAATTTCTTGAAATTCTCAATATTCCCTTGGCCTGGGGCCTTTAAAAATTCATTTTTTAAGGACCAACGAATTTTGCCTTTGAAGAATTTTATACTCACCTAGGACCTAAAATTAATTAAATTTCTGGCTTAAGATTTTTTAATTAATTTGACCAGAAAATTTAATTAATTGACTGAGAGGGGATTTTAATTATTTTTTCCAACCCTCTTTACATAAGATAAATACATTTAGACACATGAAGGGGGAATACCCATTCGTATAGACCCTCAAATAGGTATCCAATTCTTCGACTCAAAACATGATCTAGTAGACCAAGTAGCTTGTAATAAAATAATCTAGCCAAATAGCTAGGATTATTCCCAAACTACGTTTACAAGGACTCGATAGAAAACACTAGGACTCACTTAGCATGTTGATGACAAAATCCACCCTAGCTTTGGGGTGAAGCTGGAGGGGAAAACTCTGCCGATAACTTGTGTCGTAAAACACCAGTAAATCAGTGAGACAAAAAACCTCCTAGGATAGAAATCGTCACCAACATACTAGGCTTACCTAGGTCATTACATACATGACGGTTTTACTTAGATCATTTACATCATAAACATGCAGAATGGATTTACATTGTTCATAAAACTGTCAACTGATGATGGAATCTGAATGGCACGACCACGTCGAACATAATGAAACCCATTTGAAAAAATGGGGGTTTACTGCTATGGGGTCGTTGACAAAGTGTGGTCAACAGGACCAAAAATTGAAGTGTTTGGATGGTTAGATTATGAGATAATTGATGCCCTAGGTGACCTATGTAGGTTAGTCCTAGAAAAGAGGGGAAAGTGAAAGAAATAATCTTTGAGATGATCACCTATGGAGGACCAGTGCCTAATCCTTTTGGGAGATTGGAGTCAAGTAGAATTATGACTATGGATATTAAATTTTCTCTGTCAAGGAGGCCTCAAAGACAACTTCGCATAGCATTAAGGCAGCAACAAAAGCAGCTTCAAGGACTTTATACTTCATTTTGAAAAACAGATGGTTTATCAAGATGAATTTCAACGATGAAGCATATCTAGGAACATTCAGTCATAGTACATGGTTCATACATGAAGCATCACTATCTAGAAATACAATTTCCACAACTTGGCATAAATGGATGCGGTAAATTGGCCCTAGTATAGCGAAATCCCGGCAAAAATGTATGTAACAAAAATAGAAAGAAGGAATAGCATTAAATTGCACTTACATGTATTAAGAGTATATCCAACCATCAAAAATTTTCCAATCAACAAGCTCCAAGATAAGAGAAAATGATCCAAACATCAAAATTCATTCCATGCTCCAAAAATTCATCCTCAAAAAGAATAGCGAAAACCTCACAAGAGAGAATGATCCATCCAAGTCATGATGCTAAAATGAATTCAAATCACTTTTATTTAAATTTTATACACTTCCAATGAGTTTGATTTACATAATTAGGCCCACATTAGCCCCTAGAATAAAATAATGTGCACAATAACTAACTTTTGGTGACAAGCCCACCAAACTAGCTTATAAACAAAGAGTCGAATGGTCAATAATACATGTAGTTGGGCCTTATAAGAAGCCTGATGAAGTCCATAAGTGCCATAATGATAAATAGGTCTCACAAAAGTAGTGGATAAGGGGTTGGCACTTTGTTCTCCAAATAATAATCATGTGGTGCTCCCAATGGGTGTGGGGACACACAAGTAACCTCATAGGTCTCCAAGTAGATCAAAGATGCCTGTAGACCATCTGTAAGGGTTCAAATGATGGTGTAACTGATGCCACATCAGCATACAAGTCCTCGGTCATCTGCCAAGTGCATGGTACAACTATGGGGTTGGCTGGGCATGGTGAACCAGGTGCATCTTCCTTGTCTAGTATGTGAATCTCGAGCAATCTCTGAACATCTATGGGGATCCATGGAGTGCTTTCTAATGTTGTGGAGGCTCGTGGCTCTCTACAAACACCCTACATGTGCTAATGTACACCTCTAGAGGGTTAGGACCTCGTATAGGGAGACCAAACCCAAAATGAAGAATATCTGCAATCCTCCATAAGATCCAATGCGTCCCCTAACCTTCCAACACAAAAAGCCATTTAAAGTAATCGAGTTAAAAATCTTACAAACCATGGACAATAGGTGGGTATTTCATAATGGCATGCCCTTCCATAGTGGGCTTTGGCATGTGCTAATGTCTCCAAGCTCCAAAGGGGGTTAACCAAGTACCCTACTAGGTGGTTTCTACCTTTAGACGGGGTAGTATGTCCAAGGTACATCCTTCAAATGGTGGTGGAAAACATACCCTATTAGGTTGTTTCTACCTTTAGAGGGGGTAGTATGTCCAAGGTACATCCTTTATACCTTGTTCCTAGCCCAGCCCTTTCGACTCAAGCAGTAGCAATAAGAAGAGCGAGGGAGAGGCAAATTTATTCAAGAGGGAGAGGTGGCGTAAGGTCGCTCAACTAACAAGAGAGGAAAGAGTCCTCAAACTCACATCTCAAATCCAGATCTTTGGACCACACTCGGGCTAGCCATGAACACACTCACTAAGGAAACACATTGAATCTAGACCGTTTGTAAAAACCCAAATAGTCGAGAACATACTATGTAGGCGAACACACCAGACCAAGATCAATAGACCACACCCGAAATCTTATTTCCACTCACTAGGGAGACCGAACCAAGACCGATGGACCCAACTCGGATAGCTTTTTACTAGTGTTATTGGGGAAAGACTGAATCAAGACCTTTGGCGACCATCACGACCTCTTATAACACCCACTTAAAAACACACTGAATTTAGACCTCTGGGCCCCAGTAATTAGTAAGTTTATTAAAAGAACACACCGAAACCAGGCCTGCTGGACTGCGATTGGGGTGGGACAATCATTCAGCATTCACCGAGGAGAGAAGAGAACCCTGAGTACTGCTATTGGGGTGGGATAGTCATTCAAATTCACTGAGGGGATACATTGGGGGAGATAACCCTAAGTATTGTTATGAGGGTGAGGCAATAAGAGAGCATTCATCGAGGAGAGACGCCTAGAGAGAGATAACTCCAATTATTGCTATTAGGATGGGGCAGTTCTGGAGCATTCATCAAGGGGAGGCGCCTTGGAAGAGAACCCAGATTACTTCTATTTGAATAAGATAGTCATAGAGTATTTATCTGGGGAAATACCATGATTGCTTGAAAATGTCGATAACTGAGCTAACTCTTCCTTTAGTAGAGCAAGTTTCACATACGAAATTAATACCTGCCGGACCACCCCCAGGTTTCGGCATAGCTCCGTAAAAGCAGTGAAGGCTCTCTAGTCATTAGTGGAATAGTGAATGGCTTACTCTACTGGTCATTGGGAGTTGTGTTGTTCCTATACAGAGACTAACTGATATTCATTCCAAAAGAAGTGTGAGTTAGTGAGGTATAGCCGAGAGGCAGGACAAAACCGGTGCGATCATATTCAATGTTGCTTTGAACCTGATGGCGATCCGACCATGATGGATTTCCAGTGGGAAACCCAAAGACATAGCCTGTAATGGGAAAAAGAAAGAAATCAAGTAGAATCGATCATGTTATTTTTTTTTTACAATTGTGAATAACTCTTTAGACTAATCTAAGGGAGGTCCCGAGATCAATCCTCGTGGCTGCCTTATAACACCACTAGCATATTCCAGCAACCTGCAAGCCAGATACGCCAATTCTTTATGATTTAGCAAGAGCCGAGACCCCAACGAGTATGGGGGAGCCTACTCCTTGAGCCGAGATCATAGCAGGACAATATACTTGATGGAATTTGAACCTGGGTCTCATGGATTTCACCCAGCGAAACTTGTCATTAAACCACATATCATTGTATGAATCGATCATGTTATTACATCAAATAAAATGTCTATTCCAAAGACCCACTGATGATATTTACTAGAACTCTTTAATTGAATCCTGAAGGTTGGAAATCACCTAAACAACAATGGTCATTGTACACCTTGCCCTAAACACTTTTTCTGCTTTCACAGATATAGTTCCCATAAAAGGCTCAAACGAAACACAGTGTTTCTTGAAGACACAAACATGAGAGGTCAAACGGAGAGGTGTAGCTCGCCCCAAATCCGACCCCATCACTACTTTGGTAAAATAAATCTTCACATAGAACGACTACGGAATCCTTAGTACTGGCTACCCTGCTCTCGCTCAACTTTTACCCTTATTATGGTTTCAATCAAGGCATGTGAGAGGCTAACTTCAGTGTGGCGCCCCAAGAACCTAAAGCCCTATCTGGTAATGGGAAAAATAGCATCAAAGTGGATTCCCTCTCCTATCTCAGGATGGCACCTTGATATGATTCCGGGATCGGTTAAGGCGGTCCTTATTCGTTGAAAAATCGGACACGATGTCCATTGAAAAACATAGTCCTTGCGTTGTGCATAGTTAAGGATGGATTCTCCGATGTTAGTAATCGAGTTAAAGATCTTACAAACCATGGACAATAGGTGGGTACTTCATGATGGCATGCCCTTCCATAGAGGGCTTTGGCATGTGCTAATGTCTCCAAGCTCTGAAGGGGATTAACCAAGTACCCTATTAGGTGGTTTCTACCTTTAGAGGGGGTAGTATGTCCAAGGTACATCCTTCAAAAGGTGGTGGCATGTGATAAAGAGATGAATGGAACAGGGAATGAAAGGGGCAATCATGGGCGACATGTCAGGGTACAAGGGTAGCTAGTAAAAGGGAAGCCCACTCTCGGGTATTTAATGTATAAGAGGGAGAAATCATGGTACATGAAGTGCCCTAACCTTGATTTTTCCACCCTTCTTTATATGTCTTTTGTCTTTTCTGGTTTTTCTTTAATTAACTACTTAGGGCTCAAAGGATAAGAGCATGATGTGTAAGGTATATCAGTGGATACCCCCTTTAAGGTAGGGCGGTTCATTGCCCACCAGGGGTTGGGACAATCATGGGTTCCTAGATGATAAAGGAGGCTCATTTAGGGCCTATGGAACCAGGGTGATGGCCATGGGTATGGGATAGAACTCATGCACTGGCTTTTTCCCACGTCCCAAATGTGTTTGTCCCAAACATCTTTTGTATCTCGTGGGACATTTTCCTGTTGAATGTGGCCAATTATGCTTTTACCTTTGCCTTTTAGCTGCATCAACATCTGAGGAATCTTTTGAAGCTTGACCCAAGGAGTGAGCAAGGGGAAGGGGAGGCTATATCTATGTGGACTCAATGGAAAAATGTGGACCCAGGTGGGAAAGATGATGGATGGGGTTATAATAAACAGAAGGGGAGTGATATATGTGGATGGGAAGCGAGACCACGCAACCAAAATCGAGGTTTCCCATGTAGTATCACCCTAAAACCCAATGGTCAGTAAAACAAATCCCACGAGACTAAGATCCAAGGGTAACATCCAAAAGAGGTCTAAGGGACAAAAGCACATACCTAGCCCACTCTTTCTACCGAATCCTCACATTAATTTATGCCCAGAAGTATCCATGATAAGCAAACTACAATACTCAATTACCAAATGACAAGGCATACCTTTAGGTTCGGGAGGCCCACCTTCAAACATGTGATCATGAGAGAGGGTTGAGGGAACACATGGTTGGCTCTGGTGGCAGAGAAATGGCCCAACACTCTAATTGGTGGTGCAAGGGGCTACTAGCTACCGGCTAAGGTCCATCTTGGAGAAAAAAAATTCTCCTAGGGATATCACCCACAAAGTGGTACTGGTGGGTAAGATATGGCTTCACCTGGGACGTGATATCTCGAAAAAGTGGGTGAAGCTATTCGAACGGGAGGTCACGAGAACTCGAACAATCTCTTGGTTACCATAGACCTGTTACCTGCACATATCAAAGACTAAACCCATGGGGCAGCGTGTTTTTGCAGTGTCTTATGATCACCCATGCTTAATGTTAGGCTGTAAAATCAACAAATAAAATGTGAAAATTTTAATCTAAATGTAGCTAATCTATCATGAGAAATATCATATGACATTAGTTCTAAAGAAAAAATCATCATGCGATGCATACTACCCTAACATGCATATGGTAGAAAACTAATATTAAGTGTAATCATAAAACCAGTGCAACCAACATATCATCAAATCAATATAAATATGTCGGCCTATATGATTACTCATGTAGCAAATGCCAAAGTGAATGTGGACAAAATCACATGGATGATAACGCCGGTGGGAGGTAGGAAAATAGAATGCCCATACATGGATGATTATGTGAAAAGAGGTAAGAAAGGGATGTAACCTAGTCGATGAGATCCTCTCTTCTAACCAAAATATAGAGATGTCAATGATTAGGCTCATAAAATTTTAATGGATGGAAACCTCTGGCATATTGTTTTCATTATGATCCTTATTATTCGTGTCATGTTTCATGGCCTCTACAGGGTTATGATTAGTAGGAAAGGGAGACTGATGGGATGGAGAAACACAAGTATGTTGCCCATGATGATCACACTGGAAAGGTGGAATTATAGATTGATCATGACCCTGAGGGGGTGCCCAAGGAGATAACAAATATTCAAGGCGAGTTCTCCCTCGATACTATGCTCAGAAAGGGGAAAGGGATCAAGGTCACTTGAGATCATATGAAAATGGGTGCAAGAATCACTTTCAAAATGATGACCAAGAGAGGGAGGCAAATAGGAGGGTGGAATTGTTGTATCCAACAGGTTTCTCTTCCCCAAAATCATAAGGCTCAGGGGATTTGAAGGCAACATCATACTTAGGAGAGGTGGGAGCCTTACCGATTTCTTTTGTATCAAATATTGGGCCTTTCCTAGAAGGAAAATTAATCACTTCCAACTGCCCCTCTTTATGCAAGGGAAAATAAAATTTCTCCTTCCCAAGGGCATCAATGGATATGTCATCATAAATAATGCCCGAGAGAAAGGGAGGACCAATCTCAGCCTCATTCTCCTTGTCAGTGTCTTAAATGGGAGCACAATCAAATTGAGGACCAACAATTTCCCAATTCTGCTTTTCAATATGGAAGTAGTCTCCAATCTCATCTTCTAAGGGGTAAATGGGATCACCTTCCTCAAGGTTCTCAAAAGGAAAGTCATCAGCAGTAATAGCCTCAAGAAAGGTAATGTGAGTCTCAACTTCATCCCTCCCAACACGTGTTCTCAAAATCATCATTTTCGTCATGTGGACCTAATGAGGACTCGTCTTCCTACTCATTACTTAGATTCTCAATGTCTTCATGATGCTCAATGAAGGCTTCCTCTTGGATGCTTAATGTGGGGTATACTTGAAAATGTATAAGAAAGCCATCAATGAACTCCTCAATAGATGAGATACTCTTAGGTTCGTGATCATGCAGCCATGAGTTATGACCACCGAGAGATCCCCTGAACAACAACATAAGGAAATCTTGGTGAAAAACCTCCTCTCTTGAAGCATGTGCATTAAATCTTTCTACATGGTCAATTGCGGGGAGTGGATCACCATCAAACACGGTCACCCCCTCGTACCACCCTTCCCATGACATGATTAGGGTGCCCACGGATGCTAGCAATGTCCAAAGCAGGAAATTTATCAAAGAAAGAAAACCTATTTGAAATATACATGAAAAATATGTAGGAGTCGCCAGGGTGAATTCAAAGATGCCTAGAAAAATAGTTGCTTCACCCTACAAGCATCGACCTTAAAGTTCCGTAAAGAACTAGGGCTTCGTTCTTTCAGTGGAGTCGCCAATAATGTTATGTCAATATGTCGTATGGGGAACAAAACACGCGTTTCGTGTCCCCGGAAATGATGCCAGAAATGTTACCGCTCAAACTAGCAGAGGTCCTAAAAGGAGATCCTTGAAGGGCTACCACTAGGTCAAGGGCAACAATGGAGCAATAGCCCACTGTCACCTTATCTAAGGCTCCTTACTCTTTACGGACTTTCACTGATGGGAGGAGACCCATTATAATAAGGATCATGAAATTGAATGGATTAATAATAGGATGAGAGGTGATCCTATAAGCCTATTCACAAAAGAGGCTCAGATATTTGACTTTCTTGCTTTGAAAGCATGGTGAAAGACTCACTAGGAAAGGCTTAGGGGAATTCTAAGAGCTAGGGTTTGAGTATAAGATTTGTGAAGAAGATTCTTAGCTCCTAAAATCCTTGTGCAAACTTAGCTTCCAAGTGGTCTCTGTGAAATTGGCTTCAAAAAGTTGTGGGACCACACGAGACCAAGTGGACCCAAGGTTACGTCAAGAGAATGGGGTTGACCAACCAATGATGTGCTTCACCTAATCGGGGAGAAGGGGATCAAGGAAGAAATTTTCAATGAAAGATAATGCAATGATCCCAGTGAGGTTTCTAGCTTAAGAAAACCAAGGGCAAGAATTTGCCTTCGAGCTAGGGTTTGCAATATCTCAAGATCCCACCATTGGAATCTCCTGAAATTTGCAGGGCTTCTTGAGCAGACACAAGCATAGTTGTGGACCAAAAATCGAAGTGTTTGGATGGCTATATTGTGAGATAATTGATGCCCTAGGTGACCTATGTAGGCTAGTCCTAGAAAAGAGGAGAACATGAAAGAAATATTCTTAGAGATGATCACCTATGGAGGACTAGTGCCTAACGCTTTTGGGAGATTGGAATCAAGTAGAATTATGACAATGGATATTGAATTTTCTATGTCAAGGAGGCCTCAAAGACAACTTCGCATAGCATTAGGGTAGCAGCAAAAGTAGCTTCAAGGACTTTATACTTAATTTTGCAAAATAGATGGCTTATGAAAATGAATTTCAACGATGATGCATCTCTAGGAACGTTCACTCATAATACATCTCCCATACATGAAACATTTCTATCTAGAAACACAATTTCCACAACTTTGCATAAATGGATGCTAAAAATTATCCCTAGTATAGCGAAATAATCCCAGCAACAATGTATGTGACAAAGATAGAAACAAAGAATAGCATTAAATTGCACTTACATGTATTAAGAGTATATCCAACCATCAAAACTTTTCCAATCAAGAAGCTCCAAGACAAGAGAAAATGATCCAAACATCAAAATTCATTCCATGCTCCAAAAATTCGTCCTCCAAAAAGAATAGCGAAAATCTCGCTAGAGAGAATGATCCATCCAAGTGATGATGTTAAAATGAATTCACATCACTTGTATTTATACACTTCTAATGAGTTCAATTTAGCTAATTAGGCCTACATTAGCCCCCGGAATAAAATAATGCGAAAAATAAATAACTTTTGGTGACAAGCCTCTTAAGAGGTCGAATGATCAATGATACAGGTAGTTGACCCTTCTAAGAAGCCTGATTAAGTCCATAAGTGCCATAATGATGAATAGGACTCCCAAAAGTAGTGGACAAGGGTTTGGTCCCTTGTTCTCCAAATAATAATCTTGTGGTGTTACCAATGGGTGTGAGGGCACACAAGTAACCTCATGGGTCTCCAAGTAGAGAGAAAATGCATGTAGACCATCTATAAGGGCTCAGATGATGGTGTAAGTGATGCCACATTAGCATACAAGTCCTGGGTCATCTGCCAAGTGCATCGTAAAATTGTGGGGTCGGTTGGGCATGGTGAACCAAGTGCATCTTCCTTGTCCAGTAGGTGAATCTCGAGCAATCTCTAAACATCTCTAGGGATCCATGGATTGTTTTTTGCTGTTGTGGTGGCCCATGGCTCTCTACACACACAGTACATGTGCTAATCTACCCCTCTAGAGGGTTAGGACCCCATATAGGGACACCAAACCCAAAATGAAGAGCATCTATAATCCTGCATAAGATCAAATCCGTCCCCTAGCCGTCCAACACAAAAATTTATTTAAAGTAATCGAGTTAAATAGGACAATAGGTGGGTACTTCATAATGGCATGCCCTTCCATAGTGGGCTTTAGCATGTGCTAATGTCTCCAACCTCCGAATGGGGTTAACCAAGTAGCAAGTACCTCATTGGGTGGCTTCTACCTTTAAAGTGGGTAGTATGTCCAAGGTACATCTTTTAAATGGTGGTGACATGTGATAAAGAGATGAATGGAACAGGGAATGAAAGGGGCAATCCTGGGGCACATGTCGAGGTACAAGGGTAGCTAGTAAAAGGGAAGCCCACTCTTAGGTATATAATATATGCGAGGGAGCAATCGTGGTACATGAGGTGCCCCGACCTTGATTTTTCCACCCTTCTTTATATGTCTTTTATGGTTTTTCTTTGATTAACTGCTTGGGGCTCAAAGGATAAGAGCATGATGTGTAAGGTATCGCAGTGGATACCCCTTTAAGGTAGGGCGGTTCATTTCCCACTAGGGGTTGGGACAATCATGGGTTCCTATATGATAAAGGAGACTCATCTAGGGCCTATGGAACCAAGGTGAAGGCCATGGGTATGGGGTAGAGCTCATGCATTGGCTTTTTCCCACGTGCTAAATGAGTTTTTCCAAGCCATCTTTTGCATCTTGTGGTACATTTTCCTATTGAATCTGAGAAATTATGCTTTTACCTTTTCTTTTCAGCTGCATCAACCTCTGAGGCATCTTTCCAAGCCTAACCCAAGGAGTGGGTAAGGGGAAGGTGAGGCTAACCCTCTATGGACTCAGGTAGGAAAGATGATGGATGGGATTAAAATAAACAGAAGGGGATTGATATATGTGGATGAGGAAGCGGGACCACGCAACCAAAATCAGTGTTTCCGATGTAGTACCACCCTAAAACCCAATGGTCAGTAAAGGAAATCCCACAAGACTAAGATCCAAGGGTAACATCCAAAAGAGGTCTAGAGGAAAGAAGCACAGACCTAGCCCACTCTTTCTGTCGAATCCCCCTATTAATCCATGCCCAGAAGTAGCCATGATAAGCAAACTACAATACTCAATTACCAAATGACGAGGCATACCTTTAGGCTTCAAACATGTGATCATGACAGATGGGTGTGGGACCACATGGCTGGCTCAGGTGGCGAAGAAATGGCACAACGAGCTAGTTGGTGATGCAAGGAGCTACTGACTACCAACTGAGGTCCATCTTGGAGAAAACAATTCTCCTATGGATATCACCCACAAAGTGGTGGGTAACATACTTCATATGTCATCATGGAAGGAGCTCCTTCATTTATTCATTACTAGGTCATGCTTCAACAATCTAAGGCTTGCCATCATATAGATAGGGATTTCTTGCACATAGGATCTTATCTAGGGAAAGCTACCAAGGATGTCATTTTATTGACATCAATGACAACTTTATCCAACATTAATATTTCAATTAATTGAGTCAAGATGCTTGAGATTGGTTCTAACCTCATTGGATATCATATAGAGAAACTAGAGATTTAGATCCCACTAAAAAACCAACAGACTTAATAGTTTTTGAGGTTTCAAGATTGAGGGGTATTGCAATGTTTCTATTGGAATTTGTCATGTATGAGGGTATGCAAATACCATTTAATTAAGAGGACCAAGAACTCTATGTACCTCGATGTTGGTGACATTGATTGTCAAACTCTTATGTCACGACCATAGTAAAAACGTACCCATCACTCAAACAGAATCACAATTTGACATTTTAAGCTTTTTCTATCATATTTTAATGTTTATAGGGTGATGATATTGATGATGAGGATCACAATATAGGCAATGATTTTGATGATATGTAGTACTAGTTATTTGTTAAAGCGAAAATTTTTTTGGACTCTATACGCCATCTGGGGCCTCTTTGTTGATGTATTTTTTATTCAAAGATGGATTGCAGTCAGTGCTATTTTGGTTATATGCATTAGTTGGATGATTGAATTTGTATCATCATCATGTAAATGTTTTATATATTTCATATTTTATGTGTAATTCACAAATTTGTTTTTAATATATATTTTATTTTTTAATATATAATGTATAACATGTCTTCTATATCAGCCTTTGGGGGGTCGTCGTGTCACGTGTCAGATACTTGTATTTTTGTGTCCTCTGTGTCTCATGTCCCATGTCTATGTGTCATGTGACTTACGTTAGCACCCAATGTCCCTACTCAATATCTACAGGGAAGTGGCGATCAGTTCTACCTGGACCCCTGGGTGAGGGGGTAGAGAATGGTCACCAGAAAACCTCCCATACACAGTTGAAGCTCACATGGTTAGACCCATTTGATGTTCACCAACTTCTCTCATGTGGCCAATGTTTACATGGTCTAGCTTAATAATTTATGATTCCACCAATTTACCATGTCTAGATTCTACACTCACTTCCTAATAAATGATATGAGAACATCCATGAAGGTAGGCGAAGAGATGCCAGCATGAAATACAACCTACTTCATTAAGAGAAGATAATTTAGCATGCAATACCAACAATATAGTTGTACAAGTAATTGACTATACATAACTTAGCTAACAAAATTTATCATGCAACATAACCTGCTAGTTCTATGAGTGACTGTTGATTCCTATTGTCTACCAAATACCTTAAGTGACAGGGTACACTACGGTTGTTGACAAACCTCCAAAAAAGCCAAAATTTACATGTTTAGAGACACCTAATGTTCACAGTCATTCATGTGAATCAGATTTGCTTTGTCTCGGCTTACTAATCTGTAGCTCCAAATCACTAGATCTATCATTAATAATTTGATATGACAGGTTCAAGGTTGTCATGAATAGTTTACCCCGATAAGTAAGAATATGAAAACTTAATAAACGTAGAGTCAATATAATTTTTGATCATCAAGTCTCGGTAGATGATAACACATATATGTAAGTGAATTATCACAAGTAATTATCAAGAAAGAGGAATCAAAACCCTAATGCTACTAGCATTGATTTCTCAACACTTGATAGGGTGCTCCCAATGGCTAGAGAGCTACTATTGCAAGCATTGTCACTAGCTTCAAGCGGCTGTGACCTAAGATACTTTTGGCAGTCGACCACAAGCTTGGAAACTCTAATTTGAATCAGATATGCCTATTGGGCTCATCTCTTGATATTGTTTGGTTGATTTTGTTGGATAATCTTGTGGATGGTGAATTGGAACATTGTATTCTCTCTTTGCTGAATATTTTATGACAATCTAATAAGAAGAAGAATTTGAAATGGTTTTCACTGTAGTGGGTTTTTCCCTGGTCTTTGACCAAATCCTTGTGTCTCCTATTTCTCTTGATTGTCTTCTACTGTCTATTGCATTTATCGTAATATCTACAATTTCTCTTGATAGTTGCAAGAATAAGTTGTGTTGAAAGATAGATAATTAAAGAAAAGAGTTGGGCTAAAGTGATTGTAACAGCGTAGAACAATGGAAAATTAACAAGAGATCGGAGCTAAGGTGAAGAAAAGCCCAAGGAAACAAGAGACAAGAAGCAATCATTCTTAAAAGTTGCAAGAGTCTATTTGATTTGGTCAAGGTGTCTACCTTTTACTTCATGGATAATGAGAAGGTGGGTGAATCATCTAACTTTGTTGCTTGGAAGATCAGGATGGAAGTTATACTAGATGACAATGATGTTTTGAAATATATGCAAGGAAAAGTACCTGAGCCTCCGTCAAATGCTTTTGTTGTTGTCAAATTCAAGTACAATAAAGGTGAGCTCAAGGCCAACAAATTTATTTTTGATGGTTTGCAAGATCGTTTACTTGTTTTTGTTGGTAGCTTGAAAAAGTCCAAGGATATTTTATGACAAGTTGGTTGGGATGTATGAGGTCAATAACTTGAATCACTTAATCTCTTTGAAAAATCAACTCAAAGAAATGAATATGAACAAAGGGGAATCTGTGCAATCCTATATCATGAGTATCCTACCTAAGGGATCAATTACAATCTGTTGGTGAAAAAATATCTGACAAAGAGTTGGTGGTGATGACTCTTCAAGGTCTTCCTCCTATTTGGGAAACCTTCATTACTACTTTAAGCAACAAAAATATTCTTTCATCATTTGATCAACTCATTAGTAAATACACTCAAGAAGAGTGCCAGGATGATTGCAAGAGGAAGAATTCAAAAGCATGATAGAAGAAGAAATGATGGTAGAAGAAGAGGAGATGATAAAAGAAGAAGGGATGATAGAAGGAAAAGAGATTGTTGAGATTTTGTGTATTTGGGGTAGCATCAGTTGTGCTCTAGGTCCCAAATTCTGAGGAAGGACTAGAGTTCACCTGATCTACAAGACCCAGAAATGGATTTGGGAAATGTCATCTGGTTTAGGAGATATTAAATTAATTAATTATTTTAATGTATTTCCTAAGTTAAAACTTAGGAAAATAAAATAATTAAAGTGGATTTAATTATACATGTGATGAAATTGTCTGAAGTCACACAGATCAAGCTTTCTTTTAATCTTGGTCGTTGACAAATCAACGAGAAAAGTATAAAGGAAAGGCTTGGGGTCATTTGTAAAGACACACAGAGACAAAGCACTGAAGCTAAGCTGAGATTCTAGGGTAGAGTTTGCTAAGAATACTCAGAAGTGTTTCAGTTGCAGAGAGGGAATTTAGAACAAGGGGATGATCTGATCCCAAGGTCTAGAATACACAAGAGGCAAAGAAAAGATCAACTCAAGGACACCGCAGAGGAAGGCAACAGCAACAGCAAGGACAGCGTAATTTTCAGGAAACCCTTCAAGGGTTACGCAGAGACCCTTAAGGGCAACGTAGAGACTGCGTCACCCATTATGGGGTAACGCAGTCCCTTCCGAAGCAGCGTTGAGGGTTTGGAGGCCATCCAAGGCTAACATAGAGGCTTTTAGGGGCTTCAGAGGCTGACGCAGTGCATTTCAAGGACAGTGCTGGGTTTCTAGGCCCTAATCTTGGCTAAGTTCTGTAAATCCCGTTTGAGGGTGTGGATCAGTCATTATTTTGGCCCTAGATCAACCAGATAGCTGTAGATCTAGTGTTTCTCTGTCGAATTTTCTAGATCTGAAACCCAAATTTGTGTATTCAAAAATATTCTTAACAATAGAACCCTCCAATAGCTAGAGACCGATTTTACCACATTGGGTTTTTCCGGGGACTATTTGTCTAGAAATAACTGTGTCACTTTGTTAATGAGTGCATGTGCTTATTCTAGATCTGGATTGGCAGAGATCTGTTATGTTTTTTGCTTCGATGTTAACTTGAATTTATTCATTTGATAACTTATCTAAGTAGGAAGAGCTTAACTGGATTAACAGTACTAATTTCTGCATAAGATATAAGATTTAGAAATTTCTACAGAGATAAGGTCAAGAAATTCCAAGTATGAAAACAATGCAGCTGCTAGTCAATTTGAATATATTCTTTTTTCTGCTCTTTCTAGTTCTTCCCCTCCAGATTCGTATGATAGTTGGTTGGTAGATAGTGGGGCTTCTAGACACTTCTCCGGATACAAGGATGTCCTCTCTAATATGGATGAGAGGGAGACAACTTTGAAGATCATTCTTGGAGACAACTCTACTCACCCTGTGAAGGGTTTTGGTTCCATCAAATTTCATTTGGACTCTGGTAAATCGATTCTCCTTCATGATGTGATGTACGTTCTAGGATTAAAGAAGAACTTGGTATCTATTTTTTCTTTGAAAGACAAGCGTATGAGAGTAGCTTTCATCAAAGGAAAAGTCCTCACATGACCTATTGATTCTTGAATCTCACATGAGGGATGTTTTTACCTTGGGATCTAGAGTTGAAGGAATCTATAGAGTCAATGGAAGACCTCTACTAGCAATGGTGCATGACACTAATCATCAAAGTGAGTTATGGCACCAAAGTGGAAAGAAGACAAGGGGACCATTCCCCTCTAGCAGAAACAAGACCGATGATATTCTTCAACTTATTCATAAGAAGGAAACTATCGTACCTTATAATCCCAACCAGAATGGAATAGTTGTGAAGGAATAGGTTTAGAAGGATGCCATGGCCAAAGAATATGAATCCATTATGAAAAATGATGTATAGGATGTTGTGCCAACACCTAAGGGAAAGTTTGTTGTAACTTCAAAATGGCTATACACGATAAAGCATGGAACTGATGGAAGCATTGAGAAGTACAACGCAAGGTTCGTGCCCTGAGGTTTCTCCCAAAAAGAGGGAGAAGACTATGATGATATATTTTCTCCCGTTTCCTGCTACAACACTATTAGATCAATTGTTGCCCTTGCTGCTAGGCAAGGATGGACACTTCACCAAATGGACGTAAAGACAACATTTCTTCATGACATACTACAAGAAATATATGTTGAGCAGGCTCAGGGATTTGAAGTGAAGGACAGGAAGACTCACATTTGCAAGTTGATGAAAGTATTATCGGTTGAAGCAAGCTCCCCAAGCCTGGTATGGTCGTAATGACAATTACCTCGTGAAGCTTGGATTCACAAGTAGTGTTGATACGAACCTCTACTTCAAAGTGGTCTAAGGTATGCCTTTGATTTTGGTTTTATATGTTGACGATTTATTCTTGACAGGTAGTGAGCCCCTGATGCTCGAGTGTAAGAGGGAGTTTGCATCCAAGTTCGAGATCAAGGATCTTGGTATGATGCATTACTTCATAGGATCAGAGGTTTGGCAGAGACTCGGAGAGATTTTCCTTTCTCAAGGAAAATATGTTGTGAAGTTATTGGAAAGATTTTGTTCCCTCACCTTAAATGGGGGGTTAATCTTCAATCCTAGTCCAGTGGAACCTCCCCTAATGGCCCATGGTTTTAAGAAAGGCACTACTTGGGAAATCACGATTGAAATAGCATGGTCCCATTTTTCAATTCCATATTTATCACTTCCCTCCGTACACTACGAGCCCTATATTCCACCTTCTCCCTATAGGTCCACATGATCATGGGTCCACTGGGCCATAGAACCCCCCCTCCCCTTGTCCACATCTAGGTCGAGCTTGGAAAATTTTCCCCCGGAGGTTGATCAACTAAAATAAAAGTAAAAAGTATATCATGGCCACAACCAAGAAACAAAAAATAACGAAAAGTATAAAATGCCAAAGATGGCCAAGACATTAATATTAGCATGTGGGAAAAATCCAAGCATGAGCTCTACCCCTTATCATTATGGCCATCACCTAGTTCCTGAGGCTAATGTTGCCCTATCACATCATTGAAAGGGAACCCTTGCATGTCCCAACCCCTTGTCGGAAATGAACTGCCCCACCATTAGGGGATAACCACTACTACACATCATAAACAACATACTCTTGTTTCCTAGAGCTTCAAGCATTAATACAAAGAAAAATTAAAAGAAGGCAAAAGGCAGTCAGAGGGGTCAAAAAACAAAGGCCAGGGTAACTCATGCATCCATGATTCCTCCCTTCTCACATCTGTATGCCCAGAATGTGGATTTCATCATTATAGCTAACCCTTTGACCATGGCATTTGGCCCTGAGGCCCCTTTATCCCCCTTTTGTTCCATCATTATTTGCACGCCACCTGTTGATTGAAGGATGTACCAGAGACCTGTCTTTCCCCTTAGGGGCTAGAAACACTTATAGGATCGTTTATTAGCCATTCCTACCTAGGGAGGTAACACTATTACATGATCAAAGCCCCAAATTTGGAAGGTAAGCCCCATATGAAGTATCAATTTTCCCTTGATTAAAAAGCCTAGTCCACTTAGATGCACTAACGATTATTGTACCTAATGGTGAAGATGCAACAATGGACATTGTGTGATTAGCAAGTGGTTTTCATCATGGGTTACGCAACTTAACTGGGTCCCAAGTCCACTAGAGGAGCATTATAACACCCTATAGGTGAAGTGTTGAGAACCATGGGACTCCTACCACTTGCAAAGCATCATTCCATTCCATGGGCACCTACAAAAACCTAGCAATATGAAATGCCCCACATTATGCATGAGATGATGCACTTGGACCATTGTGCCCCAGATGGCTTAGTAGTGAGCACATGGTTTGGTAGCTAACCTGAGGAGCAAATGAGGTTTGTCTCACTCCTTGAGACATGGGAGGGCTAGCACCATCCTCAAAGCCCTCAACGTTGGAGCAAAATCAAGCTATTCTATCACCAACAGACCCATGAAACCCATTTTGTGCCTACACAAAGTTGGGGTCCACAAGATGATTTGCATAGAGATGTTGGGGTGAACCCCTAGATCATAATTTTTGGAGCCCTCTACACTCACTTTGACACTGGAGGAGCCCAACCAATGTTGCACGAAGCAGGGATGTGGAAGCATCATTTCCCAAAAATCTAGGAAGTGAAGCGTCTCAAAAGCGTCTACTATATATATATATATATATATATATATATATATATATATATATTTGCATTTATATTAAGAAAACATCCAAAATCTCAACTTAGTTGTAGAAGACATGAAAACATGCATATTTTTACATAAATCAAGACAGATATGGCATCCATTGTACATCAATGATTAATTATTCTAGCATCAACCATCTAGAATCTATATTCCTCTTCTCTTGTCTAGCCTTTGCCTCTACTCCGATTCTCTAGGGATATTAGTCAAAATTGCCCAATTTTGATAAAACAGCCTAATCCAAGCCTTATTATATGGTACAGAAAGCTTAACATGCCTGATCAGTGATTTTGACTCGAGTGAAGGGTACATTTTTGCTAAGGCCACGACAAAGGAGATTAACAATCAACAACACCAACACTGGGGTACATATAGGGCTCGGTGCTCTTGAGTAAATGGAAATCGCATGCCCTCATACATGATATAATCCAATGAAATGCCACAATGCCATTGATCCTGAAAACTATTAAGTCTGTTGAAATTTGAATGGGATAGGAAATTCTATTTTCTGCATATGAAGTTTGATGAGGTTGGAACCACTCTCAAACATCCTGAGTCATTTCATGGTAATTTTTAAAATTTATGTAAAAGGATGGAAATGAAAGATAAAGGAGAATGTCACTTTAACTTTAAGAATTTAACATTACCATTAGGGAGCATCTAGGAAGTGTCTACGAAGCATCAAGGGGCACCTTGGTAGTATTCGAAAAGCATAGTTCCTCACATAACAATTCGAAATTTCCAAAAAAATAAAAAAATCGTGGAACCGTGTGACCTGTTCACCTTCTCTCGGATCTGCTCGCGATCCGCAGTGGATACATACCCGAACCTCCAAGGATCCACACCCGATCCTTTCTCAAATCCTGCAACATTGAGCCCAACGCATACCCTAGAAGGGCCTACGCATGCATGATGTCAAAATAGCAGCCTTGTTGCGCTCAAATTGTCAAAGTTCCAAGCGGAACTGTCTATTTTTTCGCCAAGGAACAAATCACCTATCGGCAGTATATGTGTCATGGTCTCCCACTCTACAAGTTATATGATGTAAATGATCCTAGTGTGACAAAGACTCTATGTAACAACCTAGATAAGTCTACAATTTTGGCGGCAAATTTCATCCTAGGAGGTTTTTTAACCTCGTTGGTTACCTGCGTATCTAAACACAATTAATCATAAGAGTTTTTTCCCCTTCAGCGTAAACCCCCAAAGCTAGAGTGAAATTTATTACCAATGTCTTAGACGGGCCCTAGTGTTTTAGTCGAGTCTAAAGTAAAAGTGGTTTGGGAATAATTTAAGCCAGATGTCTCAATTATTTTATTACAAACCACTTGGTCTACTAGATCATAATGTGTCGCAGATGGGTTATTATTGGAAAGTGTAACTAGGTTCATTATTCATACTGACTATGTAATTATGTATTTATGTAATGAAGAAGACAAAGATAATAAAATGTATTTTTTTTTCTGCTTGCTTCATGGGTTTCATGAGCAAGATTTTTATTAGGTCAAAAGACTTCTTCTTGATGACTTTTAGGGATTTGTCATCTTGTCATAAATGTCCTAATTAAGAGCCATGTCTATGAAAAGTCAAGTAAATGAAGTATGCCTCAAGACCTTGTCATATAAGCCTTGAAGACATCGCTCAATATGATGCTCAAGATCAGCATTGAATATCTCCTCAAAGCAGCCTATCAGTAGTGGAAAAGTCGCCTCACATACCCCTGATCAAGTCGCCCTCATAACATAAGTATAGATCGGCTTATTTACAGTCAGGATCAACTATTTAAAGGAGCATGCGGATTATAGTTTGACATAGATTTTCGGTCAAGAGTTCTGAGATTTAGTACAAGCTTCAGGACTGAAATATAAGTGCAATAAAGAGAGAACAGAACTGTGGATTGAAGAATAGAAGGACATTATATCAGCAAAGAAAAATATTATGGTTAGGATATAAAGATTATGTGATTTAGTGCAGAACTTCAGGTCTGCAATAAATGCGAGTTTAGGATTGTGTTGATATGAAGGAGGGAGACAAGTATCTTATATATATACGAAGATATATCACTGTGTTAAAGAGAAAAATTGCAGAATTGTGTTTAGTGTGAAGTTGTTGTTACAATTTGGGTACCAGAAGACAAGTGGTTCCCTAAGGCTTTGATCTTTGGCCTAGGGAAAAGTGTCCAAATGTATTTGTACTTTTATCCTAAAGTGACTTTATAAGTGGTAAAGTCAATCTAATTTTAAAGTGACTTTATAAGTGATAAAGTTACATTCTAATTTTAAAGTGACTTTATTAAAGTGAATGAAAAATTAGAAAGTGAAAAAGTGACTATGGAAATAAAAGGCTAAGTGGGTCTTTATTTAAGTGCGTGAGTCAAAAAATAGAAAGTGAGAATTAAATGCACATTTATTCTCATCCCTAGATCTAGATGAATCTCAGCCATTAGATCTTAGAGTTACCAAAAAGGTCACTTAGGGTAAAAGGAGAGGAGAAGAGGAAAAGATCACTTCAGTCTTTCATGAGCTATTGAGAGAAAGAGAAGGAGAGCAAGGAGAAAATTTCTGAGTAGTGAGAAGTTGAAGGAGGGCAGCAAGAAGACTTCAGCAAATCTGTACAACAACTTAGTGGCACAAATCCGAAGGCAGAAATACGCACAGTAGGAGATTGGCACATATTTCGAGAAAGGAGGCACAAAAATCGAGGAATCCGTACAGCTGCTTTAGCACGAATTCCAAGGTAGCTTTTGGGCACGGAAATCGAGGAGAGGCACTGTTGTTTTTCTGGCACAGATTTCGATAAATCCGTACAGCAGCGGCAGCATAGATTTCCAGGCAAATTCTGGCACAATTTTCGAGGAGCAAGTGCAGATGTACTTTCCGTACAGTCTGTACAGCCGTACGGTTATACTGTTGTATTATGGGCGCAATTTTCGAGGATGATAGTTCAACATTTAATGTTGTCATTAATGCTGTAAAAATTTCTGTTTTGTAAATTTGTTTGTTGGCATGTTTTCCAAGGCAGTGTGCAAGCACGAAAATCGAGATAAGTAAATTTGTGGTTACTAGAATTTTTTACTGTTTATTTCAATTCTTTATAAAAGCATTTTTCACAAATAAAGAAGAGCTCTCAAACTGATTTTCCCCAAGAGTTGTAGGGGGTTTTCCAGGGTCAATTGACCAAAAATCACTGTGTTATTTTCTTTGTGGCTGTCATTATTTTCCTGTATTTTATTTCTGCAATTTTCAGCAGATGCAAAATCTCCAAATTTGTGTTTTCAGAAATTTCAGTCATTTCCAGAGTTTAGTCTTTATGTCATGTTCAGATTTAAAACTATATGCATAGAGTGATAAGGAAAGCTGATAACCGGAGTGGGGGTGAAATTTCTACATGGTATCACAGCATGGTTGGCTTAAAAGTGTAGGTTGGGACAGCAAAATGAAAATCACAACAAGTTGATTTTTACACAGAAAAATGAACCTTTACCATAGATTTGAATATTTAAGTTTGTTAGGACAGCAAGCATGTCTTTGGGCTTGAGGGTGGAAGATAGGTTGGATGGGCAGAGCAAATACAGTGCATAGAGGGAGAGAATCCAAAGCATCTTTCAGGAAGCAAAAGTCTGGGCATAATGGTACATACCACACAGCACCCAGCAGTAGTACCTGTTGAAGCTGTACAATTGGCAGAGTTTAACAAGAAGAATGCTAAGGCAAAAAGACTGATTCTGGATGGAGTTATAGATCATGTCATTCCTCATGTGAGAGGAAAGACATATGCACATGAGATGTGGACAGCCTTGACTAGTCTTTACCAGAGCTCCAATGAAAACAGAAAAATGGTCCCAAGGGAGAAGTTGAAGGCCATTAAAATGGCCAAGACTGATAGTCCTATAGCATACCTCACAAAGATCACTTCAATGAGAGATGAGTTGGTAGTTGTTGGAGAGACCATTCCACCCATTGAGTTCGTATGAATTACCTTGAATGGTCTTCCCAACACTTGGGAGAGTTTTGTGGATGGCATTGTTGCACGGGAGAACCTTCGCAGTTGGGAGAGGTTGTGGGGTGTTGCATTCAGAATGAGATCAGAAAGAACCATCTTGGGGCAGTCAAACAAGTGGAGGAGGATGTCAATGTGGCATTATTAGCAAGAGGCAAGAAGGGCAAAGGAAAGAAGCAAGCTTCCACAAGTGGAGGTGGAGGCAAAGGTAAAGGTAAGCAGCAAAACAAGGAGAAGGATTATTCCAAAGTCAAATGTTGGAATTGTCAGAAGTTGGGACACTATGCAGTTGTGTGTCCGGGGAAGAAGAACAAGAAGGGAAAGGACAAGACCATGGCAGCTTCTACAGAGATAGATGGCTTCTCGGAGAGCTTTGATCGGGAGTTTGGCTTCATAGCTTGTGAGTCCACTAGTGCAGCATCACCTGCCATATAGGTTCAGAGGGAGTGTGCACTTCCCTCCACTAGCAGAGTATCTTTTGGTATTTGGTATGTTGACAGTGGGGCTTCTCGTCATATGACAGGAGTTCGGAGTACTTCTTAGAGCTTTCAAAGAGTGGCACTGATATTGAGGTAGTACTCGGAGATGACAGCATTGTTAGAGCAGTCGGTGTGGGGACATTGACATTTGATAGGGAAACCAAACCTCCCTTAAAAGTGTCAAATGTTCTATATGTGCCTGGAATGAAGAAGAACCTAATATTCGTCTCAGCACTTAAGGACAAAGGGTATGAGGTGTTGTTCAGGAGAGGGCAGGTGCTTATATATCCTAGGGGAACTCCAGTTGATTCAGCTAGAGTGATTGGTGTGCACCATGCCAAGGTGTACAAGTTCTCATTCCAGCCCCTGATGGCATTGAGTAGCAGTACCGACAGCAGATCTAGCAGTTCAGATTTGTGTGAGACTTGGCACCGCAGAATCAAGCACATGTATAATGGGGCCTTGAGGACATTGCGAGAGATCACCACAGGTGTGCGAGATTTCAGTTCTAACACCTTGATGTATGTAGAGTATGTGATATGGGGAAGTTTTCCAAATCCCCATTTCCCAGCAGTGACAGCAGATCGCAGGGATCCTTGACTTGATTCATACCGATGTGAGTGGTCGGATGTCTCATGTATCCTTGAGTGGCTATGAGTATTATGTGTTATTCATTGATGATCACTCCACGAAGACCTAGATTTATTTCTTGAAGACCAAGAGTGAGGTCTTCAAGCGATTTCAAGAGTTCAAAGCTCTTGTGGAGACCCAGACAGAAGATCAAGGTCCTCAAGTCGGACAATAGAGGGGAGTATACCCTTGGTGAGTTTGTTGATTTTTGTGCGGAGGCAGGCATTAGGAGGGAGTTCACAGTTCCTTACAACCCCCAGCAGAACGAGGTTACAGAGAGGAAGAACAGATCCATCATAGGGGCTGCCAAATCCATTCTTCATGATCAGTGGTTACCTTTGTTTTTGTGGGCTGAGGCCTGCAACGCTGCTGTGTACTTACAGAACAAGAGTCCAGATCGTGCCTTGGGCAATGTAACTCCGGAGGAGGCTTTTTGAGGGAAGAAGCCTGATGTTGGGCACTTTCGTATCTTTGGGTGCATTACATACTCCTATGTTCCCAAGGAGAACAGGACCAAGCTAGATCCCACTACAGATAAGGGCATCTTTGTGGGTTACGGTGAGACCTCAAAAGCTTTTCAGATTTATATTCCTGCAAAGAGGAGAGTTGTTGTCAGGCGGGATGTGAAGTTCGAGGAGGATAGGGATTTCAAGAGGTCACGGGAGTTAGAGTATCTGGATTCACCAGACCCTCAGGAGCAATTGAGTCAGTCACAGGGATTCAGTGGACAGGGATCAGGAAGTACATCGATTACAATGTCAAGTCCATCAGTGAGCGATGGCTCTCAAAGTCAGGTGGGTGGTGTTTCGGGCAGCATGCAATGCAGTCCGCAGAGCAGCTCACAAGTTAGTCCACTGATGGACAGTTCACACGGTACTTCAGCATCTACAAGCACAGGTTCAGGCATGAGGTCAATTGGTAGGCCTTCAGGAGTTCACGGTTCTGATGATGATGAGTATTCTTTCACTCTGGTGGAAGAAGTGTGCTAAGGGAATAGGAAGCCCAAGTGGCTTCAGGACACCTTGCGCGAGGCCACATCTGTTGTTGGGCCAAAGAGACAGGTTAGAGAGAGTAAACCACCTGAGCGGTTCTGTAGTTATATGGCATTGATCACTAGCATCGTTGACTCTGAGCCTTTTAGCTATGAGGAGGCAGCTAGCCAGCAGGTCTGGAGAGAGGCCATGCAGGAGGAGTATTCTTCTATCATGAAGAACGATGTTTAGTAGGTGGTGCCGAGGACTGAAGGTAAATCAGTGGTTACTTCCAGATGGCTTTACAAGATAAATCATGTTGCAGATGGCAGCATCGAGAAGTTCAAGGCTCAGTTTGTGGCGAGAGGGTTCTCACAGGTAGAGGGAGTTGACTATGACGAGACCTTCGCTCCCATAGCTCGGTATACTTCTGTTTGCTCCATTATATCGATAGCAGCAAAGATGGGTTGGAAGATCCACCAGATGGATGTGAAGACCACATTTCTCAATGGCTTCATACAGGAGGAGGTTTATATTGAGCAGTCGCAGGGCTTTGAGGTGCATGGGAAGGAGTCCCATGTATGCAGATTGAAGAAGGCACTTTATGGACTAAAGCAAGCTCCTAGAGCTTGGTACTGTCAGATTGATACATACTTGCACGAGTTGGGTTTCACAAATAGTGATGTTGATCCGAACCTATACTTCATTGTGGTAGGTGAGGAGCCTCTCATTCTAGTGTTGTATGTGGATGACTTGGTCATTACAGGTGTAGAGAGACTCATTGAGGTCTGCAAGAGAGATCTTGCATCAGAGTTCAAGATGAAGGATATCGGCTTGATGCATTACTTTTTGGGATTGGAGATGTGGTAGGAAGAGGGGCATTTCTTCCTGGGACAGGGGAAGTATATTGTGGACATTCTTAGCAGATTTCACAAGGAGGATTGCAAACCCATGTCTACAGCTATGATCACTAACTGGAAGAAGCTTCACGCTTCAAATTCCGAGTTGGTCGATTCTACTTTGTACAAACAGTTGATTGTTTCATTGATGTATTTGGTCAACACTCAACCAGATATATGTTTTGCAGTTAACACGATGAGTCAGTTCATGTGTGAGCCCAGGAGAGCGCACTGAGTGGCTGCAAAACACATTCTTCGTTACTTGCAAGGGACAGTGGATTTTGGTTTGGATTATAGACAGGGAGATGGATTGAGACTGGCAGGGTACACTAATTCAGATTGGGCAGGTTGTGCTTCTAATAGGAAGAGCACTTCAGGGTGTTGTTTTGGGTTGGGTTCGGCAGTTGTGTCGTGATTCAGCGGGAAGAAACAGTCAATTGCATTGAGCTCAGCTAAGGCAGAGTATATGGTCGCCAGTTTTCCTAGTTGTGAAGCCATATGGCTTCGCAAGATGTTGTTTGGTCTATTTGGTCAGGCATTGAGACCTTTAGTGATTTACTGTGATAATCAGAATTGCATAAAACTCACGGAGAATCCAGTTTTTCATGACAGGTCAAAGCATATCGAGATCAAGTATCACTTCATTAGAGACTATGTCTAGAACTCCCTGTCAAGCTCGAGTATATTTCCACAGATGAGCAAGTAGCGGACATTTTCACCAAAGCCTTACCACGGGGCAAGCATGTCTATTTCAAAGACAAGATAGGAGTGGTGAGAAACACTTTCCTCGGTAAGATGGAGTCTTAAAATTTGGGTACCAGAGGAAAAGTGGTTCCCTAAGGCTTTGATCTTTGGCCTAGGGAAAAGTGTCCAAATGTATTTGTACTTTTATCCTAAAGTGACTTTATAAGTGGTAAAGTCAATCTAATTTTAAAGTGACCTTATAAGTGATAAAGCTACATTCTAATTTTAAAGTGACTTTATTAAAGTCAATAAAAAATTAGAAAGTGAAAAAGTGACTATGGAAATAAAAGGCAAAGTGGGGCTTTAAGTGGGTGAGTTAAAAAATAGAGAGTGAGAATTAAATGCACATTTATTATCATCCCTAGATCCAGATGAATCTTAGCCATTAGATCTTAGGGTTACCCAAAAGGTCACTTAGGGTAAAAGGAGAGGAGAAGAGGAAAAGATCACTTCAGTCTTTCATGAGCTATTGAGAGAAAGAGAAGGAGAGCAAGGAGAAAATTTCAGAGCAATGAGAAATTGAAGGAGGGTAGCAAGAAGACTTCAGCAAATCCGTACAACAGCTAGTGGCACAAATCCCAAGGTAGAAATCCATACAGCAAGAGGTTGCCACATATTTCGAGAAAGGAGGCACAGAAATCGAGGAATCTGTACAGCAGCTTCAGCACGAATTCCAAGGCAGTTTCTAGGCACGAAAATCGAGGAGAGGCATTGTTGTTTTTCTGCCACAAATTTCGAGAAATCTGTATAGCAGTGGCAACACATATTTCCAAGCAGATTCTGGCACAATTTTCGAGGAGGAAGTACAATTGTACTTTCCATACAATCCATACAAACATACAACCATACTGTTGTATTCTAGGCACGATTTTCGAGGTTGGCAATTCAGCATTTAACGTTGTCATTAATGCTGTAAAAATTTATGTTTTGTAAGTTTGTTGGTTGGCATGTTTTTCAAGGCGGCGTGCAAGCACGGAAATCGAGATAAGTAAATTTGTGGTTGCTAGAATTTTTTACTATGTATTTCAGTTCTCTGTAAAAGCATTTTTCAGAAATAAAGAAGATATCTCAAACTGGTTTCCCCAAGAGTTGTAGATGGTTTTTCCAGGGCCACATTGAACAAAAATCACTGTGTTATTTTCTGTGTGTGGCTATCATTATTTTCCTGTGTTTTATTTCTGCAATTTTCAGCAGTTGCAAAATCTCCAAATTTGTGTTTTCATAAATTTCAGTCATTTCCAGATTTTAGTATTTATGTCATGTTCAGATTTAAAACTATATGCATGGAGTGATATGGAAAACTGATAACCGTAGTGGGGGTGAAATTTTTACAGTTGCATGATTATGCAGAGATTACAGGATTGTACCAAGTGCAAAGTATAATAAGTATGCTCAGCAAAGTGAAGTAAAGGTGTAAGATGTGCACAAGTCTCTCCATAACAAGGTGTTGATATTTCAATAAGGAGAAGGGAAAAACAGTGAGAGACCTAGCTTTCTAGTCTTGGTGCACAAAGGTGCGGAATGGTGCAGGATCAGCGCAAGGAGTCCATGAAGAAGCAGTAACAAGGTCTTGGAGACATACAAGGGTCAAGGGTCTGTGTCATAGTCATGGTACTTGTCATCTGAAAGTCTATAAGAAGAATTTCTTGTGGGTTTTCCTCTCCAAGAGGGAGAGGTTTTGGCCCTGGCTTGAAGAGCCTAAATTTGTGTCTCTTGTGTTTTTGGTAATTGACTTGATGAAAGACATAATAAGCTAAGAAGAGAAGACATAAGTAAAAGAAGTAAGCTCACAAGTAATTATCAAGAAGGGAATTTGAATTAAACCTAGCCCTAGCTAATTCTCAACATGGTATCAAAGCTAAGGTGTTGAAGACAAGGGCTACTTGACAAGGAGACACTCAAGGAAGAAAGAATCAAAGTCAAGGTCAAAGTTTGCGTTGAAAAATCAAATCAGTTTGCAAGGAAGATTCTCAAGCCATTTCAAGAAGACCTTCAATCTCATTCAAAGGATCCACTCATCAAGGACATAATTTTTTCCATCAAAGATTAATGACATTGAAGACATTGTTGGAAGACACATCATCAAGCACCATCCAACATTATCCAACACCTTTGAAGACATCTACATTGGAGAATTCAATCTAAGAGAGAGTTCCTACCTACATCTTCATCATCATCAAAGAAGTTGTTAGAAGGAGGAAGTCACTCTACTCAAGTAAGTAGCTATGACCTCATCTAAATCTGTCAAAATGACTTATTGCAAAGAGAGCAACAAATAGGTTGGGTCATCAAACTTTAGTGCATGGAAGAAGAGGACAAATTTGAATCTAATCGAAGATGAAGTTATGGGCTACATCAAAGGATCCACAATTCAACCCTCAAAAGAAGATACTCTAGCTCATGCCAAGTACATGAAAGGAGGAATCAAAGCCTAGAGGATTGTTATAGAATCCATTAAGGACTCACTCATACTCGTATCAAAATTGGAAACTGCAAAAGAAATATATGAGAAACTTGTGGAGTTATTCTTTGTGAGTACTACAAGAGAAGCAATCTCTCTGAGACAAGAACTATACAAGATCAAATTGTCAAGAGAGGATGGAATCACTTCCATCACTTCATATTTTATGAGGATTCCTGAAATAAGAGAACAACTGCAGGAATTAGGAGAAGTAATGTCTGATAGTGAGATGACTACAGTGGTGTTGAATGCTCTACACGAAGAATGGGAAAACTTCACTTCAAGCCTATATGAGAAGAAAGAAGCAACACCATTCCAGGATTTATGGTCTCTATGTAAAATAGAGGAAACAAGATTGAAAGCCAAAGTTGATACAGGATTAAGCGAAAGGAATCAAGATTTTACAACCATGCCTAGGAAGAAAGGAAGATTCGGTAAATTTGGTCCTCAGAATAAAAGAAGAAATATGGACAAAGTACGATGCTTTGGATGTAATGAATTTGGGCACTATAAAAGGGATTGTCCTAAATCTGGAAAGGACAAGAGGAAAAAGGAACAAGCCTGTGTCTCAGATGAAAGGGAAGAACTTGATGAAAAGAAATCTAAGAAAGAAGAAGTGAAAGATCTCTATTATGATCATCTTCCTCTTTAAGTGATTTTTGTTGGTTGTAAAATAGTATGATAGGAAGAAGTGTATATTAAAAGCATCGTGATAGAAGCATGGAAGGAGCACTCGCAGAAGTGGCTCCTGACAACCTCACTGATAACAACATTGATGGAAGATAGTCATCTGGATCAAGGGTCATCTATGAAACAGGTGTTGGCAGTCACTAATGGAGTCCTCCTTGGATTCACTGGTTAGAAAGAAAGCAAAAGGTTTCATCAGGAACTCTATCTTGCAAAATTTTAGGATTAGGATATGATGACATAATGATGAAGCAGGTCAAGGGAATGAATTTCTTCATTCTAGGAAAATTGCTGCAAGAAGACTCAAATGGGTAAGATAAGGTACATATATGCTAACACTGGATGTTGTGAAGTCATGTCATATGGTTGTAGGTGATGGACTTCTATCGTTAGAAGTATGATCAAAGGAAGGAGTATCTCTTCTAGTGCATAGGTTACCACTAACAAATGAAATCAAAAATGTCCTGATATGGAATATGAGGTGGTTGTATACAAACAAGGAACTGGATACTAGAAGTTCCTTGAAATGAATCTGTGTGGAAAAAGAAAGGAAGAGATCACAAATTGCAACCATGTCAAGAGGCAGTTATCATCTGAAGCCAAGAAGATGTGACTAGGAGATCTCTTGGGAAGATATGTGGACTCTGATAGAAGTATGGTAAACAAGAAGACCCTTCACAATACATATCTTTAGGAGATGTGTCAATCTAAATAGAGGATGTCGATGCCTGCAGGAAGATATCACGGTGAAAGATCATCACTGAGGTAACTTTTGATTTAAAACTTCTTATGTATATGTTTATCTGGATAAGTTTATGCAGGGTTGCCAATCATGTGGAAGGATGTAAGATCCTTGGGAGATGGTTCGAAGGAAAGCAGCATGGCATAAAGATGGACCAGATGAGAAAGATTGATGAATCACTTTCTTGTGGATGACATGACTCGTGGATGAATGTGATGGATGAACTATGCCCTACAAAGCCAGTGTTGAAGATTCCTTAATATCAAAATCCATGACACCGAGGGAGGAATTCTTCATGAGCAGCTAGGTGTCTCACCATTGTTGTTGCAGGTCCCTGGTTAAGAGGGAGCCTGGTGGTAAGTTTCTTACTTGGAAGAAACTTGAAGTAGTCCTTCCTGAACTAAAAGGAAGTGACGAATATGATTCTCTAAATTCATGTGTCATGCACTAGACCAAGACTAACAACCGTAAGTCTTAGTTAAGGCCATGAGGAGAGAATAGATAGAAAAATCATGTTGGTCTTCACCTGGAATACAGAACGGAGGATTGGGCAATCATTTGGCATCTGATACTCTTTAAGAATGATAAAGGTCATTCAAGATAAGAGTAGTTGGTGAACGATATTCTTTGAGGGTTGGCTACCCAAGAGAAGAATAGTCTAAGAAGGTCATACTATGGGAACACCTGGGTGGAGTATGTACCTTAGAGAAACAATGACTATGGTGTCTATAAGTCATATGTCTCGCCAGCATTGTAGCCCATTTTCTCGTTGAGACATGGGGCTGTTAGTCAAGGCCTTGCACTAGGGCAATGTTGGTTGATATGATCCTATACAGATGCGATTACCAATCTGATTCTTCTTACGAGATTTTTCAGATTGAAAGTGATCGTGTACCATTATGAATACCTCCCTACTTAAGAGGGAGTGTTGGAAACTATAACTAGGTTCGGTCTTCATATTGACTATGTAATTGTGTATTTATGTAATGAAGAAGACAAAGATAATAAAATGTATTTTTGTTATGCTTGCTTCATGGATTTCATAAGCAAGGTTTTTATTATATGTCAAAAAATTTCTTCTTGATGTCTTTTAGGGATTTGTCATCTTCTCATAAATGTACTAATTAAGAGTCATGTATATGAAGAGTCAAGTCAATGAAGTATGCCTCAAGACCTTGTCATATAAGCCTTGAAGACAAAGCTCAATATGATGTTAAAGATCAACGTTGAATATCTCCTCAAAACAGCCTATGAGCAGTGGACAAGTCGACTCACACACCCCTGATCAAGTCGGCCTCATAACATAGGTACAGGTCGGCTTATTTATAGTTAGGATCAACTATTTAAAGGAGCATGCGGATTACACAGATTTATGGTCAAGATTTTTGATATTTAGTATGAGCTTCAGGACGGAAATATAAGTGCAATAAAGAGAGAACAGAACTGTGAATTGAAGAATAGAATGACGTTATATCAGCAAAGAAAAATTGTATGGTTTGGATATAAAGATTTTGTGATTTAGTTTGGAACTTTAGGTCTATAATGAATGCGAGTTTAGGACCGTGTTTATACAAAGGAGGGAGACGGAGTATCTTATATATATACAAAGATATATGATTGGGTTAAAGAGAGAAATTGCAGAACTGTGTTTAATGTGAAGTTGCATGATTATGCGAATATTACAGGACTGTACTAAGTGCAAAGTATAACTAGTATGCTCAACAAAGTGAAGTAAAGGTGCAAGATGTGCACAAGTCTGTCCATAACAAGGTGTTGATAGCTCAGTAAGGAGAAAGGAAATATGGTGAGAGACCTAGCTTTCTAGTCTTGGTGCAGAAAGGTGCAAAATGGTGCAGAAAAGAAGGATCAGCTCAAGGAGTCCATGAAGAAGCCGTGACAAGGTTTTGGAGGCATACAAGGGTCAAGGGTCTGTGTTATGGTCATGGTACTTGTCATATGAAATTCTATAAGAAGAATTTCTTGTGGCTTTCCCTCTCCAAAAGGGAGAGGTTTTGGCCCTGGCTTGAAGAGCCTAAATTTGTGTCTCTTGTGTTTTTGGTAATTGACCTGATGAAAGACATAATAAGCTAAGAGAAGACATAAGTAAAAGAATTATGTGTGAAAAAACCTAAATCTGGATTCTTACTGCAACAAATCTGAATTACTTGTCCTATTATTTTTCATAATTATTTCGTTACAGTGAAATATCGAAGTAATTACTGAAGCAGTCTACACAAATAGTGTTGCGGAATAAATCTGTGTTGAAACAAACTAAACAAAATACAATGAAAAACATCCACATTTGACACAGTGATTTTTGGACTAAGTCCCCGGAAAAACCCAACTCATGAAAACCGGTGCAGCAGATTTGAGGGTTTTGTATTATTAAGCAGCAGAATCTTGAGTACAACTAGGGTGTCAATATCCGGCTCACCCTTCAGAGAAAATCTAGGCAACAAAAGAAATGTGAGGTATACGTCACTCTGCAAATCCCCGGCTGATCTGAACAAAGTTGGTGAAGCCCCTCTCTGCCTCTGTGTAGTCCTGCGTGGGCAAGCTCCGAAACTGCGTCACCTCTCCTCTGTAAAGGATCAAGCTGATCAGAAACTGAGTTTTGGCCCTCCTGGCTCAGAAACCTCAACTTCCAACTATCTCCGGACTGAATACAAAAGGCATTGTGTCACTTCTGCATGAATCCCTTCAAGAACCGTGTCACCCCTCCAGGTGCCTACGCTGCCTCTCTCCGCGTCACTGCTTCCTCTCTCTGAAATGTACTCCTGGTCCTAACCAGTTACTGCATCTGCCCTCTCTGAAACTGATCATTGAATCAAACCAATTAGCAAACTCAGCCCTAGTGATTTGATCTTGATCAAAAAGTTGAGTCTCTCTCTCAAGCTCGAAAATGTCAAATGCTCAATGTGCTCAATGTATTTTCCATAGGCCCCTCACCCTCCTTATATTCTTTCGTTGACCCTTCAACAGCCAAGATTAAATCATAATCAAGGGCTAAGATTAACTTGGAGGTGATTCATGACTTTATCTAGAAGATTCACACTTAATTTAATTAATACCCTTTAATTAATCAGTTTCCCTAAGTTTAGGCTTAGGAAAACATTAAAAAATGATTAATTAATTTAATTAAACCATCTCTAAGTGGAATTTCCAAAAATCCTTTCTGGGTTTTATGGAATACATGTGTCTTAGCCTGTATACAAAATTACTAGGCTAGAGCACATCTAATGCTACCATAAATCAACAGTATGCTTACAAGTAATTATCAAGAAGAGAATTTGAATTAAACCTAGCCCTACCTAATTCTCAATAGTTATATGTCTTGAAGGTCTAAGCCTAATGTGTATTCCCTCTTTGAGTGAAAAATGCAAAATCTTATGTAAATGAAGGTTGGAAAAATAACTAAATCCCTTCATGTGTAAATTAATTGATTTTTCTGGCAAAATAAAATTTAATCCTAAGCCAGAAAATTAATTAATTAGAGTCAAGTTAATTTTTCTTAGGAAAATTAATTCCCCAAGTGGAAAAATTCGTGGTCTTTAAGAAATCAATTTTTAAAGGTCCTCCACGAAGGGAATATTGTATATTTCAAGAAAAATTGGACCCTCGTGTTGAAAATTGTACCTAGGTCGGTCTTCATGTTGACTATATAATTATGTATATATGTAAAGAAGAAGTCAAAGATAATAAAATATATTTAGCGTACTTGCTTCATGGGTTTCATGAGCAATATTTTTATGTAGATAGACATCTTCTTGATGTCTACTAGGTTTGGGTCTTCTAGTCATAAATATAACTAAGTGTCATGAAGTGTCTAGACTATATACTAAAGAAAATGCTCCAAGACCCTTGTCATGAAACCATGAAGTAATATATCCTGTATGATGCTCAAAGCTACACTCATAACATTGGATTGCAAGTCCTTCATGTCAGCCTATGAACAGAAGTAGAAGTCAGCTTAAATACATTGGTGAAGTCGGCCTACAAGATTGTTGTAGGGTCGGCCTAAAAGCAGAATCGGAGCACTATATATTGAAGAGTTTGCGAATCATTATGGTATGAAGGTTTTCGTGGATTACTCTGAAATAACAGTGCGGATGAACAAGTACTTACGGACTTATCTGTGATAGAAACAGCTTGACAAAAATATGAAGTAAATATGTATTAATGTAGCAGATGCGGATTAATATAAGGAGTTGCGGTTTAGTCTCGGATTAAGTGCAGAAATCCAAGGACAGAAGAATAGTGCGGATTTAGGTGCAGATATCACAGCGTGCAAACTCAAGGCTACAGCAATGTTTGTAAATTCAAAATTAAGACAATAGTAATATCATCTACAATGATATGAATTGTGAAGTTCATACCGTAAAGTTTAATGTAATGAACATTGAAGATAGAAAGTGAGAAAATAAGAGGAAGGTAAATCTGAGATTTACCTTCCTACCCTCAATGCTCAAAAGACGGTAATATATCTCAAAGTGAATATCAAGGAAGGAGTGGTTTGATAAACGAAGAATCAAGGAAGATAAAATTAGAGATCGAGTTCTCTAATGTTGGTGCAGGTCAGTTCAAGTTGTTGCAGTGGAAAAGGATCAGCGTTGTGTATATACAAGGAACTGTTGTGTAAGTCAAGGGTCTGAGTTTTGGTCATGGTACTTTTCATTTGAAGATCTATAAGAAGAATTCTTTGTGGGTTTTCCTCTCCAAGAGGGAGAGGATTTTCCCTGGCTCTAGGAGCCTAATTTCGTGTCTTGTGTATTTTGATAATTGACTTGATGAAAGACTAAATTAGATAACAAAGAGAAGACATAAGTAACTCAAGTAACCTCACAAGCAATTATCAAGAAGAGAATTTGTATTAACCTACAGCCTTCCAAATGCTCAACACCTCGGGCATTAACTTGGAGTTATATGATAAATTCAAAATTTCCTCAAAAATAAAAAAATCAAGGGCCAAGATTAAAAAATCTTGAATTATTTATCAACGGTCAAAATTATTTTGACAAGGGTCAAAGAAACTAGTCGTTGATTTTCCACTTGGAGGATTTATCTATAAATTAGAGAGTCATTTGAGTCTCTAATCATCTTGATCTCTGGCTAGAATTGTTGTTAAAGCATTTTGTAAATTATTGTCTCAATGGGAACTATTTCTTCTACTATAATAAAAGACTTTGAGGTGCAACTCGAGGTGTTCTTATTTGTTGATCTGTGATATGTATTGACTACGGGCTTCCTATGTGGTGTTTTATGATTTTGAAATAATACATAGTGTTTGCAGGTACTCAATCCTTGGTCTCCGACTTCACAAACTGTGGGCAAGGGTCATCTTGCTTGGATTCCTAGTTTTTATATGGTGGATTAAATCTTCGCTAGGGCTATAGTGAGTAATTATTTCTCTGAACCGTTTTAGCCATTCTTTCAAGGAAAAAATATCATAAAAATTATTTTCTCAAAATCTATTTAAAAACCCATGTATATTTTGTAAATAATTTTATAATTTTAAAATTGTAAATTGTTCTTTTCTAACTTGGGCTGGGGTTTTAGATTTATTTTGTATATATTAGGGTTTGGGTGTTTCTATTTTCACTTTTGCTGGTTTGATCAAAAGATCAAATGGGAGAAGAGCTAGATCTAAGCCCTTGACGATAAGATCTAGTCTCTTGGATTTTTTTTGTAGGGTTCCCACGAAGAAATTTAGCGGAAGATCAAAGAGTTGACACATAAAAAATTTCAACAAGGGTTTCAAGTTTTTCAGGGCCCCTAGCCCCAGTTTAACCTTCCTCTCCCTTAGTGTCTCCTCTCTAGCCTCCTATGTCAGCCTTTTCAGCCTTCCTAAGGCTAGTCGTGACCCTTAGGGGTTGTGGCACCACTTCTTCTCCCTAGCCGCAGGCGTAGAATGCCTTGCGGCCTCCTCTTCTACCCTTCGTCCTCCTCGGCCTCCCCTCTCTCGTCCTCCTTCTCTCTCGGCCCTCCTCCCTCAGCCTTCCTCCCTCCTTCATCCTCCCTCAATCTCCCTCCTCGGCCTCCCCTCTCTCGTCCTCCTTCCCTCTCGGCGTTCCTCCCTCCTTCGTCCTCCCTCAGTCTCCCTCCTCGGCCCTCCTCACCTCTCTCCCTAGGTCGCAGCCCTCTAAGGGTTTGTAGCTCCATTTCCTTGGCCTTTAGGCCTTAGGCCTCCAAACCCTCCTTATCCTCAATGTTAGCCTCATTAGGCATAGTGTTGCCTCCTTTGAGGCCATATTCTTCATCCCTGTGCCCCGATCTATCATCCTAGCCTTTTTATCTCCACAAATTTGGCTCCCATAGCCTTGACCTCTATTGCCCCAAAAGTGACCTGAAACCCTAATACGAAGTTTTAAGGCTAAATAGTTGGCAGTTTTGCAGGCTTAAGGCCTCTAAATTCATATTTTTCAAGCGACAACTTGATCCCAAAATTTCAATGATTTTCAATGGTGGGATCTTCATTTTCAAGGCCTTAGGCCTAGGGTTTGACCTATAAACCCTTGTTTTCTGCAATTTTATTACAACAATCAAATTACTAATAATTAGGCCCTAAAATCACAAACTATAAGGTCAAACTCATTTAAAATTGCAAAATCTTCATTTTCACAAATTTTGGCCTTTTTAGCATTTGAGTTTCGACCTAGATCTAACATTTAAGTCTGCTGGATTTTTCTTCATAACTGAATTTTTTTGCAGATCTAAAATTTCTGAATCAAATTCTTAATAAGGGCCAAAAACTAAAATTTTCAATTTCCAGAAAAAATAAAAATAAAAATATTTTTTTTTAAATATTGGGCATCATCTTAAGCTTGATTAGTTTGTTGATCTGTGGTTAACTCACTCTTGTAATAAACATATCAATTCTGAAAATTGCCGAGTCAAACTCTCTAAAAGCCCTAAGATTGAAATTTTCAAGTTTTAGTGCATTTTGTTATTTTTTGGCATATTGGACATCTATTTTTGGTAGTTTTATCTTGTTAATCTATCTTTATTTATTGTTGCAAATCAAGAAATCAGATCTGAAATTTTACTGAATACATCATCTTGAAGTGATCTAAACAAGTTAAATTATATTTGTTGGTCATTAGAATTTCTATCTTTTATGTGTTGGGCAAGTTTCATCATTTGAAGTGGTTTATGCACTGTTGTTATAACATTGATAATATCTGAATTTTCTGAAGTAGTATTGTTGGTATAAACTGTCATAAATTTGTGATCAGCGTCTTGATTGATTATTTTAAGCATATGGCATCTTAGGTTCATTAGTTACTTGGTATCCTATGGAATATTGTTGAAATTTACACTTGTATCTCTAAGCATTTTATCTTGTCTAAGATTGCAATTCACTATTGTTAAGTACTCTTAAGAAGATTCTAATTAAGTACTTAAAAGAAAAATTTAACTCAAGATAAATCTCACTCATAATCTCTTGCATTAGCATACTAGATCTAGATTGCACTAATAACTTACTTCCTAGCATAAGCTAGGTTGATAGAGATATAGGGAAACCCTTTTCCAATCTAGCATGAAAGATTCAACTTCTCCTAGGGGTTAACATAGTGACCTTGCAGTCCTCAGAGCCACAGTCTCTGCAACGCTGGAGGCACTGGGTGGGTGGAACACAGGGGGGGGTATCATTAATCAAGTTGTTGTCTGCTTCCCGTTGGCTTCAATTTCACAACTTACTTTGAGAATTGTTTCTCAAAATAGTTAGGGGAAAGGTAACACTTACACTAGGCATCTAACTAAAATTTACCAAGATCACTGCACTACACCAAAGGTCTTAAGTCTTGCATATCATATAGGTTAGTCAACCATCTCAAGCAGCGGGTGTCAATCCGGTCATTTGGTTTTAATTTACTAAAAGCGAGGATTTGTGACTCCATTAAGGCATTGGTCTCATAATAAAGAATATAATCTAATCAATAACCTTGTTTAAATTCAACTAAGTGGCTAGGCCACTCATCTATGTCTCCTGAGCAAGTTGGTTTCCAACTTGTTTCCTTCCATCTCGTTCCATAGAGACCACCCTCCATAGTCTATTGTTGGGAGAAAAGTAACAAAAATCGCGATCGGGATAAAATCGCCGAGGGGAAAAAATCGGAAAAAATCGTAAAAATCGGGAAAAAATCGTAAAAATCGGGGAAAAATCGGCACATACAAAAATATTCATTTTTTTTCAATTTTTTTAATATCTAAAGCATCTACAGCATAAAATAAATGCATTGACACATAAATATGAAAAAAACTAATATATAAGATGTGTAATATCATGTCTAGTGCTACATCACACATAAAACTGAATCCTGTCCTGAATACTAAGTCCTAAGTCTCAACTCAACCTCAAAATATCAACAAAAAATATAATAATGTATCTCATATCATGAGTCATAATTTTATATACAAAGGAATGCACCAAATAACCTATACTACTGATTTCCTCTGCCCCTCTTGCGAGAAAATGTAACAGCTTTCCCTCTAGACGAAGAAGTTGGCGGGGCTAGCAATGGACTCTGTTGTGCTCCAGATCCTGAAGCACTAGGAGCTAAAGGAGGTAGACCACGTCCTCTACCGGTAGCAGGGGTAGGTGGTGTCACCTCCTCCTCCTATTGTTGCTCCTCCTCCTCCTATTGTTGCTCCTCCTCCTCCTCCTCATGAAACTCATCATTGATTCATCGCTACTAGAAATGGGATCATCAACAAGAGATACATAAACATCATCTAGCTCAAAGTCTTCAGACTTGGATTGCTCAACCTTAAAATGCTGTAGAAAAAGATTAACATGCCTAACCAGTTGTTTTCCTTTGAGTGAAGGGTACATTCTTGTTAAGGCCACAGTAGGGGAGTTCAACAACCAATACCACCAACATCAACAAAGTTAAACAATCAATGCCACCAACATCAAGGTTCTTAAAGGACTTCATACTCTTGATCAAATGCCAATCTCATACCCTTACACATAATAGAATCAAATGGAAACAATGCAAATCCCCAAACCATGAAACCCTGAAAACCATTAAGTCTGCTGAATTTTGAGTGAAAACTAAAATTCTAGTTTCACCATATGAAATCCAATGAGGTCGAAACCACTCTTAAACATCCCGAGTCATTTCATGGTAATGTTAAAAATTTAAGTAAAATGATGAAAATGAAAAATAAAGGAAATATCACTTTTACTTTAAGAATTTAACATTACCATGAACTGCCAACAGGGTGTGTCAGGAAAATGAGAGGGCTGCAAAAATGACAAAAAAAAAATCGATTTTTGAACTTATAGGGTTTCTATTTGATGGGCCCACAATTTTTACCAAAATAATCGCGATTTTTCGTAAAAATCGCGATTTTATCGCGATGACGATTTTTTCAAAAAATCGTTCAAAAAATCGCCGATTAAATCCCGCCGCTGAAAAACTCTATTTTTTTTTTTGAAATCGCGATAACACGCGATTTTTGTTACTTTGGTTGGGAGATAGCTAGAACGGCGGGCGAGGACTGCAGTGACGTGCCTCGGTTCCGAGCATTGTCATGTGTTCGTAGTAACCGGCAACAAGCCTCTTTGTGGGTTAATTGTTATCTTTTTACAATGGCTATGAGGTTGGCTTGTAACCTCACTTGGTATTTGCCCAATATTTTATGACTTGGGGGGATTTTAGGCTAAAATTAGACATCATTGAACATGTATAAATTAGAGAGAGATCATTTCAATCTCTCATCATCATCACTTGAAGAATTCAAACCTCTAAGAGAATTCACACTTACTTCTTATAGGCGATCGTGGAGATAATTAGATGCATTTGGATGTATGGAAGTTAATTTTGACGTTCTTTGGAGTTATTTCTTGGTCTAATGGATGGATATACTACATGTTATCTTGTAAGTGCCTCTTGTTGAAGATTATTCTTTCGAATTGTCTAGTGTATGGAATTGTTACTTCTAGGTTATGCTTGTTTGTTCCCTAATTTGTTGAAAATAAATTATAAAGGCTATGTAGTTGAGTATTGCATATGTTACTCATTGTATAACATGTAATGAATGTTCTTCGTGGAGAACTTCTTGTTGCTCTCTAAAAAAAACTATAATTCCATTAATTGGGTAACTGTTGAAATTTTGATAGCTAGGGCATCAAATTTTGACCTCCTTGGAAGGGAAATAGGCTAATCTAGCACATCCTTGACTCCATATCCCCATAGGACAAAGCACTGGTCCAATCACTTGATGATCAACCTTAAATTTTCTCCATAATTTTATCTTCTCAAATTCAGTCTTTTTAAGGCTAGGGAAAAAATCTAGGGCTTGGAACAAAATTTTAGGGAGGAGGTTTTTTGGTCATTTGAGAGCCTAAACATCAAGAGATAGGTCTAGGCTACCTAACCTATCAATTTTGTGGGCATCCACTCAAATTTCATCCATAAAATCTATTTCCCTAGGTATTTCTCTAAGAGGAAAACCCTAGTTTATTTTCCCCTCAACTTGAGGACTTTCTTAACGGTTTCATGAGCCTTGGCTTAGTTGAATATCATTGTAAGAAACCCTTTCCCTCAGGCCTCGACCTTCTGAATACCTATCACCATTTAAAATCTCAAAACACTAGGTCTTGAGCCCTCTTTTCTAGGGCTTTTTCTTGAGAGTTTTTTGCTTCTTTGAAGCCTTGTACCTTTAGTGTGTCTCTCTTTGAATGAGTTTTAGAAGGGTCACTCTGTACCTTATTATTACCATATCCATTTTAAGTGATTCCTCCTTTACCAAGACTCCTCCCATTGGTGAAAATCCGTAAAGAGCAAGGGCTTTTGGCTGAGGTGACATTGGGCCTCTACCCCATTGTTAGCACTTTGTCTAGCTCTTGTCCTCTAGGGTTTGCCTCTCCAAGACCTGCTAGATTTTGTGGTAACAGCACCAATTTGAAAAACTACCAGTCAACCTAAGAAATAAAATGTTTCCTGCTCACCTGCTATCTGTTGTACCAGGGTCCTACCTTTGTTATGATCCTCATTCAGCACAAACTCAGCAATACCATTGTCCTGCCAACCTTCCAATCTTCTGCCCTACTAAAGATTTTTTCTGCCTTGTAAACATCCACGACAACCAAAAATCTACACAGAAATTTTGTAAAATACTGCAGAAATTTAGATGCATACTAACATCCCTGGCTCAGGATGCATGCTCATTGTTGTACATGTAGGCCTACTTCCGGCATCTATGCATGTTTCTGCAGGGAAAAAAAATGCTTGAAAATCATGTCAGTCATTTGACAGACCAACATGTCTTGAAAAATGAACCGTTTCTACATCTTTCAGCCAGACAAATCATATTGTTAAAGTCATTTGCCCAGAAAAATGTGCTGATACAGCCTGCAAATCTATGCCCTCGAATTTCAAGCCTTATCTGCCTCAAAATTTATGTTTTGTTTCTTGCAGCATCTCAAAACTCATGCCTGCAGTTTTCCACAAATTTTTGTCCGTACACCTCAAACTGTGTGCCTGTCAAACAGTGCACCTCAGGAGGTGCACCATCAGGCTTTCATCTCACAATTAACATCTGACTTCCATTTTCTCTTTCCTTTTTATAATTCTTTTGATGTTTTCCGAGCTTTGACTTAGTCCAACTCTAATTTATTTAATACCCTAGATTTTTGATAAATTAGATTTACTTATCTGATACACACAGACATTTACAGCCCATCATGTAACCCCTCTACCTGTGATCTGTCCAACAAGTGCCTTAAACCCCACTCTCAGTCAGTCATATGTGTGTCCATGATCCCCTGGCTCCTTTCATCCTTCAGCAAGTCTCCTGGATGTGTCCTCCTCCATAGCTTTGGTATCTATCAGAATTATATGCATACACATGCAAATTCACAATGATGCAGATAGGAGACAGAAATATTCAGTATGATTTGTTATTGCAAGGTAAAAGAAACATAACATATCATAGTCTACATAACCACTCTCACACCTAATCATTAACATATGAGTTAATTGATGTTAAGTCATTATAACTTAATCTTAGAGGATCATTACAACTTATCACATGCGCTAACTTGTACTCCTAACTCGAGGTAAATTACAGGGTATGACCATGATAGAGTATCTACTCCAACAACTTTTATGTTCACAAATGAATGCTAATCTACAAATCTCCTAAACACAGTTCACTAACATGGTCCAAATGACACTGCACTAAATAATGACGATAAGGCTAAGCTCATATTAAATGGCAACCACATTTAAATTTGTGTACAGAAGTATAGCATAAACATAAACACCAGTGAATGCAGCATGTGAAGTACTTTCCAAATCCAATGTTGCAAAGAATGCTGAACGGAAAATGGTAGCCAAGAAAATTGGACTAATTGCACTATATTGGAGGAGCAACTTGGAAGAATTATCAAGGAACAAAAGAACATTTATCTTATATTCAGACACACGTGCTAATATGTAGACAGCAAGAAAGATTTTCACCTCAAGTAATCCTTGTTGAGTTAGATATTATGTCTTGAAACAATAGATATGGAAATGCACATTTATTTCATACAACAATGATTTATTACATTACAAAACTTGTTTTACGGGCTATTTCTAATGAATTCTCATATGAGATTATGTTATAAGGAGTTGAGCATATAGTAAAATGAGGTCACGTTCTTACCTCTCTTGTGCTTGTCTTATGTAATGAATAAACTGCTCCTGTAGAAATCTGCACAAGAAGCTCATACACGATTGCAAGAAAACTCATGCTGGAAATTAAGAGAAATTTTATGACAGGCAGCATAAGATATTTCAACACTACAAACCTTCAGGGCAGTGTAGAGAAAGCCCAAGTCAGCACCTTTCTTCCGTGTTCCAAATGGAGGATTCATTATGACAGTATCAACTATGGGTCCTACAAAAGTAAGACAAAGTTTCAACCATATTTGTACAAATCCATCTTTAGAAGTCCCACTATAAAAGAATCCTTTCCTTTTCCTTCAACAAAACACTTCCTACTTGCAAAATATACAAATATAGCTAAATGCATGACTGTAGAAAATTTATGAATCTACCAGCTTTATGAGCAAATTTATGAATCTAACGAGGTTACAAGCAAATATGGTGTATAGATGAGCATGCACATTAGGAACACCTCTGGGGAATACTTTTGTATGTTGTCAGAGAAAAGACAACAGAAATTGATGAAAAGGCCTCTCATAAGACTTCAGAGTGATAATTGCAATCCCTAGGCTCAGTTCTTACAAGATAACCAAATTTATTTCTTTCATGTCTCTTCTATTTCAGTTCATTTATTTCATAATCGCCAGGCATTTCACTATTTTATCACAACTAATTCACGTTCTTAACCACTCCTTGACCATAATTAGGACATTCAATAATAATTTTATTTTAACATTGACTATTTCAGATCTGTATAAATTCTGTTTCTTGTGAATCTGTACACCATCATGTCTGTACAAATGAATTTGTAACCATAATTTCAGCTGAATTTATGTCAGTTGTGATCAGAGCTTTCCATAATTGACTGCTACTATATCTCACTCACTTGATTGCAGCAAACCCTTGATAATTGCATCTCAGTCCAGCATAAAGAAAACTCACCCACTCTTCATTCCTTGCCTACTCTTAAGCACAAAAACCACTGCATAGACTAAAAATGTCTACGTGATCAATAATATGAGATATCCTTAAAGACAGGCGATACAGTCACAGAAAACCAGTATGTGCATTTCAGCAGCAGGTTTCCAACAGATACATGCAATCTTTCCAACATGCATGGTGTGAAGTGCTTCCACAGGTATTGGTGACTATTTCTAGCATAAGTTAGATATTTCTATTATTATAAAGTCTATTTTTCCACATCACCTTTTTTACAAACTCCCACCATCATTGTATGTAGACATTCTAAAAAACATTTATAATTTTAGATATGTCTATTTATATCAATGTTACATTTATTGTCTCAGTAAATTTATTGCTGAAGGTCTAGAATATAACTTATTGGAATGTTGGGGAAAATATCGGAAAATCTTGCGAAACTTTAAAAAATAAATAAATAAATAAATCATTTTTCCAATTTTTAAACATCTAAAGGAACAACATCAAGCAAACACATTGATTCATAAATATGAAAATAAAACCAATATGTAAAATGTATAAGATGTCGAGGTACAACACATTTCGATACTGAAATATGACATCTGTCTCATACTTGGACAGCTCTGAAGTAAAGCTATCTGTGGATCATCATATGACTGTTGGTTGGCTTGCTGACCAAAAGGGAGAAAAAAATTTCCTTTGGATTACCCCGATATGGTGGGTAAGAGGGCACTCAAGATAAAAATAGGCTTTCATCTTATAAAACCAACCCAGAATACAAACTGAAAAAACTTAGTGTGAGAAAACTAGCTAAAAATAGTCAAAGTGTTATAATTGGTTGTTTTCAGTGCTCCCTCGTCACTGAAGGACATGAAAGCACTCTACATTATATACTCAAATTGATCAATAAACTCTCATGGATATTCCATTGGAATAGTTCATCCGAACGGATCTTATAACATTCTAAAATCCCTTGTTATGCACAGTTTACTTAAAATTCATATTTTAATGTTACTCTTTTAATGCACGAAAATGCAGAAAACCACTAAAACTGAAATGAAAGAAGCTAAACAAATAACACACCATGCACACAATGAACACAACATGTACCTTGGGAAAGCCTAATACATGAAAACCCATCTACAAGGTGAGGCCTATGCTATAATATTTTCTTCTTAATTATGAAATGAAAATATAAAGAAATAGGCACTCATTATGGAGTTGCCAATGACACTATATAGTATAACCAATATAACTGCCACAGGTTCTACTTCTATTTTTCTTCAATATCCCACTCCTAGATGCTTTAATAAACTATGCAATAACAACCAATACAATAAGAATGGAACACCATCATATCATAGTTGCCCAATATCTAACATGCCTTGATAGTTGTTAACTCTCCTTGCCGCCTACACCTACCTACAAGTTAGTGAGAAAAGCCTTCAGCCCCACAAGGTGTGGATGGTGGCAAGGATCCCAACTCTCTTAGTTTAAGCTATCTCCTAGGTTAGCTAAGGGGGGTGGTCCCTAAATGGAAAACTAAATTAAAAAATGTGAGTTTTTAGGGGAGTTGTTAGACTTAAATAGATTACCTCTTAAGATTTATAAGCAAAAAGTGTTATGAGCCATAACCATCAATACATAATTTAAATAAGCATAAAATATATGAAAACCAGTGTCTTCAAAGTATTGCTCTTTGAAATGAAAATATATTTGCTTAAATGAAGTAAAATGCTTTCAAATGGAAAGAAAAAAGTAATCCTAAAAAGTGAAACAAGAAAATGTTAGCACAAGATATTGTAAATGCTTTCAAGGTAAATAGATTTATGAATCAAAGCAAGAGAAGCTATTTTGCTCAAAATGAAACAATTAGTGTTCTACTTGCAAAATGTAGATAAAAAAAATTATTTACCACAACAAAGAATTCAATTTCAACAATGACAAGAGGAATAAACGATTGCAAGTAAAACCATAGGGTGTGTTAGCATGAGATGCAATTACACATGATTTGGATGCAATTAATCTTGGTTACTTTTAATATAAAATGCCTAATCTAGGTGAGAAGTCCTCCTCTTGTGCTCTTACCATGGGGTAAAAATTGGGGTGACTGTAAGAAAGAGGGGGCAAGGACACGGGGGTGTCATTAACGATACCCGTCTCCTGAGTCTTACGAGCTAGCGTTTATCTTCATTCCTACAAGGGAACAAGCCACCTTCATAACGGCAAGGTTACACGCTTTTACCTTACTTTGTACCAAATGGAAGAACTTTCCAAGAAAGTCTTTTTCTCTATAATTTCTATCAACTAAGCTTATGTTTTGAGCTAAATTTTAAATATGCAACTAAGGTAGAATGCCTACTATGATATGCAAGTAAGTTTGCAACTGTTATGTAAAAGATAGAGATGCTTTAATTAGATATGCTCCAAAACACAAGATTGCATAAACTTCATAACATATGAGATTGTAAAATGAAAGAATTTGCTTTGACTTATGATAAGTCGATAACCAACTAAAAGCTTGATGCTTATGAGCAATTAATGTGCATGTAAAATAAATTGCAACTCAAGATTTGTATTCAAAATAGCCTTGTGAAAGGAACTCTTAAATTTGAGAAAATGAAAGGAAACTTGCTCGACATGGAAGTAAATGATCGTCTTGAAGGATAAATTGCCCAAATACACAACGCTTCAAATATGTTTCAAAATGGAAATGTTGCACAACCATAAAGCATAGATGATTTAGACAATAGCCAAACCAAGTATATCAAAGTTTGCTAAAACAAAATAATGAAGAAGCTTGCACAAAATAAAAGTAAATTGCTTTGCAAAAATGTAATTTGAGACTTGTAACAACAATTGTTGTAAATGGTGCAAGTTTGAAGAACTTTAGCAAACTTGAGGAAAGTAAATAAGATGTGTGGCTATGTTAATTATCAATTTAAAGCACGCATGTAAGTGAAAGGAGATGCTAGAGTCAACAAGTCAATCCAACCACCATTCCTCTCCCAAAGTGGAGAGATATGGATGCCAATTGGTGGAACCCACGCTCCCAAAACAAAAATCAGAAATTTTATTATTATGTGTTACAATTGAGGTTAATGGCTCATTGATAGCTATATATTCACAATTCTTATGAAAGAATATGAGAAAATGAAATCAAATTACACATAAATAGAGAAATATACCATCATTGAGCCACGCCAAACTCCAAGAGAGAAACACCCATAAATGAACCCCAAAGATTATTTTATTATATGAAGAATAAGTGTGCACAGAAGTAGAGCTTTCCCAAGCAGAATAGCTAGTACAAAAGATATAATTTGAGAGCCCATGGCTCCATTATATAAAAAGTTGGGAGCGAATCCCAATGAAGAGCCAAATGCCAAGTGGTGAGAGGGATGAGATCACAAGGAAAATTCGAATTTGATAAGTGGAGCTACATTGCCAAGTGTAAAAATCGGATTCTGACAAGCGAACATTATTTTCTTCTTCCCTTATGTGTCAAATTCGAATTTTATGAAAGAATGACATGTGTATATGGGTGGTAACCCATGTGAAGACAATTTCCCACAAAAATATCCACCAAATATTCTCCCAAATCCTCCTAAATGTGCATTAATTTCACAAACTCGAATTTCCAATAAAGCAGCTTTCATTTAATGCCAGAAATTTGATTTTATTCGAGCACATGTCATTTCCTTCATTTTAGGAGTCCACATCACCTTGTGACTTCACTTTAACTCCTCCATAATTTTCCACATCATTTAGCATGTGTGGATATTTATTTTTCTCCATTTATTTAATTTTTGGCTTAATTAATTGCCAGATTTCCCACTAAACTTAGGAAAAGTGGGTTTTGAGGGTTCAAAACACATTTTTAACCTCTCAAAGTGTGTCATAGCAGAAAGTTGAGGGTCAGAGGTGTAATTTTGATTACTCATACCCCATTCAACTTCTTTAGACACACTTAATACAATTCAATTACAATTTTTATTACAATTTTCGACCTGCAGGAAATCTAAAAAATTAAAAAATCACTACCTAGACCTAACCAAATTCCACGAAATTTTTTCTGTGATCTAGTATGGTGATATACATTGACTCTATACACTAGGACTCACCCAAGGCCTCACCATCAAGTCGTACTTCAGCTTTGGGGTAAATTTGGAGGAAAAACACTCAATTAATTATTAACACCTGATAGGGAGATGATAATTAACCGAGTGAAAAAAACCTCCTAGAGTAATACTCACTTGTTGGCAAGGTCCCAAGTTACCTAGGCTTGTTACAGACTCAATACTGACTCAAATTCATTATTACTAGCATCACTTATTACAATTCCCCGTAGGGCGTGAAAACTTGGTACAAGAGAAAATGATAAGCAGTGGAAGTAGAATTTAAAAACTTTGTTGAACAGATGATCTCTGATGATATTTGATGGAACAAATGTTCTTTGGTTCATCCTTGGGCATGGAGTCTTCATATAATCATCAAGTGCCACTCTAGTGGTCAACAATAGTCATCTAGATTTAGGTTTACGGTTTTTGTATGTCAACCCCGATAAATATTAGGCTTTTAAACACTCTAGAATTTTCTTGAAAATCTAAATGTGCGAGTAATGCAGGCAGACATGGCATTCACTAAGATTCATAACGGTCAACACGATAAGTCAACTTGCATGACGCATAAATTCTGCATAGAAAATATGATTGATGTGATCATCATGTTATTAGCAAGCTCTCAATGTGTAAAACAACATTGAGACCTCTACTCAAGGACAAGGAAAACAGGTAACCAATATTGGTGACAGATAGTAATGAACATGAAGAAGGGATGTGCGTACAAGAAGAGATGGAAAATGTTTAATATGGATTATCTTCAACACATAATTATCAATCAAAGCCTCTTATTTGTGCCACTCCAAGGCAGTGGAAAGAAAGGCCTCAAGGAAGGTCACATTGAACTAAGGTTAAGTGATAACCACCAAGGCCAAACATTGGAACAAAGATACAACAAAAAGTGGTCCATCATACAATTCAACTTGTGACCCAACTAGAATGCCCTTCAAACAATAAATGAAAGCACTTAAACAAAAATGGTTAATGTACCTCATATTTGATGACCCGCCTTCAACAAATGAACAATCTAGATAATAATAATAAAAAAAGCACTGACCAAAGCATGGATAGGAAGCATTTGAGGCTAGCTACTTGTGGATCATCATAGGGCTGCTAGCTGGCAAACTGAAACAATAGGAGAAAAAACTTCTCCAAAGGGTTAGCCATTTGGATGGGTAACAATCCCATGCATATTAAACAAACGATATTCTAGTGGGACTCTTGCACTCTATGCACCAACTATTTGTCAAAGAAGTGAGAAAGTAAGTAAACTGTGAGATGTATGTTCCAAAAAAAAAGTAATCCTTCTACACTACATGTCCTTACTGTGTAACAAAGTTCAAATTACTAGATGCCAAACTATGTTATGCAGAATATACAGGAAACAAGCGAGAGACTTTGAATGAGAAATTCATTATAGCAATGCATGTGTAAGATTACATAAGGTAGTGTTGTATATATATTTAGCAAGTTCAACTGTACTCATTAGAAACTATTCATTCACTTTGACAATTACATTCAACATAAAATGTCATTTATTGCATACGACTTACTTCCACTTAATGATAGTACATTATTACTTCCGAAATAAACATTACAATATCTAAAACTCCCTCTTAAAGTCTATTTCATTTTCCAAAACTACTAAGTCTTGAAGATTTTCAAACCTCTCCCTACTAAGTTCTTTGGTGACCATGCTTGCCACCTGATTGTAATCATCACATCAATTCTTTTATACACTATTCAATATACAATTACTTTTCCTACAATGTATGTCTTTGTCTTCGAAGTATTCTGAAGATTACTCCATTGCGTATACGAACTTTGTTCATTACATTGGTATCAGAGCACTCCTCTAAGTACACGAACTTTGTTCGTTACATTGGTATCAGACCCACGTTCTCCGATCCTGGCCATTGGTAATTAAAAGTCTCCATCAACCTTGTTGTCATCGTGATTTAAGCGTTTTGCTACACTAGTCTTGGACATTCTCCATTCTACTGGATTCGGTCATCAAACCTTTGGTCATTAAAAAAAAAATTAATAAAAAAAAGGTGGAGCATATATTTAAAAATAACAATCAAAAATAAAAACGGCTTTAAAAAAAAAAAAAGTATAAAAAAATTATTAAAAAAAGATAGAAAAAAAAAGAAGTTAAAATAAATAAATTAACCATATAAATAAAAATTAAAATTAAAAATCAAGTCCCACTAGCAGAACCAGTAGATGATGGGCCTCGTTAGCAAGGTGACCCAGATCAAACCTCACGAGCAGTGGTTGTGTCTTATGTTGTAGGGGGAGGAGACATGCCCAGGCCAGGTGCGATCCCCGAGTGACTTTGACGGATTAGATGCCCTTGGGTCACAGGTCCTCAAGCCACAGGTCAAGCTTGGAGGATCACAAACAACTTTGCAATAAAATAAACAAAAATTATAAATTATAAACAAAAATTGAATTACAAGAAATATATAAAAGTTATATTTTTATAACAAAAAAAGGAGGAAACAAAACTTACCTACGGTTGCTCGAATTGCAGCGCAACCAGCCGCCACCACCACCACCAAGGCCCTAACGGCTCGGTTCTCCACCACTGTGACCGTTGCGATCGTCGTGATCTCACAGTCTCATTCCCCACTCATGTCGCTCTGCCGCAGATCTTGTTTTATGCCAATCGGATTCCAGTCGACTCTCCTTCGTCGTCACTCTACAGACGCCTGCCTACCATCGACACAACGGTCGATCTACTCATGCCTACACATCTCCACTCCTTATCCTCCCATCGCCTGAGCCACGCTGAAGCTGACAACATCGTCGTCGGCTACAAATCTACCCTGCTCCCACACACCTTTACCATCAACTAAACGCCACAACCACCAGTGTAGAATTCTGTTGTACTCAACGATTCTTGCCCCATCGTATCACTGCTACCAGTCATCTGTACAATCGTGTCCTTCCATACAGTCGCAACCCTTACCAAATGATTGTAAAGGAAAAACGTAATATAGATTAAAAACGACCATTGGAAACATTATTAGTGAAATTCGAATTCCATTAAAAATTTAAATGTATTACAAGCATATTAAATTATATCCTAAGTCCATCCAATAGAAAATTAATATTTTATTTATTTGAAAAGTCAAATCTTAATGTGCCATTACACTTTATTATTGCTTAGTTGACAGAAAGATAAGATAAAAAGGGTAAGACAAAGAAAAGTAAGAATAAAGAATAAAGAAAGTATTAGGAGGGGTCTATGTATACATATATCCTCGAGAGATATTAAAAAATTACTCATATAAGGAATATAAAGGAGTTTGAAATACAAGCTATATATATATATATATCATGGAGCCTAATTCGAAGATGAATGAAGGGATTCCATACAGAATTCACTATTTTATACTAGATGCCCATTTTGTAAAACAAAAATTGGGTATTAGTGGATTCAAAAAAATTGCAATTTATGTTGTTCAACATGGAGAAGATTATTTAGTATAGAAGACCGTCAAGTCAATGAGCAGATGCAAATGAAAAGACTAAAGGAAGAATTCGCAGAAGTACAACAAAAGAACGAAGCATCGAAAAATAAATATAAAGATCTTGAAGATCATTTTTATAAAGAATCAACAGAAAGCAACAACAAAATTTGGGCTTTCCCGCATTGGGTTTTTCCGGGGACATTTGTCCGAAAAATTTGTGTCATTTGTCATATGTGTGTGATGTTCAGTAAATGATATGTATTTGTGTAGGTTGTTATTTGTGTTTACTTCGAAGTTTTTATGAATATTTAGATAAATAACTTGTGTAAATAAATCAAGTAGGAGAAGTAAATCAATAATTAGCAGTGGGATTTCTGAGCTTCAGAAATTTTCACAGTTTGCTCTGCCTAAAAGTGTTGCTAGGAGCCTCCACATGCTCCTTGCCATCCCTCAAGGTTTGTTCCACCCATCTCAGCCTCCTCTTGGTAAATCTCAAAAGAACATCTAACTCCTCCAAATCTACAGATTATGTCCCTACTGCTAGTGCTATTGGTCCATGCTCAACTTAGAAGCCTCTTTCTCCTTATCCTCAACCTCGACTAGCTCTTTCTCATGAGACCTCCTAAACTTCCTTCCCTCCTCAAATCTGACATCGCAACTGACGATAACTCTCCTCTGTCCTGGAATGTAGACTTGGTAGGCCTTTGAGACCTCACTATAGCCCACAAATATGCCCCTTTCTAACAAGTGCTCCAGCTTAGTCCTTCTCTTCGTGGGACTGTGAACATAAACTAGAATACCAAAGATGCATGGATGACTTACCTCTAGCTTTACTTCTATCAACATCTCCTCAAGAGTCATATCCTACAACACTTTGTGAGGATTCCTATTTCTTATATACACAGTTGTAATTCAGGCCTCCGCCCACAAAAACATAGGCAATTTTTGGCCATACATCGTTGCCCTCGTTGCCTCCATTATGGTCCTATTTTTCCTCTCTACAACACCATTCTGCTAAGGGTTGTAAGGTACTATGAGTTCCTTCTTGATCCTACAACACTTTGTGAGGACTCGTATTCCGTATATACACAGTTGTAATTCAGGCCTCCGCCCACAAAATCATATGAAATTTTTGGTCATACATCATTGCCCTTGTTTCCTCCATTATGATCATATTTTTCCTCTCTACAACATCACTCTGCTAAGGGTTGTAAGGTTCTATGAGCTCCTTCTTGATCCCTGAGACCCTACAAAAATCTTAGAACTCATTAGAGTTCTACTCGCTACCATTATCCAACCTCGGCACCTTAATCCTCTTCTTGCTCCAGTTTTCCACAACAGCTTTAAACTCCTAAAACCGATCAAAGACCTCACATTTGGTCTTTAGGAAGTAGACCTAAGTCTTCCTAGAAAAATCATCTATGAATCGCAAAGTACAATGACCCTGTGATTGATTCCACTGACATAAGACTACATGACTAAATGCACCAAGTCCAACACAACCTTGGACCTGGCCTCTCTATCAGGAAACACACCGTTGGCCTGCTTGCAGAGTGCACACCCCTTGCACTCTTGCTCCACCCTGATCTCCAGAAACCCTGTAACCATTCTCTGTATTATAGGAAGACCCTTGTAGTGTAGGTGTATAGTGACCCTAAGATTAATTCGAAATACATAGGACCACAAATGTCTAAATGCACCAAGTCCAACACACCCTTGGGCCTAGTATCACTGTGAGGAAATGCAACTTTGGCCTACTTGCCAAGTGCACACCCCTTGCACACTCCCTCTTTCTCCACGTTGATGTCTGAAAAACATATAACCATTCTCTAAAACATAGGAAGAGCCCTATGGCATAGAGATTCTTCTCCCTTTTCCTAGTTATTCGCCGCTTGTTGGGATCAGCTCCTTTCAACCCAATAGCCACTTCACCTCCCATGGTCGAAACAAATAGGAGATTCTTCTCCAAACCCGGTACAAACAACACTTCATCCGCCTCCATGATACCACCAGAGTCCATCTGAAACTCAACACTGCCAATGCCCTCAACTACATACTTGGTATCATCACCAAGCTTTACATGTATATCTTTGGGATGCTTGGTCATGATGGTGAAAATGTCTTGACATCCCGTCATATGACAAGATGCTCCACCGTCCACAAACCAGACACCTCTCCTGACAATTCCAAAAAGGCTTGATGCGAAGATGAAGTTCCTCTCAAATTTCTCAGCGAACTCGTCCATCTATGCAGTGGTTACGATGGTTGTTTTTACCCTTGCCCTTCTTCTTGTGTGGACACTGATTGGAAAAAAGTCCGAACTTGTGACATGCAAAGCACTTGACTTCACCATGTCCTCCTTTTTACCCTGTGAAGATCTGCCTCCACTTTGGTTTTGCTTGGCCTTTTGTTTGCCCTTTTTCGCTTATGTAGCAAGATCAAGCTACTCTTTCTCCTCACCACTCCTTTTTTGTCCTCTGATTGATGAATTCCCCAAGATCTCTTTCTGGATGAAATCATGCCACAACAGGCCTCAATCAAGAAGTTGTTTTCTAGCCAAGATCCCATCCATAAAGATGGTCCAATGGTTGGTGCATCCTTTCATAGCTACTTTCAAAATATTTGAATCATGCATAGCCTCCCCAACACTAGTAGGTCATCACGAACCTACTGGACCCTTTTGAGGTAAGATGTTACGGTCTTTGAATTGTTCATCCCGATGTTGTTTAATTTTTCCTGCAAAACCATCTTTCTATTTTTGTTTGTATTCTGATAAAGGTCGGTTAGGAATACCCACATCTAGCGTGGCGTATCTTTCCCTATGATGTGAGGAATTATATGATACCTCACATCATCCAAAATTATACCCAACGCTTTCATATCCTTTTGATTGTGCTTGGCTACTTGATTTGGATTTGAAGGAACCTGGATATCTATATTCACAAAATTCCACAAACCATTCACTTTTAAAACTTTGGTTATCTACTCCTTCTAGGCACTGAAGTTAGCAACCCCATCCAACCTATCTTCATATCTCAAACTACTCAAAGATGCCATCTCCACAAATCGCACTGGTGACTTGGCCACAAAACATCAACTGCAAAATAAAAAATAATTATGTTATCGTAAAATGAAAAAATTCATTGTTGCAAGCCCTTGTGATCTCGGATCTCTCTTTTAGTGTTTTCTAGAGCTCTAATACCATGCTAAATCTCATAATACTAGCCCATATTTATATTCTCGCAACAATTATTTATTCCCAAAAATTTAGTTTATTATCCAAATAAATTCTACATTGTTGAAAAAAGCATTGCTATTTTAACTTCTAGAAATTTATATGCAACAGAAATAAAATTAGGGAGAATAAATCACACATTACAACAGACAAACACCCACAACAATTCTCCTTCATTAATTAATCTCAGGAAAATCAGGGTTTCAACGCACAGAGAAACTACAAGGAAATATGTATTGACTGGAAACTACAACTCAACCACAGTTGAAGAATTCGACCATAGAAAATTTCGACCAACTAGAAATTAGCCTCTGACGAAATTTGGCCGGGAGATTTTTTACCCACCTCACACCAAAACCTCAACCCTGCGTCTTCCCCTCAGATAGCCTCTGCGCCTCTAGAAATTTGGCCCTAGAAAATCGGCCTCTCCAACGCTTCGACGTCTTTCTTGCTTCAACAATTTGGCACCACAATCTCCAATAATTTGGCCTCCTAAAAATGCTCTTGAATCCACCTACATTCCTCCTTCTCTACTCTATAGTCTAGTTGAGCTTCTCACTCTAGAGAAAATTACTTTCTCCACTTTTATGTCTTCACCTCTCCCTTAGGCTTATTTTATAACTTCATCAACCCCAAATACCTAACCCTAATCTCCCTTCTAGAAGATCTTAGAGCTCAATTGTCGAGACCATTTCTAAGTCACTTAAATAATTTAATTATTTATCCTTAGAAATTGACTAAATAGTCCACAATAATTAATTGACTTTAATTATTTTACTTTCTGTAAGTTAGGAAAGAAGATATAAATCACTTACTCCATCAAGCAAGCACCTAAAGAGGCAATAAATCATCTCCTACATGCTAAGACACCAAGCCTACGCAGAGGACCTTCCGAAGTTACCACAAGCTTCAAATGATTACCCTCTCTCGCTTAGTGGGCACGCAGTGTCCACTTCTTCAATCATGAAACATTTAGGGTTCATCTCTCACCCCACAAATGAAGTTATGGAGAAGTATATTGAGGAGCACAAGAATTTATGGTCTGACACAATGGATTTGATACAAATGAGGGTACATGTGACAACACCCCTACTTATGGGCCACAAGGAGGAAGCGGATAAGGAGAAAGTTGGGAAATTGTGGAACACAATGCCTTCAAGGTTGCATAGTCTTGCACCTACTAGCCAATATATTGTTAGGTACATGGTAATGAATCTTGGTTTACATGCATGGAATGTGTTGGGTTGGTGGCCCAAGGCTATTATTTTAGGGCACATCTATTTTCCTTGTGCTAACACATTTGGCTACATTTGTGACTTTGTTCACAATCAGGACCTCTCTTTTTCGAAGAGGTTATGGCCCCTATTTCAATTAAATTATCAAGCAAGCTTCAACCTAAGGTTATGTTGTTCTGTCCTAATTGGTGTTTGGTTTTCCAAGCCAATAGTGTGAGGGGCCACAATCTGACGACCGTGTGGTTGTTGATGTGATTGGCGTTGGAAATCACTATGAGCAAATGGCATTGTAACCCACCACTTTGTGGGTGATATCCCTAGGAGAAACAATTTCTCCAAGATGGTCCTCAGCTAGCAACCAACAACCCCTTGCAACCATCAACTAGCTCGTTGTGCCATTTCTCCACCACCAAAGCCAACCATGTGTTCCCTCACCCATCTGTAATGATCGTATGTTTGAAGGTGGGCCTCCCGAACCTAAGGGTATGCCTTGTCATTTGGTAATTAAGTATTGAGTATGCTTATCATGAACACTTATCGGCATCGATTAATGGGAGGATTCACAGAAAGAGTTGGTTAGGTTTGTGCTTTTTTCCCCTAGAGCTCTTTTGGAGGTTAACCTTGCATCTTAGTCCCATGGGATCTCCTTTACTAACCATTGGGTTTTAGGGCGGTACTACATGGTAAACCACGATTTGGTTGCATGGTCCCTCTCCCTCATCCATATATATCACTCCTCATCCATTTATTATAACCCCATTCATCATATTTCCCACCTAGGTCCAAATTTCTACACTGGGTCCAAATAGGGTTAGCCTCCCCTCCCGTTTGCCCACACCTTGGGTCGGGCTTGGAATGATGCCCCAAAGGTTGATGCAACTGAAAAGAAAAGTAAAAGCATAATTGGCCACACTCAACTAGACAATGTACCAAAAAATGCAAGAGATGGTCGGGACAAACATATTTAGCACGTGGGACAAATCCAATGCATGAGCTCTAGTCCATACCCATGGCCATCACCCTAGTTCCATAGGCCCTAGATGAGCCTCCTCCTTCATTCAGGAACCCATGATTGTTCCAACCCTAGTGGGAAATGAATCGCCCTACCTTAAAGGGGGTATCCACTGCTATATCTTACACATCATGCTCTTATCCTTTGAGCCCCGAGTAGTTAATCAATGAAAAATCATAAAAGGAAAAAGGCATATAAAGAAAGGTGGAAAAATCAACGTTGGGGCACCTCATGTACCACGATTGCTCCCACCTATAAATTATATACCCAAGTGTGGGCTTCCCTTTTTCTAGCTACCCTTGTACCCTAATATGTGGCCCAGGATTGCCCTTTTTCATTCCTATTTCGTTCACCTCTTTATCACATGCCACCACCATTTGAAGGATGTATCTTGGACATACTATCCATTCTAAAGGTAGAAACCACCTAATAAGGTACTTGGTTAACCCCCTTTGGAGTTTGGAGACATTAGCACATGTCAAAGCCCACTATGGAAGAGCATGCCATTATGAAGTGTCCACATGTTGTCCACAGTTTGTAAGCTCCTTTAATCAATTACTTTAATGACTTGTTGTGCTGGAAGGCTAAGGGATGCATTGGATCTTATGCGAGATTGCAGATGGTTTCCATTTTAACTTTGGTCTCCCTATACGAGATCCTATATCTCCAGAGGTCTATATTGGCACATGCAGGGTGTGTGTAGAGAGCCATGGGCCTCCACAGCAGTAGACAACACTCCATGGATCCCCAAAGATGTTCATAGATTGCTCGAGATTCACATATTGGACGAGGAAGATGCACCTGGTTCACCATGCCCAGCCGGCCCCACAATTGTACCATGCACTTGGCAAGTGACCCAGGACTTATATGCTAATGTGGCATCACTTACACCATCATTTGAGCCCTTAAAGATGCTCTACAGGCATATTTGACTTACTTGGAGACCCATGAGGTTATTTGTGTACCCCCACACAAACTGGGACCACCACAGGTTTATTGTTTGGAGAACAAAGGGTCAACCCCTTGTCCATCACTTTTGGGAGTCTTATTTAGCATTATGGCACTTATGGACTTCATTAGGCTTCTTAGAGGGCATTAGGCTTCTTAGAGGGCCCAACGACAAGTATTATTCATCATTTGACCTCTTCAAAGGCATATTATTTTGTTTATGAGCTAGTTTGGTGGTCTTGTCACCAAAAGTTAGTTATTTTGCATATTATTTTATACTAGGGGCTAATGTAGGCTCAATTAACTAAATCGAACTCCTTAGGAGTATATAAATACAGGTGATGAAGATTCATTCTAGCATCATCACTTGGTTGGACTTGTATCTCTCTATAGAACTTCGTTGTCCTTCTTGGTGGACGAAATTTTGGAGCATGGAATGAATTTTGATGTTTGGATTATTTTCGTTTTGTCATGGAGCTTCTTATTTGGCAAATTGTTAGTGGTTGGATATACTCCTGATACATGTAAGTACATTTAATGCTATTTTTCTATCATTTTTTGTCACATACATTGTTGCTGAAATTTTTGCTATACTAGGGCTAACTTGCTACATCCATTATTGCAAAGTTGTGGAAATCGGATTTCTAAATACTAAATGGTGATGCATCATGTATGGGCCATGTATTATGAAATAATATTTTCCTAGAGATGCTTCTTTGCTGAATTTCATCTCAAGAAGCCATTAATTTTGCAAAACGAAGTATAAAGTTCTTGAAGTTGCTTTTGTTGTTGCGCTAATGGTCTGCGAATTTGTCTTTAAAGCCTCCTTGACATAGAAAATTAAATTTCCATAGTCATTATAACTCGCGACTCTGAAATCTCCCCAAAGGACTAGGAACTGGTCAACCATAAAGGTGTTCAAGCCATATTATTTTCTTCCTTCACTTCTTCTTTTCAAGGTTTAGCCGCATAGGTCACCTAGGGCATCATTTTCCCAACAAAATATCTATTGGAAAACTTCAATCTCTTCGCCTCTTTTGCGTTGGTGTGTCTCCAAGGTCTCCTCCAAATTTGAGGAAATTCGAACAATGGGATTTTGAGATATCCCAAGCCCTAGCCCTGAGACTGATTTTTGTCGTAAGTTCCCCTAGGCTAACACCTCATAGGGATCATTTTGGCACCTTTAAGAGAAAAATTATTTCTTTGATCCCCCTCTGCTCCTTGTTTAGGTTAATATCATCATTGGTTCCTAAACTCCCTCCTCTTAACCTATCTTGTGTCCACTGGGTCCCGTGTGGTCTCATTTCTTAACAAAGTCAATTCTACAAAAACAACTTAGAAATCCAATATTTGCAGGGATTTTAGGGATTAGGAAGCTCCTTCATAAGTCACACTCTTTTAACCTAGACCTTAAATCCCTACCACCCAATCCTAGAGAGCCTTGTACCTTTCTTAAGAAGCAAGCAAGTCCCATTCTTGAGTCTCTCCTAGGAAAGGACCATTGAGGTCACCTCATATCCATTTCACTTGACCTATCCTTCATAAGTGATTCTCTATATACTGGGGCTCCTCCCATCGGTGAAAGTCCGTAAAGAGTAGGGAAGCTTCGTTGAGGCAGCAGTGGGCTAAGTCTCCATAGTTTCCCTTAACCTAGCAATTTCCCTTTTAGGACTCCGTTTTAGCTCCCACGCTAGTTTGAGTAATCACATTTCTAGCGTCGTTGTCAGGGAGGAAGCAGGTCTGCCTCCCTAGTGAATCATTGAGGAATTGATTTATTGACGACAATTTTACTATTCCTCTGGAGACTCCACTCATTGTCGAAACACCTAATTTGCTTGAAGGAGACAATATTCCTCCTGTAACTAGGGTTGCTAGAAAAAGGAAGAAACGAGCTACTTCACCCGTTGAAACCGCTCTTCTTCCTCAGTTTGAAAAAGTCATTGATCCCACCACAAAGATGGCAACTAGTTCTACCACTGACAACCCCAGGATGACCAAAAGTGAAAGACATTTGGTCAGTGTCTTTTCCCTTTTGAAATTGAGTGATGATCTTAAACCATTACCTGAAAAATATAACCAATGGTTACCTAAGTTCAAAAGAGATGCTACCACGAGTGCCTATGACTTTGTTGCCAGGGAGAAAGCAGGTCTTCCTCCTTAGTGAATCATTGAGCAATTGATTTATTGACGACAATTTTACTATTCCTCTGGCAACTCCACTCATTGTCCAAAGTTCAAACCCCTAGTTTGCTTGAAGGTGACAATATTCCTCCTTTAACTAGGGTTGCTGCAAAAAGGAAGAAACGAGCTCCTTCACCTGTCGAAACCGCTCTTCTTCCTGAGTTTGAAAAAGTCAGTGATCCCACCACAAAGATGGAAACTAGTTCTACTAGTGACAAACCCAAGACAACCAAAAGTGAAAGACATTTGGTCAATGCCTTTTGCCCTTTGAAATTGAGTGATGATCCTAAACCATTACCTGAAAAATACAACCAATGATTACCCAAGTTCAAAGGAGATTATACCACGAGTGTCCGTGACTTTGTTGAGGAATTTTATTGGCACATGTCCCCCTAGGATGAATAGGCTCATGATGCTCTTTTCTTTATCACTTGAGGGACAAGCTAGAGAATGGTACCTTAGTCTTCCCCAGGCATGCATTGAAGATTTTGATGAATTTGAGGATCTATTCATGAAAATATGGTCGTGCAATGCCCAAAGGACCTTCAACATTGAGAAGTTTTATCAAATAGCGAGGGGAAGGGAAGACATCTGAGAATTCATAAGTTTAATAGGGTAGTCTGGGATATCCCTAATCACCTAAAGCCCTCTGATGCCAACATCCTTGACATATTTGTTAAATATGTAGGGGGCCACCTAACATATGCCTTAAGGGACAAGAAACCTTCCACATTGGTCGAAGCTAAGGAAATGACAATGCAAGATGAGGAAAACCTATGTATCTCAAGAATGGATACCAATGACCTCCCTAAAACCAAAACTGAGGCTAAGAAGGAAAAATCAAAAGATCAACATGAAGAAACCCTTTTGGCTATCCTTAAGAAGATGGAAAATCTTAGTGAAGAGGTCCACTCACGAGATAGGATAGTTATGAACAAAATCACCGCATTAGAGAAGGCCCAAAAGTCCAACTACATTCCAAGGGGGGAGACCTTTTCCTAAAAATCAAAGTGAAGAAGATAAGCCAAGCTCATCTCAACTCCCAAACACTTTGGCTCCATCTAATGCAGTGGAGCAAGACTCATCTTTCGAAGATGAGCAAAGTGAGAGTGACGAGAGTGACAATGATGAAATAAACAAGTGGGCCAATCTTGTAGAATCCAATGTATTCAACATTTTGTTGGGGGTTCATACACTCATCCTCCCATTAGTGAGGTCACAACTAAAGAAAAGAAAGAGGAGCTTATTCTTGATGTTAGTAATGGAAGATTCAAAGGGGTGCAATATTCATGAAAGGATAATAACAAGGACCCTGCAATCTCCAAGGAAACTAACAAAGATGACCCTCCTCTCAAGCAAGCCCCTCGTAAGGAAGTCCCTTCTAAAGATCCTCCTAAAAAGGAAGCCCCTCCTAAGGATCCTCCTAAAAAGGATTCCCAACCCAAGCTAAATCCGAGCCTAAAAAGGGTTCCCAAAAAGGAGGAAATACCAGGAAGAAAGAAACGGGCAAACAAGTGGGAAGATAATTGTAACCATTCCTCTAAAGGATATTGTGAAACTTCCTGAATAGCAACAGCAAATTAAGAAGTCCCTGGGTTTTGAAGAGGAAGGATTACCTGAAGACTTCCAAAACATTCATATTCCCGGTCGTAACCCTGGACATGAACCTTTTATGCTCACTTTGGTTGTTAATGGCCTTTATCTACATAATTGTATGCTAGACTTAGGGGCATCCGCTAATATCATGCCTTTAAAATTCATGAAGCAATTGGGTCTTAGCATCACTCGAACATATAACTAGGTTAGTGGTTTTAACTCTAAGCCTGTGGAGGTGGAAGGTCTCATAAACAACCATAAGGTTTCTTTGGCTGAGAACTATGATATATCCCTTCTCATAGATGTTGTCGTCATTGATATTCTTGATGTGTGGGGAATGGTCTTGTCTTGGAAATGGGGGGCTATTGTTGGGGGTCATGTTCAAATGGAATTATCCTATGCTACCATTCTGCAATCTGATTGAACCCCTTTTATCCTCTATAGGGAGCCTGCACACCTCTCTCATGTGATTAAGCCTGGACCAACTCCATATTATGAAGCACATGACATTGAAAATCCTTCTCCCATTTTCCCTTCATAAGAGGTATGTATCCTAAAACGGCCAAATCACAAAACAAGCAAAAAGTGTTAACCTAAAAAAGAATATAAGGTAGGGGACCTGGTCTTAGTGGATAAAGACTAAAAGCCTGTCTCATTAGAACTAACATCATATGATATTATTCATGGTAAATTAGTTGCATTAGATTAAAATTTGCACATTTTATTATATGTTGATTTTACGCCCTGACATTAAGCATGGGCGATGAAAAACATGTTGCCCCATGGGTTTAGTCGTTGATATGTGCAGGTAACAGGCCTTCGGTGACAAAGAGATTGTTGGAGTTCTCGTGACCATAGTTTTAAAAATCGGTCGGACCGACTCGGAATCGGCCGAGTCAACCGAGCCAGACCCCCAGCCGGACCGACTCAGTGGAAAAACCGGTCCAGAGGCCAGTTTGTGACCGAGTCGGCTGAGCCGTACTCCGAGCCGACCGAGCCGTACATCGAACCAATCGAGCCGTACACCGAGTCGACCGAGTCATTGTCTTGAATTGCAGAGATTTGCAATCAGCATTTTGAGTCAAACTTGTAGTACTTCTGGGTGTGAGCACAATTGGTCTGTCTTTGAGAGGATTCACACAAAGAAGAGAAACCGTTTGGAGCCAATGCAGATCCACTAGTAGCAAGCCCAGTCCCAACTCCAAGTCCTCTAGTTGCAGCGACAAGCACTTCCTCTAGTCAGCCACGACGGAGGCGCATAACTCGTCTATCTCAGGCTCAACGTGCTACAGTTCTAGTTGACGATGTTGATTCAGAGGAGGAGGAGCGAGCGGTTTCCCCCTCTGGTTCAGATTTTGAGGCAGAGGATATTGTCTTGTCAGATGTCTAGCAGTAGTGACTATTCATGTTTTGTTGTAGAGGCCATTTAGAGCCTCCTTGGTTATGTTTTTTGTTTTGATCTCTATATCATCATCATGTATTGGACAATGCACTGGGTGTAATTTTGATATAATGGATATATTCATGCTTTGTGTTGGGAAACATGAATGAAAATCTTTAAAGTTATGTTTTTTTATTTAAAAATTAATATTTAATGTATATTTTACAAAGACCGAGTTATTGAAACCGAACCGACCGAGTCGATACCAAGTCAGAGTCGGAGTCGGAGCCAACCCTCGGTCATTTCGGAACTCGGGTCTGATTTTTAAAACACTACTCGTGACCTCTCATTCGAGTATCTTCGCCCACTTCTTCGAGAGATCACATCCCAATTGGAGCAAGATGTTACCCACCACTATGTGAGTGGTATCCCTAGGAGAAAAAATTTCTCCAACATGATCCTCAACCGACAGCCCCTCGCAACCACCAACTAGCTTGTTGTGCCTTTCTCCACCACCTGAGTCAGCCATGTGGCCCCTCACCCATCTTTCATGATCGTATGTTTGAAGGTGGGCCTCCCGAACTGAAAGGTATGCCTTTTCATATGGTAATTGAGTATTGAGTTTTTTTACCATGAACACTTCTGGGCATAGATTAATGGGGCGATTCGGCAGAAAGAGCGGGTTAGGACAGTACTTTTGTCCCCTAAACCTATTTTGGATGTTACCCTTGGATCTTAGTCTCGTGGGATCTCCTTTACTGACCATTAGGTTTTAGGGTGGTACTACATGAAAATCCCTGATTTTGGTTGCGTGGTCATGCTCCCTCATACATATCACTCCCCTTCTATTTATTATAACTTTATTCATCATATTTCCCACCTGGGTCCAAATTTCTCCTCTTGATCCACATAGGATTAGCCTCCCCTACCCCTTTCCCACACCTTGGGTCAGCCTTGGAATGATGCCCCGGAGGTTGATTCAGTTGAAAGAACAGTAAAAGCATAATTGGTCACATTCAACAGGAAAATGTACCACAACATGCAAAAGATGGTCGAGACAAACATATTTAGCACGTGGGAAATTGTTAATGCATGAGCTCTACCCCATACCCATGGCCATCACCCTGATTCCATAGGCCCTACATGAGCCTCCTTCCTCATTCAGGAACCCATGCTTTTCCCATCCCCATATGGAACCAAATGTTGACCACTAGAGTGGCACCTGATGATTATATGAAGACTCCATGCCCAAGGATGAACCAAAGGACACTTGTACCATCAGATAACATCAATCACCAAATTTTTTTAAACTCTACTTCTACTTCTTATCATTTTCTCTTGTACCCAGATTCCAGCCAGCAGCCACCAACTAGCTCCTTACACCATTTCCCCACCACCTGAACCAACCATGTGGCCCCTCACCCATCTATCATGATCATATGCTTAAAGATGGAAATCCCGAACTTAAAGGTATTCCTTGTCATCTGGTAATTGAGTATTGAGTTTGCTTATCATGAACACTTCTAAGCATGGATTAATGGGGGGATTTGCTAGAAAGAGCAGGCTAGGTATGTGCTTATGTCCCTCAAACCTCTTTTGGATGTTACCCTTGGATCTTAGTCTCGTGGGATCTCCTTTACTGACCACTTGGTTTTAGGGTGGTGCTACATGGGAAACCCCGATTTTGGTTGTGTGGTCCTGCTCCCTCATACATATATATCACTCCCCTTCTGTTTATTATAACCCCATTCATCATATTTCCCACCTGGGTCCAAATTTATCACCTTGATCCACATAGGGTTAGCCTCCCCTTCCCCTTGCCCACACCTTCGGTGGGCTTGGAATGATGCCCTGGAGGTTGATGCAATTAAAAAGAAAAGTAAAAGCATAATTGGCCACAATCAATAGGAAAATGTACCACAAAATGCAAGACAAAGTTATTTAACACATGGGAAAAATCCAATGCATGAGCTCTACCCCATACCCATGGCCCTCACCCTGGTTCCATAGGCCCTATATGAGCCTCCTTCCTCATTTAGGAACTCATGATTATCCCATCCCCATATGGAGCCAAATGTTAACCATTTGAGTGGCACTTGATGATTATATGAAGACTCCATGCCCAAGGATGAACCAAAGGACACTTGTACCATCAGATATCATCAGAGCACTAGAGTTTTTTAAACTCTACTTCTACTTCTCATCATTTTCTCTTCTACCTGGATTCCACACCCTATGGGGAATTGTAATAAGTGATGCTAGTAATGATGAGTTTTGAAGCAGTATTAAGTTTGTAATAGGCCTAGGTATCATGCGACCTTGCCAACAAGTGAGTATTAGTCTAGGAGGATTTTTTCACTTGGTTAATTATCAACTTTGTATGAGGAGTTAATAATTAATTGAGTTTTTTTCCTCCAAATATACCCCAGAGCCGGAGTACAGCTTGATGGTGAGGCCTTGGGTGAGTCCTAATGTCTAGAGTCAATGTATATCACCATACTAGATCACCCAAAAAAATTCGTGGAATTTGACAAGGTCTAGGTAGTCATTTTTTAATTTTTTAGGTTTCTCGCGAGTCAAAAATTGCAATAAAAATTGTAATTAAATTGTAAGAAAGTGCTTTCTAAAGAAGTTGTATGGGGTATGAGTAATCAAAATTTCACCTCTCGCCCTCAACTTTCTACTATGACACACTTTGAGAGGTTAATAAATTTTTTTGGACCCTCAAAACCCACATTTCCTAAGTTTAGTGGAAATTGCCGCAATTAATTAAGCTAGAATTAAATAAAATAGAGAGAAATAAATTATTACATGTGACAGAATGACGTGGAAATTACCCTAAGTCAAAGAGTTGAGTCAATGGACATGTGGAGGATGACTGAGCACATTGCACCATTAATACACCATTATTTCATAAATTTGAATTTCCTAGAGATAAAGCAACAGTTGCACATGTGGAAAATCAAATTATTAAGAGGAGCTCATGCACTGAGGGAATATTCTACAGGAAATTTGGACTGAAGATTATGTGGGGCCTCTTCTCACAAGTTATCTACAGTGCTTCAACACATAGAGCTTCACTTGCACGATTTACGACTTTCCTTTGGGCCAAACTACACACTTCACTAGAGGAATCACACAGTTCCTCGGGGCCTATGCACAGCTACCTTGGTATCATCTACAGCTGGGGCATCACTTAGTTCGAGTTTACAATGGTTGACTGGAGGTAGCACGGTACTTTGATTCACTCACGGATGAGTTCACTTGGCCATATATGGAATTTGATTTCCCCTTAGGTGCACATATGGAATTCAATTTTCCTATGGTGTCTCTGTCTTCTCCACATTGAAAATGGCTTATCTTTCCTTGAGATTTGCTCCAAGTTCAGTTTGCAAATGCATTCTTCCTTGGGATTCCCTCCTAACACTCTATATAATAGAGCCATGTGCTCTCATATTGTATCATGTTATGAGCTATTAGGCTTGAGAAAACTTTGTCATTTTGTACTTGCATATTGGTTAATATAATCAATACTTTGGGGCTATTTGGCTGGTGTTCTGTTGGCGTTATGAGGTGATTTTTTCCATAAACTTGTTATTGTGATTGAACTCATTTACATGTTTGATCAATATTAGTTTATATTTGTCATCTACCTTATAGATTGATGTGTGCAAGCTATCTTGCACATATCATTGATTTAGAGTAGTATTCTAGAAATAAGTTTGCCAAGTCATTTTAGGAGAAATGTTTGGTTTATCTTATTCATTATGATGCTCTAATCCTCTTGCAAACTAATACTTGTTCAAGCGCGTAGGGAAAATCTATTTGTATTGTGTGAAGGAATCCATCTAGGCATGGGAGAAGTCTCACATAGATCAACTCACTCCTAGATTTCAAAGTGATCCAAGACTCGACTGTTTTCCACCTCAAGTCTTTCATCCAACAAAGACAAAGAGAGTTTTATTGTTCTCTAGTTACTTGATCATCTATTTCATTTAAAATTTAGAATACATCTTTTAGAGCTTTCAAAGTTATACAAGCTATTTCAAGAGCAATTTCTAAGCTAGCCAAGTATGGGGGTTCACTCCCATTACTTGAGCTATTGTTTTGTATATTAGTTTGTAACATAATCTTGTTTTATTTCTCTCTCTCTTACACTAATAATTGATTTTGTTTTGGCAGCCCATAGGTTTGAGCTTTGGACAACAAAGAGTTTGAAGAAGAGGTGTCGGAAAACTACTAATCATTTTGCATGCAGGACCATCCGGGAACTAAGGACTGATTTTGCAGGGAGGTTGTGAGCTTTATCGGGGCAGCAGCAAGTTATCTAGGTCGTGGGACTTTGAAGCTTCAAAACTTTCTGATTTAGAGAGTTTTTCCATTTGCTTTTCCATTTGCTTTTGTTATCTTACTCAAGGGGCAGATTCTAGGCTTTCCAAGCTTATCTTTGCAAAGATCTCCTTTCACTTCATGGGCATCCTTCTTAGAGGCTTCTTTTCTACTCATTGTAGCCATTAATAAATAAATAAAAATTCTTGAGGGAGCTTGGGAATTTTCCCATGGCATCCCCCTTCCTCAATTGAAAAGGAAGGACGTTTGTGGATGGATTGAATATAACATTCTCCTAGAACCTCACATCTTAACTTAGTTTTCCTTTAGGGACCACCCCCTATAGCTAACCTAAGAGATAGCTTAAACGAAGAGAGTTGGCATTAGTGTGACAGGCCCTCCTCTTAGTTCTTTGCCACCAACCATACCTTGTGGGGTTAAATGCTTTTCTCACTAACTTGTAGGTGGGTGTAGGTGACAAGCAAGGTTACTTGGAAGCGGGAGCGGGAGCAGGAGCAAGCGCGGAGCGCCATTTTTAAAAGCCTGTAATCCCAGGATGCTGCAGAGTTAAGAGAGAGAGAGACATATATAGATATATATATATTATATATATATTATATAATATTTTTATATTTTTTAATGAAGTGATATATGTCACCAAAACATGTAGAATGATGAATTAGATATAAAAATATAAAACATATCTAATCATATAACATCAAATCATCTAGAGTTATAAATTCATCAAATCCAGGACCTAGCTTGGAAGCATAAATATATCACCTTAGCCCTAAATCAACTGTCGCTTTCAAAATCTAATACATTCATCATTGATTTCAAATTTCAATATCTAACATTTATCATCATTGATTCATTGATTCCAAAATTCAATATACATTTATCATCATTGATATATAACATTTATCATCATTGATTTCAAATTTCAATATCTAACATTTATCATCATTGATTCATTGATTTCAAACTTCAATATACATTTATCATCATTGATATATAACATTTATCATCATTGATTCATTGATTTCAAAATTCAATATATAACATTTATCATCATTGATATTATATAACATTTATCATCATTGATTCATTGATCACCATATAACTTTCATGAAGCATCATATTCATAATTCATAATGACTTGTAAACTTATAAATGCTAACTTCAAAGTTTCACCTTTCAAATTCAAACTTCAAACTTAAATTGTCATTAAATATATGAAAGAGTCAAGTTTCAACTGTTCAACCCACAATAAATAAAATGTGGAAAGACTAGTAAAACAAACAAATCTATTTTATTCACGCTCCCCTTGCCACGCCTATGAGAAATGTCTAAATTTTAGAGCTAATGGCAGTCGTTGGTCTTCTAGTACTCTCGTGGGTACCAATACCATTTGTAGAAGGTGAGGCCGGATTCAGCAAAGGAACAATGTCAAGATTGAGATATCGAGAGCGTAATTAGCACTAGACCCGATCGCACAAGATGGTGGACTCGCTCTTGTATGGGCATTACTGATGCTTCATCATCATCCCTAGCAAAGTTCGTTCCATCTTCCGATGCAACGTGTCGTCCTCCAAATTATTATCTCTGGTTGTTGTCCCAGACTCACGATGATTTATCCTCATTTTTCCATCACAAGAATGGCTCATTGAACTGAAGAGACTTTAATATAAACCAAGTTGCTATTATCTCACTGCTTTCTTCTCACATCTGTATTAGTGCCCAACACTTCTCTCATGTAATAAAGTGTTCACAACTTGTGAGAGAACTTTTTTAGCCAACTTTGCAAAAGTCCCATGCCGCCATATGCTTCCCACCATGTGAGAGCATTGAATCTGTCCTTGTCTTCCATTGCATGGAATGAACCAAAGTTAGCAGTGCAACTGAAGTATTTGCTTAATTCAAGGCGCAATCTAGCACACTCTTCCCTGTCAGGTACCAATTTGTCCAATGCCTTCATGTACCCTTCTTGTACCTCTGGATCTGTGTGAGGTTTCACCCTAACCCCACCTCTAGGTGCAGGTTGGCCCAACCAAGATGGAGAGTAATATTTTGGCGTAAGGATATATGCCAAAGCATGTGGTGGAACATTGAGTTTATTCCACCGTGCACACACACAGTCATGAATCATAGCATACAAGTTGGGATCATTATCCTTAACAATATCTTTTATTTTCCCTCAAATATACATCTAATTCCGCTTCACAAACCTCTCCACCACTGTTTCGATCAAGATTCAGTCATTCCATGCTGCAATGGGCTTGTAAAACTCTAAAATTTCCCTCTACATGTGTGCCCAAAATGAGTGGCTGGCATGCCCTCCACATGTTCTGAAACTCGCCCGCTGAACTATTGTTGCCTATCTTTAATAGCTGCCAGTGTGGGCTTGATACCATTGCAGCCAATGACTCTCTTACCTTCAAAAGGTGCCTGAAGGTGAGGTAATAGCTAGCAAATCTAGTTTTTGCTATTTTCAACAACTCCAATTTGGAGTGAGTACGGAAAAGCCCATGGGTATTGCCATGATTTGTAATAAATTTTATCATTTTTTTACCTCTCTTGTACAAATCACCAAGCCATTTGAATTGAGGTTGTTTGTTTTTTATGATATCATGCATCAAAAGGTTCATTGTGTGAACCAAACACCCAAACCAAAAAATGTTGGGGTATTTATCCTCAATAATTGCTCCTGCTGCCTTACAGTTAGCAGCATTATCAGTGATGACCTGTATGACATTGTATGGCCCAGTCTTTTCAATTATATCAAGTAATGGTTCTGCAATGTTAATGCCGGTTTTGAATTTATTTGAATAATCATAAGCTGCCAGGAAGACTGCACCACTAACCGACACAGCCAAAACATTTATCAATGGTTTTCCTTTTACATTGGTCCATCCATCAGAGACAATGGACAACCCATGCTCATTCCACGAACCTGTCATTCTAGCCAAAGAATTGTTTATTTTAGCTCTTTCACGATCAAGACCTCACTGTTTCGCTTATTACCTCTAGCTAGACCAAATTGCCACTTGCGAAACCATTTCATGCCAATAAGGTGAGCGAAGAACATTGAATGGCACCCCACATGCATATAGAAACCGGTAAACTTTTGAATCCACATCATTCTTACACCCTTCGTCCAGGAAATCGGATATGGTTCTACGCCTTAATCCAATGCCACTGCCTCCAAAACCACTGGCATGGGTGGAAGTTGAACTTGTTTGTCCATGATGTGTTGGGCCTGAATCAACGAAACCCCTAGATCTTTTAGATGATCTCTATAGGGCAACCCCCTCTTCCTTCCTATATATCTCTCTCTCTGGTGCTGGCACAAAAGCACAAACTTTGATTCCAAGATTTTTAGTTCCATCCCCTGGCATTATCCCACAAAGGTGCCTTCTCAGACGGGTGTATGAACCATGGTATTGTTTATTGCAATGGGGGCAAATAAATTTAGTGGTTCCACCACCTTTCCCTCCTTCCATTTTCTGAACATATTTCCACAAAGGAGTTTGGTCTTGTTTAGTTGGGGAATCTTTGTTCTCAGGTTCTCCATTCCCCACTTCCTCCTCAGCATAATCCTCCTCCTCTTCAGGATTTTCTTCAGATCCACCATAACCCTCCTCTTCATCCGCCTCTTCTCTGATTTGTCTCTTTCTTCTAGCACTCTCCAACACCATTATCATAAAGAAAGGAACCAACATGAGGAAAATCCCTAGCCATATAGCCATGATGGAAACAAGTTTCAAGTTTCTAGCCTGCAAAACAAATGGAAAAATGCCAAATGGGAATAGGAAATGCAACATAGGAAAAAAACAATTCATTTTTTAAGTTTTAAATCCAATAAAATGCAACACTCAAGAAAAATTCAAGTTTTCATTTTTAAACAATTTAACAATCTACAAATTCATCCTAGAAAATACTAAATTGGATTAGAAAGCCTACCTCTTTCTTGCAATCCTCCTGTTGCCTTGCTCCTTGCTCTCCTTCAACTCTTGCTCTCACTCTCCTTCAACTCTTGCTCTCGCTCTCGCTCTCGCTCTCTCAACAGTTAACAAACAATAAAAACTAAAATGAAACCCTCCCCCCTTTTAAACAATTCGATTTTTCACATAAAAAAATTTGCGCGCGGCGGGAAGCGTTTTTTTTTCCAGGGAGCGTTCGGGAGCGAACGCTCTCCCCAATCGCTTCCGGCGTTTAAAAAACGCTCCCGAAGCGTTTTTTAAACGTCATAAGCGCTCAGGGAGCGTTCGCTCCCGAGCGCTTCCTGAAACGCTCCCAAAAAGGCAGGGAGCGTTTTAACAGGTTCGGAAACGGGAATGAAGGGGGTTTGAAGCTTCCCGCAACCTTGGTGGCAAGTATCAACTTTTTTAGCGTCATTGTCGAGGACAAGTCTTCTTGTACCTGGGAAATCGACTAACTTTTTGTTTTGGCATATTTGAACTTTAGATTTAAATTCTTGCTCAAGTGGTGACTCCACCCAATCCTAATTTTGCAAGTCTCTACTAGGAGAAATTCAAGTGGTCTAGTTAGCCCCTCTCCTAATGCTAAAAGGGTTTTTAGAGAGAGGTTAAATAGACTTTCTCATAGTAGAGCTCTTGTTATGATTGAGCAAGAGGTTATTTCTGACATTCATTTGTTTTTCCAAGAACAAGTAGAGCCCAGCATCATGAATTATCTTTCTGTTCCTTGTAATTTTACTAGCATAAATGGTTATCCTCACAATATCCTTGACAAGGCTACTGAAAGGTTGTCTTCTTTCAAGGTAACAATGCCATTATTGTTGCATCGCATGCAAAAAACTTTAATGTTTGCATTTTTAAGTGGTTTAACGTTGTTGACTCTGAGGATGTAAAGATGAGGCTTTTCGTTCACTCTTTAGAAGAGGATGCTCCTGATTGGTTCACTTATCAACCTGCTAACTCTTATGATTCTTTACATACAATCATTATTGATTTCATAGAAAGTTTTGGAGAGAGGAGGGAAAAGAGTAACTTGATCAGTGCCATTAGCAAAATGAAAAAGAACGAGAATGAAACCATGGAGGATTTTAACAAGAGATTCAATGAATTAGTAAAAAGCATGCCTACTATTGTTAAACCTCCTAATGAATTTCTTCTATGTTCATATTTACATGTTTTTGGTGCTGACATTGCTTATGAGTTGAGGAGAAAGGAGCTTGCAACTTTGGGTGTAGCTCAAACTGAAGCCTTGAAGATGGAAAGGGCAAGAAAGCAATCAGGAAAATTTGAAATTCCTAGTTTCAATAGAGGGCCATCAAAATCTAATGATTCCAAAGGCAAGGCCAAGGAAGAGATTACACATGATCTTATTAAAGAATAAACTCAACTCATCAAGAGCATGGAAGCAAATCACACTAAAGAAATGCAAGCCATGCAAAATAGGTTTGTGGTCATGGAAACTTGAAAGATCGCAAGTGCAAAGATTCCAATCTAGGCCAACAAATGGATGGCAAAAGAATAAAGGCCCTCGACAAGATTATAGGCCTCCAAATCCATTGGAATCCACCAACATGGAAGATCAAATTCACCCTTTTTGTAGGCCATGTAATGAGTTCCATGAAGAGGCCACATGCCCATATGTAAAGAGAATTATGGAAGGTAGCATGTTGGGAGATGAACATGTAGGAACTAGTGATCAAATCAATATGTTCTCCATGGAAGATTAAATATAAATCATTGAAATAAATCAAGAGATTGATCATAGGCCTGATAATCTTGGGATTGACAATATTATTGCAAACTTTGACATTCACTAAGATTTTTGGGGAAAATCAGACATCTGGACAGATTCTTGCTATGCAAAAATACAAAGGGATGACTTATCAGAGAAGTCATATTCAAGACCGGAATAATCACATAATTTTTCCCCTCCTACTTCAAAATTAAATTTTGACTAAGGCAATTGGGTGAATAATGCGAAGGTTTCTATCCCAGTGCCGGAACTTTTAAAAATACCATCTCAAAGGACCAAGTTACTAAGCACAACTGAACTTACTCAAAGGGAAGAAAAGCCTAATAATGAACCAGAGGATGAAGAAATTGTATTGAAAAGTTTGATGTGTTATGTGGGGAACGAAGATCCTCTACCATTTTATGTTTCTTTGATAGTGAATGATCATTTTTGACGCAACTGTATGCTTGATTCAGGGGCTTCATCAAACGTCATGACCAAGAAAGTCATGGAGCAACTGATTTAAGGGTATCTAGGCCCTATCACAACATATGTTCAATAGATTCTAAAAGAATTCAAGTGTCCAGGATAATTAAAGATTTACACGTTTTCCTACCTACATATCCAGACAAAATAATGACTATGGTATGGCTGTGATAAATGTTCCTGATCCATGGGGAAGGCTCCTATCAAGGAAATGGGCATCAGATTTAGGTGGTAGCCTTCAAATGGACTTATCATATGCCACTATCCCCATGCCAAAAAATACCTTTGTCAAAATTGATCGGAAATTAGAGAAAAGATATCATGCTGAGAATCCAAGGAAACCCAACAATGAGATTATCTATAGATCATGCCAGACATGAAGTGATGCAGTGTTGACAAATTTTCTTCCCCCCATAACGGAACAGATCCAAAATGAAGAAATTAGGCATATAGCTCAAAAAGCTTGAGTACTTCAAATCTTCCATCAGAGCCTTTTAAGACATAGCAGTAGGATTGACAGTAATTGCATCATGAGCGCCATCGCAACTAACCGAGAAGAAAAGAAAAAAGATATAAAAAATGAATCACCAGTTTTGAGCAAGATCTAGCCTCTACAAATCAATAGTCGAAATGGGAAAAGGAAGAGGTTTGGTACATTTGATGGCCACAAACAGGTTAACATTGGGGCAAGTCATAGTCCCAAGATAGCCAGAATTGGACAAAACACATCAAAGAAAGAACCTATGGATTTTCCTGTGAGTAGGCAGGTTCTCAAGAGGGATTTCACCGAAGATACTTGATGCCATGGGGCAGCTTTTTGTATCATCTTTCTAACCTTATCCCTTGTCAATTTTGTTTAAGTAGATTTCTTTCATGAATAAATTATGCTCTTAGAATAAATTTCAATTTATGTACTTGATCTTATTTGATGATATTTTGAATGGATACTGCTAATATATATATTTTTTCAGTGGAAGCAAATTTCAGGTTCTTGCACACTATCACTTCATATCTAGCATGCATCGCCATATGGAGCCAAATGTTGACCACTAGAGTGGCACCTGATGATTATATGAAGACTCCATGCCCAAGGATGAACCAAATGACACTTGTACCACCAGATATCATCAGTTCACGAGAGTTTTTTAAACTCTACTTCTACTTCTCATCATTTTCTTTTGTACCCAGATTCCACGTCCTACGCGCAATTGTAATAATTGATGCTAGTGATGATGAGTATTGAGTCAGTATTGAGTCTGTAAAAGGCCTAGGTAGCCTTAGACCTTGCCAACAAGTCAGTATTACTCTGGGACATTTTTTTCACTTGGTTAATTATCATCTCCCTACCAAGAGTTAATATTTGATTTAGTTTTTTCCTCCAAATATACCCCAAAGTCGGAGTACGACTTGATAGTGAGGCCTCGGGTGAGTCCTAGTGTCTAGAGTCAATGTATATTACCATACTAAATCACACAAAAATATTCATGGAATTTGGATTCTCGCAAGTCAAAAATTGAAATAAAAATTGTAATTGAATTGTAATAAAGTGTTGTTTAGAGAAGTTGTATGGGGAATGAGTAATAAAAATCACACCTCTTACCCTCAACTTTCCACTATGACACACTTTGAGGGCTTAATAATGTGTTTTGCACCCTCACAACCCACATTTCCTAAGTTCAGTGGAAATTGTCGCAATTAATTAGGCTAGAATTAAATAAAATAGAGAGAAATAAATTATCCATGTGATAGAATGACTTGGAAATTATCCTAAGTCAAAGAATTGAGTCACCGACATGTGGAGGATGACTGAGCACACTGCATCATTAATACACTATTATTTCATAACATCGAATTTCCCAGAGATAAAGAAACAATTGCACATGTAGAAAATCGAATTAATTAGAGGAGCTCATGCACTGAAGGAATATTCTAGAGAATATTTGGATCGAAGATTATGTGGGGTCTCTTCTCACAAGTTATCTAGAGTGCTTCAACACATAGAGCTTCACTTGGAGGGTTTACGACCTTCCTTTGGGCCAGACTATGGACTTCACTAGAGGAATCATGTAGTTCCTAGGGGTCTACGCAAAGCTATCTTGTGATCATCTATAGATGGGGCATCACTTAGTTCGAGTTTGTAGTGGTTGACTGGAGGTAGCACGGTACTTTGATTCACTCATTAATGAGATCGCTTGACCATATATGAATTCGATTTCCCTTGATGTGCACATATGGAATTCAATTTTTCTCTGGTGTCTTTGTCTTCTCCACATCGAACTTGGCTTATATTTCCTTGGGATTTTCTCCAAGTTCATTTCTAACATGCACTCTTCCTTGGAATTCGCTCCCAACTCTATATAATAGAGCCATGGGCTCTCATATTGTATCATGTTATGAGTTAATGGGCTTGATGAAACTTTGTCATTTTGTACTTGCATATTGGTTAATATAATCAAGACTTTGGAGCTATTTGGTTGGTGTTCTCTTGGCGTTATGAGATGATTTATTTCCATAAACTTGTTATTGTGTTTGAACTCATTTACATGTTTGATCAATATTAGTTTATATTTTCCATCTAACTTGGATTGATGTGTGCAAGCTATCTTGCACATATCATTGATTTAGAGTAATATTCTACAAATAAGTTTTCCAAGTCATATTCGGAGGAATGTTTGGTTTATCTTATTCATTATGATGTTCTAATCCTTTTGCAAACTAATAATTGTCCAAGTGTGTAGGGAAGATCTATTTGTATTGTGTGCAGAAATCCATCTGGGCATGGGAGAAATCTCACATAGATCAACTCATTCATAGATTTCAAAGCGATCCAAGACTCGGCTATTTTCCACCCCAAGTCTTTCATCCGACGAAGACTAAGAGGGAGTTTTATTGTTCTCTTGCTATTGAATCATCTATTTCATTCAAAATTTAGAATACTTCTTTTAGAGCTTTCAAAGCTATACAAGCTATTTCATGAGCAATTTCTAAGCTAGCTTCTTTCCATCGCATGCATGCTTAAAATTTCTAGTTTCTTTTATGCTTATTTTCATCGCACACATGCTTAAAATTAACAACATATTCACTCCACATTCCATTCACTAAATATTGTGTCCAAAAAATATAATATGCATAAGTTTCAAAATTTACAAACTTGATCAAATCTCTTTTATGTGTGAACGATTTATGTTATTGGCAAGTTTTAATTGTTTCATGGTTATTTAGGCACATGCTTCATTATTTGGTCCATTTATGCTACATATTTTGGGAACTATTGGAACATTATCTCTCACTTGAAACAATTGCATCTTAAAGAAAATCTATTTCATTTAACTTGTTTACTATTATTTTATCGGTGCAACATATATCAGCTTATTTCCACTTTAGTTTCTCAAATTTAATTTGTTATTGTAATGAGCACTATCTCATTTCTATTTCTTTTGGAGCATTGCATGTAGCGATTTAATTGGGACAATCAACACAACCTGCATATATAGCCCTCAGGCCTCACTAAAATTTTACCTCCAACATAAGTTGGTTGAATAGACATTTTAGGGACCCTCTACTCCTCTATCAACTCCTCACTATGAGATCCACATCTTTGGGCGAGGGTGAGGTATGAGGATTGAAGAGTTCAATTGCAATATTGTTGTAGAGGTAACTAATAAAATTAACCAAGAGCACTATTCCATCACATTTACTTTACTTGTTTGTCGATGGTTTGAGGTTTCATATGCAAAGTTTATTCCAGAAGCAAGTAATGTAATTCTCTTAACAAGTGCTTTTTTTTCATGTTTCAAGTCTAATTTCACATTTGGCATTTAGCATTTTCTTGTTCACATTTTCCAAGTAAATTAATAATTGTGGAGTTTTGTTAAGATATGTTTCAATGTTTTGATTCCTAAATTTGATTATCTCAAAGGCATTTTTATCTTGCAATATCTTGTGCTAACAATATCTTGTTTGCATTTCAGGGTTACTTCGCTTTCTCTTTTTTAGAGCATTACATTTTACTTTAGAGCAAATATACCTTTCAACTTTTGAGCAAATCTTTATAAGGCACTGGCTTTACGGTTTTCTCATGTTAAATGATTGTCATTTCAAGTTGCTCACTTCATATTTGCTTAGAAATTCTTAAAAGTAATCCAATTTCACTATAACATTCTCCTAGAACCTCACATCCTAACTTAGTTTTCCTTTAGGAACCACCCCCTATAGCTAACCTAAGAGATAGCTTAAACGGAGAGAGTTGGCATTAGTGTGACAACCCCTCCTCTTAGTTCTTTGCCACCAACCACACCTTGTGCGGTTAAAAGCTTTTCTCACTGACTTGTATGTGGGTGTAGGCGGCGAGTGTCAACATTTTTGGCGTCATTGTTAGGGACAAGTCTTCTTGTACCTAGGAAATCGACTAACTTTTGGTGTTGGCATATTTGAACTTTAGATTTAGATTCTTGCTCAAGTGGCGACTCCACTCAATCCTAATTATGCAAGAGTCTAGGAGAAATTCAAGTGGTCTAGTTAGCCCCTCTCTTGATCCTGAAAGGGATTTTAGAGAGAAATTAAATAGACTTTATCATAGTAGAGCTCTTGCTATTCTTGGGCAAGAGACTCTTTCTGACATTCATTTGTTTTTTCAAGAACAAGTAGACCCTAGCATCACGAATGATCCATTTTCTCCTTGTAATTTTACTAACATAAATGGCTATCCTCGCAATATCCCTAACAAGACTATTGAAAGGTTTCCTTCTTTTCAAGGTAACAATGCCATTATTGTTGCAACACATTTAAAAAACTTTAATATTTTAAGTTTTAAGTGGTGTCACGTTGTTGACTATGAGGATGTAAAGATGAGGCTTTTTGTCCTCTCTTTAGAAGAGGATGCTCTTGATTGGTTCATTGAGAAACCTGCTAATTGTTATGATTCTTTACAAACAATCATTGTTGCTTTCATAGGAAAATTTGGAGAGAGGAGAGAAAATAGTCACTTCATCAGTGCCATTAGCAACATGAAGAAGAACGAGAAAGAAGTCATGGAGGAGTTTCACAAGAGACTCAATGAATTGGTAAAAATCATGCCTACTACTGTTAAACCTCCTGATGAATTTCTTCTATGTTCATATTTAGATGCTTTTGGTGTTGACACTGCTTATGAGTTGAGGAGAAAGGAGCCTGCAACTTTGGGTGTAGCTCAAACTGAAGCCTTGAAGATGGAAAGGGCTAGAAAGCAATCAGGAAAATCTGAAATTCCTGGTTTCAATAGAGGGCCATCAAAATCTAATGATTCCAAAGGCAAGGCAAAGGAAGAGATTACACGTGATCCTATTAAAGAATTAACTCAACTCATCAAGAGCATGGAAGAAAATCACACTAAAGAAATACAAGCCATACAAAATAGGTTGGTGGCCATGGAAAGATCGCAAGTGCAAAGATTCCAACCTAGGCCAAATAATGGATGGAAATAGAATAAAGACCCTCAACAAGATTATAGGCCACCAAATCCATAGGGACCCACCAACATGATAGATCAAATTCCCCCTTTTTGTAGGCCATGTAATGAGTTTCATGAAGAGGCAACATGCCCATACGTAAAGAGAATTATGGAAGGTAGCATGTTGGGAGATGAACATGTAGGAACTAGTGATCAAATCAATATGTTCTCCATGGAAGAATATATATACACCATTGAAAGAAATCAAGAGATTGTCCATAGGCCTAATAATCTTGGGGTTGACAATATGAATGCAAATTTTGACAAATTTACTAAGATTTTTGCGGGAAAGCCTACATGTGGATAAATTCTTGTTATGGCAAAACATAAAGGGATGACTTATCAGAGAACGGATATGCAAGACTGGAATAATCACATAAATTTTTCTCCTCCTACTTCAAAATTAAATTTTGACTTGGGCAATTGGGTGAATAATGCAAAGGTTTCTATCCGAGTGACAAAACTTTTAAAAATACCATCTCAAAGGACCAAGTTACTAAGCGCAATTGAAGTTACCCAAAGCGAAGAAAATCCTAATAATGAACCAGAGGATGAATAAATTGTATTGAAAAGTATGAACTGTTATGTGGGGAACGAAGATCATCTACCATTTTATGTTTCTTTGATAGTGAATGATCGTCTTTTACACAACTGCATGCTTGATTCAGAGGCTTCATCAAACTTCGTCACCAAGAAAGTCATGGATCAACTGAATTTAAAGGTATCTAGGCCTTATCACAACATATGTTCAATGGATTCTAAAAGAATTGAAGTGTGTGAGATAATTAAAGATTTACAGGTTTTCCTAGTTGCATACCCAAATAGAATAATGACTATGGATATTGTTGTAATAGATTTTCCTGATTCATGGGGAATGCTTCTATCAAGAAAATAGGCATCAGATTTAGGTGGTAGCCTTCAAATGAACTTATCATATGCCACCATCCCCATGCCAGATAATACCTTTGTCAGACTTGATCAGGAATTAGAGAAAAGATATCATGTTGACGATCAAAGGGAACCCTACAATGAGATTATCTATAGATCATTCCAGACAGGAAGTGATGCAGTGTTGACAAATTTTCTCCCCCGCGTAATAGAACGGATTCAAAATGAAGAGATTAGGCATAGCTCAAAAAGATTGGGTACTTCAAATCTTCCATCAGAGCCTTTTCAAGACAAAGCAGTAGGATTGACAATAATTGCATCATTATCGCCATTGCAACTAACCCAGAAGAAAAGAAAAAAGCGAAAAAAAAAGATATAAAAAATGAATCACCAACTTTGAACAAGAACAAGCCTCAACAAATCAATAATCGAAAATGGAAAAGGACGAGGCTTGGTATATTTGATGGCCACAAACAAGTTAACATTGGAGCAAGTCATAGTCCCAAGATAGGCAGAATTGGACAAGGCACATCAAAGAAAGAACCTATGGACTTGACTGTGAGTAGGCAAGTTCTCAAGATGGATTTCACCGAAAACACCTAATTCCATGGGGCATCTTTTTGTGTCATATTTCTAACCTTACCCCTTGTCAATTTTGTTTCAGTAGATTTCTTTCATGAATAAATTATGCTCTTAGAATAAATTTCCATTTCTGTACTTGAATTTATTTGATGATATTTTGAATAGATACTGCTAATATATATCTTTTTTCGGTGGATGCAGATTCCAGGTTCTTGCACACTATCACTTCATATCTAGCATGCATCCCCATATGGAGCCAAATGTTGACCACTGGAGTGGCACCTGATGATTATATGAAGACTCCATGTCCAAGGATGAACGAAAGGACACTTGTACCATCAAATATCATCATATCACCGGAGTTTTTTAAACTCTACTTCTACTTCCCATCATTTTCTCTTGTAACTAGATTCCACGCCCTACGGGGAATTGTAATAAGTGATACTAGTAATGATGAGTTTTGAGTCAGTATTGAGTATATAACAGGCCTAGGTAGCCTAGGACCTTGTCCACAAATGAGTATTATTGTGGGAGGTTTTTTTCACTTGGTTAATTATCATCTCCCTATCAGGAGTTAATAATTAATTGAGTTTTTTTCTCCAAATATACCCCAAAGCCGAAGTACAGTTTGATAGAGAGGCCTTCGGTGAGTCCTAGTGTCTAGAGTCAATGTATATTACCATACTAGATCACAAAAAAAAAATCGTGGAATTTGGTTAGGTCTAGGTAGTCATTTTTTAATATTTTAGATTTCCCACATGTCAAAAATTGCAATAAAAATTGTAATTAAATTGTAATAAAGTGTTGTCTATGGAATTTGTATCAGCTATGAGCAATCAAAATTAGATTTATCACCCTCAAATTTTTACTATGAAACACTTTGAGGGGTTAATAATGTGTTTTGGACCCTCAAAACCCACATTTCCCAAGTTTAGTGGAAATTATGGCAATTAATTGGGCTAGAATTAAATAAAATAGAGGAAATAAATTATTCCATGTGACAAAATGACGCGGAAATGGCTTGGAAATTATCCTAAGTCAAAGAGTTGAGTCAACGGACATGTGGAAGATGATTGAGCACATTGCATCATTCATACACCATTATTTCATAAAATCGAATTTCCTAGAGATAAAGCAACAATTGCACATGTGGAAAATCGAATTAATCATAGGAGCTCATGCACTGAGGGAATATTCTAGAGGATATTTGGACTGAAGATTATGTGGGGCCTCTTCTCACAAGTTATCTGGAGTTCTTCAACACATAGAGCTTCACTTGGAGGATTTATGACCTTCCTTTGGGCCAGACTACGCACTTCACTAGAGGAATGACACAGTTCCTAGGGGCCTACGCAGAGCTACCTTGGGATCATCTATAGATGGGGCATCACTTAGTTCGAGTTTGTAGTGGTTGACAGGAGGTAGCACGGTAATTTGATTCAATCATGGATGAGTTCACTTAGCCATATATGGAATTTGATTTCCCTTGAGGTGCACATATGGAATTTGATTTTGCTCTGGCGTCTTTGTCTTCTCCACATCGAACTTGGATTATCTTTCCTTGGGATTTGCTCCAAGTTCAGTTCTCACATGCATTCTTCCTTGGTATTCGCTCCCAACTCTCTATTTAATAGAGCCATAGGCTCTCATATTGTATCATGTTATGAGCTATTGGGCTTGAGAAAACTCTATCATTTTGTACTTGCGTATTGGTTAATATAATCAAGATTTTGGGGCTATTTGGCTGATGTTCTCGTGCCATTATGAAGTGATTTTTTTCCATAAACTTGATATTGTGATTGAACTCATTTGCATGTTTGATCAATATTATTTTATATTTTCCATCTAACTTAGATTGATGTGTGCAAGCTATCTTGCACATATCATTCATTTATACTAGTATTCTAGAAATAAGCTTGCCAAGTCATTTTTGGAGGAATGTTTGGTTTATCTTATTCGTTATGATGTTGTAATCTTTTTGCAAATTAATACTTGTTCAACCATGTCGAGAAGATCTATTTGTATTGTGTGCGGGAATCCATCTGGGCATGGGATAAGTTTCACATAGATCAACTCACTTCTAGATTTCAAAGCGATCCAAGACTCCGCTATTTTCCACCCTGAGTCTTTCGTCCAACAAAGACCAAAAGGGAGTTTTCTTGTTCTCTAGCTACTTGATCATCTATTTCATTTAAAATTTATAATACTTCTTTTAGAACTTTCAAAGTTATACAAGTTGTTTCAAGAGAAATTTCTTATACTAATAATTGATTTTGTTTTGGCAACCCATAGGTTTGAGCTTTGGATAACAAATTGTTTGAAAAAGAGGTGTCGGAAAACTACTAATCATTTTGCAGACCTTCCACAAACTCAACGACTGATTTTGTAGGGAGGTTGTGAGCTCTATAGGCGCATCAGCAAGTTATCTAGGTCGTGAGCCTTTGAAACTTGCAAACTTTTTGATTTAGAGAGTATTTTTCGTTTGCTTTTGTTGTCTTACTCAAGGGGGAGATTCTAGCTTTTCCAATCTTATCTTTGTAAAGATCTCCTTTAATTTATTGGGCATCCTTCTTAGAGGCTTCTTTTCTACTCATTGTAACCGCAAATAAAAGAATTTTTTTGCTTGAGGGAGCTTGCGAATTTTCCCATGGCATCCCCCTTCCTCAGTTGAGGAGGAAAGACATTTTGTGGGTGGATTGACTTTGTTTCTAGTTTCTTTTATGCTTATTTTCATCGCATGCATCCTTAAAATTAACAACATATTCACTCCACATTCCATTCACTAAATCTTGTTTCCAAAAAGTCTAATATGCATAAGTTCCAAAATTTACAAACTTGGGCAAATCTCTTTTATGTGTGAACGATTTATGTTATTGGCAAGTTTTAATTGTTTCATGGTTATTTAGGCACATGCTTCATTATTTGGTCCATTTATGCTACATATTTTGGGAACTATTGGAGCATTATCTCTCACTTCAAACAATTGTGTCTTAAAGAAAATATATTTCATTTAACTTTTCTACTTTCATTTTATTGGTGCAACACATATGAGTTTATTTCAACTTTAGTTTCTCAAGTTTAATTTGTTATTGCAATGAGCACTATCTCATTTCAATTTCTTTTGAACCATTGCATGTAGCAATTTAATTGGGACAATCAACACAACTTACACATAAAGGCCCAAAACCTCACTAAAATTTTACGTGCAACATAAGTTGGTTGAATAGACATTTTAGGGACCCTCTACTCCTATATCGACTCCTCACTGTGAAATCCACATCTTTGGGCGAGGGTGAGGTCTGAGTATTGAAGAGTTCATTTGCAATCTTCTTGTAGAGGTAACTAATAAAATTAACCAAAAGCACTATTCCATCACATTTACTTTACTTGTCTCTTGATGGTTTGAGTTTTCATATGCAAAATTTATTCCAAAAGCAAGTATTGTAATTCTCTTAACAAGTGTTTTATTTTCATGTTTCAAGTCTAATTTCACATTTGGCATTTAGCATTTCCTTGTTCACATTTTCCAAGTTAATTACTAATTGGGGAGTTTTGGCAAGATATGTTTCAATGTTTTGATTCCTAAAATTGGTTTCTCAAAGGCATTTTTTTCTTGCAATATATTGTGCTAACAATTTTTTGTTTGCTTTTCAGGGTTACTTTGCTTTCACTTTTTGAGAGCATTACATTTTACTTTTGAGTAAATATATCTTTGAAATTTTGAGCAAACTCTTTATAAGGCACTGGTTTTACAGTTTTTTCATGTTAAATGATTGCCATTTCAAGTTTCTCAAATCATATTTGCTTATAAATTCTTAAAAGTAATACAATTTCACTATAACATTCTCCTAGAACCTCACATCTTAACTTAGTTTTCCTTTAGGGACCACCCCCCATAGCTTACTTAGGAGATAGCGTAAACGGAGAGAGTTGGGATTAGTGTGACAGCCCCTCCTCTTAGTTCCTTGCCACCAACCACATCTTGTGGGGTTAAAGGCTATTCTCACTGACTTGTAGGTAGGTGTAGGCGGCAAGCGTCATTAGGGCCAACCCCTTGTCCATCACTTTTGGGAATCCTATTCATCATTATGGCACTTATGGACTTCATCGAACTTCTTAGAGGGCCCAACGACATGTATTATTCATCATTTGACCTCTTGAAAGGCTTATTATTTTGTTTATGAGCTAGTTTGGTGGGCTTGTCACCAAAAGTTTGTTATTTTGCACTTCATTTTATTTTAGGGGCTAATGTAGTCTCAATTAACTAAATCGAACTCCTTAGGAGTGTATAAATACAAGTGATGAGGATTAATTTTAACATCATCACTTGGTTGGAGTTGTATCTGTCTAGAGAACTTCGCTATCCTTCTCGGTGGACGAAATATTGGAGCATGGAAAGAATTTTGATGTTTGGATTATTTTTGTTTGGTCTTGGAGCTTCTTATTTGGAAAATTGATAATGGTTGGATATACTCTTGATTCATGTAAGTACATTTAATGATCTTTTTCTTTCTTATTTTATCACATACATTGCTGCTGAAATTTTCGCTATACCAGGGCTAACTTGCTACATCCATTATTGTGAAGTTGTGGAAATCGGGTTTCTAGATAGTGATGCATCATGTATGGGCCATGTATTATGAAATAATACTCCTAGAGATGCTTCTTTACTGAATTTCATCTTGATAAGCTATTAATTTTGCAAAACGAAGTATGAAGTTCTTGAAGTTGTTTTTTGTTGTTGCCCTAAAGTTTCCTTGACATAAAAAATTAAATGTCTATAATCATTATAACTTGTGATTCTGAAATCTCCCCAAAGGACTAGGAACTAGTCCACCATAAATGTGTTCAACCCATATTATTTTCTTCCTTCACTTTTTCTTTCCGAGGTCTAGCCCCATAGGTCACCTAGGGAAACATTTTCCTGACAAACTATCCATAGAAAAACTACGATCTCTTCGCCTTTCCTGTGTTGGTGTATCTCCAAGTTCTCCTCCAAATTTGACGAAATTCCAACGGTGGGAATTTGAAATATCCCAAGCCATTATGGGAATTTTGAGATCTAAAATGGGCCTCTAAGGAAATTATAAAATAATAGTGGAAATAATAAAATAAGATTAGATTACTTCATCAAATTTTAGAGAGAAAAAAGAAAAAACTATTTTTTCAACTCACATTTTCAACTTATCTCCCTATGGGTTTACTCAAATTTCAAGAGGGAATACTCAGTTGATGCAAAATTTAATTCCTCATCCAAAGAGTACCCATGTTCCATACTTTCGATGGACCCTTCTATATGACAAATGAGAAATGTAGGAATTTACAAGGTAAGTTCCGTAGATCAAGAACCAAAGGTCACCGCTCACAAACAGATCACAAATCAGTACACCAGTATAATCATGTGGTTAAAACCCTCAAAGAGGGAAACAGTCCACGCCCTGAGCCAACGTGGCCACTTCAGGGAATTTATTAATATAAAAGAAAAGTTACATATGTTTCTCTCATAAATGGTTATCGGACAAATGACCCTCCATGCTCTTTAAATAGAGATCATGGACCAATCGGGTGTTAAGCCACGGATCAAGTGTCGTTAATACCGAGGTGAGAGATAACCGTCGGATCACTACAAATCATGATCGTCGGGTTATAAGTTACAAATCTACATGGTAAAGAAACACACTTTACCTAACTTTACACTAGACTAAGTTATTCCTAACTATTTCCTATGTGTCGGAATATCCTAGCATCCCCCCTTAAGAACAACTTGGGATAGGATTGAAGGATTTACAAAAGGAGCCTATTTCCTATGTGTCGAAATATCCTAACATCCCCCTTTAAGAACAAATTGGGATAGGATTGAAGGATTTACAAAAGTGACACAATAGGAGAAAGAAGGAGGCATTAGAGCCTATCCCCCCTTAATGACAACTTTCCTGAACTCCAAGCATGGATCGAAGTTTGGTAAACTTCGCTTCTGTGAGAGCCTTCGTAAAGATATCGGCTACTTGATCATTGGTCGGACAATACTGCACTTCAAGAACACGATAATGAACGAGCTTTCTGATGAAGTGTATGTGGAGTTCAATGTGTTTCATATGCTGATGCTAAACTAGATCTTTACATAGTTGAATGGCACTCTGATTATCACACCAAAGTGTAGTTGGATGCTGCTGATGAAGACCAAATTCAGACAGGATCTGATGAAGCCATATGGCTTCCTTGTTGGCTTCAACTGCACCACGATACTCTGCTTCTGCTAAAGAAAGGGAGATGGCACTTTGTTTCTTACAAGACCAAGTAATAGGTCCTGAACCAAGAGTGAACATGTTATCCCGCAGCTGGACTTCCGATCATCGTGGTCACCAACCCAATCGTAATCATGGAAACCAATCAACAAGGGAGATGTTCCTACACTGTAATGAATCTCGAACAAAACTGTACCTCAAATATATCGAAGTTTTCTTTTAGCTTCTTTCCAGTGACTTTCATGAGGTTGGTGCATAAACTGAGCGACAAGACCAACGGCAAAGGAAATCAGATAAGTATGGGTTAGATACAAAATTTACCAACAAGTTGATGGTATATAAGGTAGCATCAACTTCGGGATAGTACAAATGGATCGAAAGCTTGACTCAGATCGAAAAGGGAGAAGGGAGAAGGGGCAGCTTTACAGCCTATGTGAAAGTGGTGTAGAAGATCACAGGCATACTTGGATCGAGAGAGGGTAATGCCTTCCTTGGATTGCAAGACTTGAAGACCAAGGAAATAATGCAAGTGTCCTAAGTCTGTCATTTCAAACTTCTTTTTGAGGCTAGACTTCACATGGTTTATATGGTTTGGATCACTACTAGTAAGGATAAGATCACCAGCATAAAGAAAAAGGATGGTGAAGGAATTACCCACCTTCTTGGTGTAGACAGTGTTGTCAGAATGACACATAGAAAAGCCATTATCTAAGAGAAATCTATCCATTTTGGCATACCAAGCCCGAGGAGCTTGTTTGAGACCATAGAGAGAATTCCTAAGGCAAAAAACAAGGCTGGAGTATTTTTGGATAAAGCCAGGGGGTTGTTCCGTGTAGATTTCTTTATGCAAATCTCCATGTAAGAAGGCAGATTTAACATCCATCTGATGGACTTCCCATTTAAAGGAGGCAGCAAGGGAAAGAACAAGGCAGATAGAATTCATTTTGGCAACAGGGAGAAGGTTTCAGTATAGTCAATGCCTTCAACTTGTGAAAAACCTTTAGCGACAAGACGAGATTTATGTCTATCCACTTTTCCATCTGTTCCAAACTTTGTTTTGTAAACCCATCTTCATCTAACAAGTTTTCTTCCTTTTGGAAGAGGAACAAGATCCCAAGTATCGTTTGCCAATAAGGAGCAATAATCTTCATTCATAGCTTCATCCCAATCTAGATGATCGAAGGCTTCTTCAAAGGTTTCTAGATCAAGTTTTTCTAGAACTTGAGCCAATAAGGAAGAATCTCTTTCGAACTGAGAATGTGTATGCCATCAATCGGCAGGGTCACCTGCAATAGAACCTGCTGCATCCCGAGTAGAGCAGACCCATCTTGGAAGTGGTGGAGAATAAGGAACAATTTCAAGAGGTGGAGGAGGATTGACATCCCCGTTGTCATCATCTGAACTAAGAAGGAATGCTATTAAAAATAGAAGAGAGAGAGAGAGGTGGCACATATGCCGAATCAGGCTTGCAGGCCAAAGGTGGCACACTCGCCGAACTAGGCTCGCAGGCCGATATATTTTCATCAAATTTTACATCTCTTCTAATGATAATATTTCTGGATTTTGGTTGAAGAAATCTATATCCTTTGACATCTTCAGAATATCCAACAAAAATACATTTTTCACTCTTAGGTTCTAAGGCTTTATGTTTTGCATCTAGAATATGGGCCTAAGCATCACTTCCAAAAACACGAAAGTGACTTACATCGGGTTTGATTGAGCTCCAAGCTTCTTCTGGAGTTATATTCTTTAAAACCTTAGTAGGAGTGCGATTTACTATGTAATTTGCACAGTTAATGGCTTCTGCCCAAGAATTGAGACCAAGTCCTTTAGATTGAAGCATACAATTAGCCATTTCTTTTAAGGTACGATTTTTCCTTTCAGCTACACCATTTTGTTGTGGAGTATATGGAATAATATGTTGCAATTGAATGCCATGCTTAGTGCAGAAGTTCATAAATTTGTTGTTAACATATTCTCTGCCATTGTTTGATCTTAACTTAAGAATTTGATGTCCAGATTGTTTCTCAACAAAGGCCTTAAAGGCCAGGAACATGTTAAAAACTTCACTCTTGAGTTTTAAGAAGTATACCCAAGTGCGTCTGGAAAAAGCATCAATGAAAGTTAAGAAATACTTGCAACCAGAGAAAGAAACAACGGGAAGTGGACCACATAAATCACTGTGCACAAGCTGCAAAGGGGCTGAAGCGTGCCAAGAGGCACGTTTGTCAAAACTACCCCGATGATGTTTTCCGAGTACATATCCGAAGCAAACACCATCTGGACAAGATACCATAGGAAGGCCCGTCACCATATTTTCCTTACATAGAGTTTGAAGAGAGCGATAGTTTAAGTGACCAAATCGCTCATGCCAAAGTTTGCTCATACCATCATTATGAGCAACAAAAACAGAGGGAAGAGAGGATGACACAAAGTTGTCAAACTTATACAACCTTGTGGAATCACTCAAGCCCAATGCGATTAGCTAAAATATTTAGGATCTTTGGGGTCCTTGATTACAACATCATGGGGTGAGAATTCTACGATTTTCCCTTCACACGAATGAGTTATATGATAAACGGATAGAAGGTTGCATGACGAGGTAGGATCACATGGTGTCATTAAAGCAAAGGCCATTATCTAGATGAATGGTTCCGGATCCTCTCTGACACTAAGAGATCTATCATCACCAACATAAATATGTTTGGTCTATTTACAATCATTCAAAGAAAGAGAACATGGATTTATTTTTAGCCATGTGGTAAAACTCAAGGAATCAATGAGCCACTCATGAGAATGAGAAGAAGAAGATACATTTAATGCATAACCAGATCTTGATGCTTGACAACCACAAGCAGAAAGTGTCATGCCTGAAGATGAAGGTGAAGAGTGCTCCAAATTGATGTTGTGCTTCTTAGTTGCTACTTCTAAGGCTTCCATCTTCTTAAAAAATTTGGACTCTAAATGGCCATCACGATTGCAAAAGTTGCAATGTCTATCTGTCTTCTTTCCTTTGTTTTTATATGCCTTATCATTTTGGTGAGTTTCTTTTTCAGTTTGTGGTTGAAATTGCTTACGACCCTTGTTTGGTTTTAGACCATACTTTTTAGGATACTGCTTCTTGGGATTCTTTTGATATGATTGATGTTGGGCTACTAAGGCTTTCTTAGAAGCGTTTCCAGCAGTGATAAGACCAAGGTGTAAAATTTTTTCTTGTTCTCTTATCAAAGAATCACAAAAGACATCAAACGAGGAATTCTTGTAGGTGGTTCCTAAAGAAATGATGGCTTCTCTAGTGGAATGGAAGGTGGAAACGAAAACAGAGTATGCAGGGCAAAGCTTAGTAAGAATGCAATAGATTAGGCTACCATATTCCTTTTTGACCTTACAACTTTCTAAAAGAACTCTGAGGGTCTTGAATTTGGACAAAAAATCTTCAATAGAGGAGAAATTATTGGGGTCCAAAGTAAGAAACTCATTTTCAAGCTTATGGGCCCTGATTTGATTTTGAATGCCAAAGACATTATTTAGCTTTTCCAGGGCTTCATGAGGGGTGTCAATGTCAAGGATATGAAATCGAAGATCTTTAGCAATGGACATTCCTATCAACCCTCATGCTTGATCTTGTTTATTTTCCCATTTAGCAAATTTATCTTCATCATAAGGTTTAGTTTCTAGCCCTGTGGCTATTCTATAAAGCCCTTTACTTCTAAGTATATCTACCATGTGAGGTAGCCATTGGAAATAATTGATGCTGTTAAGAATAACCAGGCATGCACTTTCCATTTAAAAATAAATAAAAAAATTGAAGCTGAGAAAAGCTGAAACTAACTACCCCAATGGAAAGATCTCGAAAAATTAGGCCGTTTCAAAAAAAACGGCTCGAAAAATGGCTTCCAGATGAAGAAGTTATGCCTTTTGAAAAAACTGAGTTGTAGATGCCAAATAGTTACGAGAACGGGATGAAGTGTGACTTTTTAAAAAAAATATAAAATAAAAAATCCACCCCTTTGAACAAATTTTTTTTACAAAAGAAGCTTGAGAAGGAGACTTGAACCCAAGACCTCTATTCTCATAAACTAACCCCTCACCAAGTGAGATAGTAAAAGGATTATGTTATTTTAGAAAGGAGGAAGGGGGGATGATTATTATTATTACTATTATTATTATTTGGGGTGGTGTGCGTGCCTTTTCCTGCACAAAAAATGAAATGCAAAGCCTTATGGCAGAATGTTAGATTCTCGGTTAGCTTTACCGGCAACTATCACCTTTTTACTATTTCTGATTTCCCAAGATCGCATAGAGACGCGGGGAAAGAGCATACGTAGCAAAAAAATCCCTTTTCCATGTTTCTGATTTGCCGAGATTGCACTGAGCGCACAACAAAGAGCATACACAAAGAAGAGGGTATAGATCAGGCAAATAAATAAAACCTTAATACAGGAAAAAAAACCGAAATAAGCAGAACTATTAACAAATATAACTGCAAAATAGATGCTTTATACCTCCAAATCTAAACTGACATAACTTGGGCAGCCGGAAACCTTTTCGCATGAAATGAAAGGCGTTCCTCACTATAAAAAATGCTCCGGACACAACCGAGCAGTTCTCCAAGCCCAAAAATGTTCATAAATAGTATATCTACAAAGCGGCATTCGCATGCAGTCAAACCGGCTTCGTATTTTGATCAACAACGGACGCGGCCCTTAAAATAGCTCTGATACCATGTAGGAATTTACAAGGTAAGTTCCGTAGATCAAGAACCAAAGGTCACTACTCACAAACAGATCAAAAATCAGTACACCAGTATAATCACGTGGTTAAAACCCTCAAAGAGGGAAACGAGTCCATGCAGACAGCAACGGCCACTTAGGGGAATTTATTAATATAAAAAGAAAAAGTTACATATGTTTCTCTCATAAACGGTTACCAGACAAATGACCCTCCATGCTCTTTAAATAGAGATCATGGACCAATCGGGTGTTAAGCCACAGATCAAGTGTCGTTAATACCGAGGTGAGAGATAACCGTCGGATCAATACAAATCGTGACCGTCGAATTATAAGTTACAAATGTACATGGTAAAAAAACACACTTTACCTAACTCTACACTAGACTAAGTTATTCTTAACTATTTCCTATGTGTCGGAATATCCAAAGAAGAAATACATGAAAAAAGTGATTGCAATGACGTTTTTTTCATGTATTTCTCATCTTTCGTGTAGCAGGGTCCATCGAAAGTATGCAACATGGGTACTCCTTGGATGAAGAATTAAATTTTCCATCCAATGAGTACTCCCGCTCGAAATTTTAGTAAAACCTTAGGGAGATAAGTTGAAAAAATAGTTTTATTATTTTATTATTTTTTAATCTTTTTAATTTTTTACTCCAAAAATGGTGAATCATCCCCCATGGTTGACATCATCATCTTGAATCCTATTGGTTCTTATAAAGTCTATTTGGTTGTACAATTTTCTTAGGAGGCCCATTTTAGACCTCAAAATTCCCCTAATGCATAGCCCTCAGACCGATTTTTTCCCTAGGTTCCCCTAGGCTAGCACCTCATAGGGATCATTTTGGCACCTTTAAGTGAAAATTTCTTTCTTTGATCCCCCTCTCCTCCTTGTTTAGGTTAAGATCATCATTGGTTGCTAAACTCCCTCCTCTTAATCTAACTTGGGTCCACTAGGTCCCATGTGGTCCCATTTCTTATCAAAGTCAATTCTTCAAAAACAACTCAAGAATCCAAGCTTTGCAGGGATTTTAGGGATTGGGAGTCTCCTTCAGAAGTCACACTCTTTTAACCTAGCCCTTAAATCCCTACCCCCCTATCCTAGAGAACCTTGTACCTTGCTTAAGAAGCAAGCAAGTCCCATTCTTGAGTCTCTCCTAGGAAAGGACCATTGAGGTCACCTCATATCCATTTCGCTTGACCTATCTTTCATTAGTGACTCTATATATACAGGGGCTCCTCCCATCGATGAAAGTTTGTAAAGATTAGGGAGCCTTAGTCGAGGTGACAGTGGGCTAAGTCTCCATAGCTTCTCTTAACCTAGCAGTTGCCCTTTTAGGACTCCCTTTTAGGTCCCCTGCTAGTTTGAGTGGTAACAGGCATAACAACTACATATTCGCCTCTGAACACAAGGACCTTCAAGTTGCTATGGCTTAATTGCAACGGAGCTATAATTAATTGGTCGTTCATTTGACCTCTACAATATCATAGCACGGAGACAACAGATTCAAAGAGCAGAGGACGAGATTAGCAATCCTAGAAACCAAATTGAAGATCTAAAGCATGCTAGTACTCTGGGTAATCTGCCTCCTCCCTCTTATGTCAATTCAGTCAATCTTTTTGGCTTTCTTACTCCAAATGTCAATATAGTTGCTTCAACTATGGAGTTTGTTGCCCCTTAAGGCCTGGAGCATAATCCAATTTCGATCTACATTAGCATGGAAGTTAAATGTTTTTGGATACTTGGAGTTTTTTATCGAATCTATACTATAACTATCATTCAACTAGTAGATTTTTACCAAAATTTCATCACGGGACAAGACTTTTTGACCAGGTGGAAGTTGTCAATCTGCCATATCATTCTTGTATATCTCTGATGTACTGTTGGGTATCCAGGTGCAGATTTTGATCAATATAATATTCTCCAGTAATGGTTTAATATAATAGTAGTAATAATAATAATAACAAATTTTAAATTTTAAATTAAAACAAAAAAATAAAAATTCAAAAAAGCCTACTTATAACTCCATAAATTAAAAAACTCATATGACTCCCTTTTTGAAAAAATTTATAACTTCTTAAAATATAAAAAAACCTTTTTTCTAAAAAATCAAAAACTTTATGACCCTTAAAAATCAAATTTTTCATGTAGTGACTTCAATGAAATTATTTAAAAAAGTATACTTCATATATCTTGAAAAAATCTATATACCTTCTTGTGTGTACATACTATTAATTAAACATAGTTGTCATAGTGTCAGCTATAGAATTGAGCCTCTTTCCACTACCAGACACTGTCACTGTTGTTGTCTATATGTCGTACAATATGATGTCAGCCACCTGTCATAGTGGTCATCCATACACTATACAATTTGATGTCAATTGTTGCACAATTCAATTCAATCACCAACGATATATTTCTTGAGTTGTACCATTTTAATTAAGTCGCCATCCATACAATTTCTTTGTTGGGCGGCCTGTACGTTGTCTATACAATTTTTGAAATGTTGACAAGACGTCATGCAGTTTTAATTAAGCTGTCATCCAAAATTTGTTGCAAGCATACAATTTCTGAGCAATTGTTGTATAGAATTAATTATTAGTTCCTACAATTTCTTCTTCATGTTCATACAAATTCTTCATTGGCTTCGCAATTTTGTTTGTCTACTTCCCTGCAAATCTTCAGTGTAACAATCACCAGCTTACACAATACTCTGACGTTTCCCTAGGCCACAATCACCATGGCTAAGTTAGCATGATAAACTATGCTATAGAGAAAATACGAGTGCCACAGACTCTGAACAAGATATATATTAAATCAATGTCTGTGTAAATTACACAAGGTCGTGCATATGTATCTAGCAAATTCCATAATCCTGTTCGGAACCGCTCACCCAATTTCATTATTAACATAAATGTTATTTATTGCATGCAGCTTATTTTCACTTTATAATATTACATTGATACTTTAATACATTTATTATTTATAAAATAAACATTCCAAATATCTAACACTAACAACCTTTAAATATCAAAGTATACTTTGCCAAAATTGTTAGACATTATTTACCCCATGTGAAGATAAATGTAAATCACAAACTAAAAATTAGAGGATGAACTAAGTGTTGAGATTTTAGGTAGCATCGGATGTGCTCTAGCTCCAAAACTTTGTGTAGGGGCTAGAACACATAAGATCTCCAAGACCCAGAAATCGTTTGGAGAAATTCCACCTGGTGTAAAAGTTATTCAAATAATTAAATTTTTTAATGGGGACCCTAAGTCTAACTTAGGGAAATTGAAAAATTAAAGTGAATTAATTGACACATGTGGTGAGAATGTCCTAAGTGACGTGGATCAAATTTTCTCTAATCTTAGCCGTTGATTAGTGATTAGATCACGGTCGTTGATTTCTCAACGAGAAAAGTATTAAAGGAAGGCTTGGGGTCAGTTGGAGAACACACACACAAAGTCTAAGAGATCGAATTCTTCTGACGGAGCAGTGCTCGAACGAAGAACAAATCTGAGTGATTCAGAGAAGCAGTGAGGGGCAGATGCAATGATTGGTCGGAGGACCAAGAGTACAAAGCAGAGCAAGGGCAACAGAGACGCAAAGGAGGCAGCGCAGCCATTAGAGGGTGCGATGTAGACCCTAGATAGGGTGACGTAGGGCTCACGCAAGGGCAGCGCAGAGCCTCCAAGGGGTAGTCCGAAATTAGTTGGAGATCGGGGTTTCTAAGCAGGCAGGGCCGCAGGGCTAAAACTCAATTCCAGGAGAAGTTGATCAGCGCAGAGGAAGGGTGACGTAGTCCCTCAGCCAGGACCACGGAGGCCTACGCAGTGGCAACGTAGAGACTACACAGAGCTAGCTGGAGTTTCACCAGTGACTGATACGGATCAATCGAGACTTGCAGAGTGAGGTAAAACTTACGCTTATCTCTGATTGTTGATGTTTTCTCTGTTGGGTGAGCCAGATTATGGCGCCCTAAATGTACTCAGAATTGCTGCTGAATAATAATAAACCCTCAAATCTATTGCACCGGTATTCCCGCATTGGGTTTTTTCGAGGACATTTGTCCGAAAAATCATGTGTGTCCTTTGTCATATGTGCGTTATGTTTCAGTAAATGATCTGTAAATGTGTAGGCTGCTAGTTGTGTTTACTTTGATATTTTCTGAAAATAACTTGTATAATTAAAACACAAGTAGGAGAAGTAAATCAAGATCTTGCAGTAGGGTTTCTGTAATTTTGTATTCAAAAATTTTCACACTAACACATTATAAAATGTGCAATATGCAAGTACAACTTCAAAATGAGATAGAGAGAATTTTCAAGGACTGAACTAAAAACAATAATTCTCACATCAAAAATCATAATTAGAAGTTGCTCACACAAATAAAGGAATTAAAAGATGAGAAGTAGTTCCATCAAAAATTAAAATTGGCAAAATTTAAGATTTCAAACAGAAATTTAACAAGGAATTACAAGAAAATAATGATGAAATTCTAGCCTAAAAGATTATAGCCAAAACCTACTTCCACAAATTAATAAGTTATAATATTCAAAGCAGTGCAATCAAAAACTAGAACAAGAGAATCAAATTCTTGAGAAGAAATTCAGCAATAACTTACCAGGAAAAGATAAACAAATTCTATCATAAGGAACCTTAAGCAGAGTTTACTTAAACAAATCAAAATGTTAAAAGATGTGAAGCCAGAGAATCAATATCATGAAAATAAATTTAACCAACCAAAAAATGATAAAAACTTTCACATAAGGGATCATAATCAAAACTAGCTTACACAAATTAAGGGGCTAAAAAATGATACAAGTCAATACAGGAAAAGTTAAAGCAACTCACCAACAATGAAGCATTGACCAGTAAAGAAACAATCACTGATCCTGTTAAACTAGAGAAGTTTTTATATGTCAAAATTCAAGCAATGGAGAAAGGAACTACTACAGATCCAATCAACATCACAACTCAAAAAGCTTCTAATCTAATGGAAGTAGTGATATCTTCAAACACTGAAGTACAGATGATGGAAAATCCAAGTGTCATTACTAATAAAAATCCAGTGATCAACAAAACAAAAAAAATGTATGAGGAAGACATAAAATAATATAAGAAAACTTTATTAACATCCAACAAATGATCAACGTAATACTAAAACGAAATCGAAAGAACCATACAAGTATGATAAGGTAAAATCAATCTACAAGGAAACCTTACTGGCATCCTAATCACAACAACTAACAATTTAATCAATCAGTCTATCAATTTTCAGCATTGCATGTAACAAAGACAAAATTTCAATGTTCCACGGGGATGCATTCCCCCAGGGTGGGGTGAACGCACCACACATTTCCCATGCACCCTGGACGGCGGGATGCTGGGGAAAAATTTCCCCACGTCCCCCTTTTGCGGAAGCTCGAGGAGACGTAGGGAGGAACATTTCCCCAATGTGGAGAACGTGTTTCCCAAGAAGGGTGCTTGTGGGTGCCCCCCCTCGGAAAGTGCTAGACGTCCCCCCTTAATTGTGCTTGAAAACAATAATTTATGAGTGGGGAAGCCTAAAATTCAACCCTAGGGCCCTACTAATGCTATGTAATTAATGGTAATGTAGAATTCTTAAAGTAAAAGGATGAAAATGAAAGATAAAGGAGAATGTGTGAAATGAAAGATAAAGGAGAGTGTATGTCACTCTTACTTAAATTTTTAACATTACCATTAATTGACTCAAGATGTTTGAAAGTGGTTTTGAACTCATTTTTAATCTAGAGACTTCTAGAAAAGTAATTTTAGAAAGTCAATATGATCTTAGCCATCGATTGGAGTCAAATCATGGTCGTTGATTTGCCAACGAGAGATTATAAGAGGAGATTGAAGGAGCTTTTGGAGATCTTTTGTGAGACATATTCGATGTAGTCACAGCAAGAGCGCAATGACAACGGGGAAGACACTGGTATTGGGGCTTCAGCAAGAGAGCTAGAGGAGCGAATTTCCATAGAATTTTTTCACGATGATTCCAGTTTTCTGAGAGAAGGTAAGAGGCTGAAATATTTTGCAGAAGGATAGTTGATACAAGAAGTGCAAGTACCCAGTTTACACACTACGAATTGCCAGAGACCTGTTTTAGTTGTCAGCTGCTAGTACAAATCCTTAGAGGCAGTGCGAGTTTGTTTATAGAGTCGTTGGAGATAGTATTTACTCAAGAGATTGATTTTCGGAGACAATGCAAGTTTTTGGAAGCCAAATTGTATTATCCACATAGCCAATGCGAGATGCAGGAGGAAGTGCGAATTTCTTACAAGAGGTTGAGTTTTCTTGCAGAGGTAAACTCTTGATTTCTCAGTTTGATTTGATCAGTGAAAGTGGAGAAATAATTACCAAAGTTTTGCCAGTGTTAGACAAGCAGTTTATGTAAACCTTGATTTGCTAACGAATAATAGAATCCTTCATCAGCAGAATTGGTTTTCCCTTGGGGGTTTTTCCAAGGAAAATTTGTCCAAAAATATTGGTGTCAAAATTTTTATGTGTGTGTGTGTTATTTTCTCATTAACTATGATTATTTTTTTGTGAAATTGCAGTTGTGTTTTAATTCAGTATTTGTCATAACTAATTTACAAAAGACAAATAATCTGCAAAGATAGAAGATTAATAATCAGTAACTGCACTAGAATTTTCACATGGTATCAGAGCAACTCACTAAAGGGTAGAAGAAGCTCAGCGCGGGACGCAAGAAGAGAAATCAAGGGTTTATAAAACCCAGTTCAAACTCCTTTAGATTTATTTGGGTGTTGTCAATATTCTGAGGGTTTTCAAAAATGGCTTCAACAGGAATGAGAGATAAGGACAGATTGGATGGAGCTTCAAACTTTGATGTTTGGAAAGCCATAATTTCTTTGTTGCTAGAGGAGAATGGTCTCAAAACAATGTGTCCAGTGTTGTAGTTGTACCAGCAGATCCAACACAGCACACAACGTACAAGGAGGAGGATGCCAAGGTGAGAAGAATAATCCTTGACAGAGTTAAGAATCATATCATTCCAAATATCGTAGATCTGGATACAACGAAGAAGATGTGGGATGTCATTCTAAATTTGTACCAGAATGCTACCATGAACAGGAAGTTGATTCTAAGGGAGAAGCCGAGAAATACCCGAACGAATAAGGGTGAAGACATTGTTAGCTAACTCACCAAGCTCAGACTTGTCAAGGACAAGTTAGCAGTTGTCAAAGATCAATTCACTGATGATGAACTCGTGAGAACGACCTTGAATGGGTTCTCAAAGCAGTGGGATGTGTTTGGTCAAGTGATACATGGACGAGATACACTACCAAGTTCGAATCAAATGTAGAGTGATTTTAATCAAGAGGAGCTTAAACTAAGTCTTGTCAGTGGCAACAATAGTAGCAAGCCCCGGAAGCATGAGGATGACGAGAACATAGTCCTAGCAGGAAAGGGAAAGGACAAGAAGGGATCTATCAAAGGGTCCAACGAAGGGAAAAAGAAAAAGGACTTGAGTAAAATCAAGTGCTTTGGTTGCGGTCAAAATGGTCACTAATTCAATCAATGTCTGAACCAAAAGAAGAGTGACAAGAAGATGAAAGGGAAGCAGCAGACATTAACGACCTATCTTCAACATTAGAGAATGAGTTCACTCGCATAGCTTGCCTCTCTAGCTCTACATCTGCAAGTGTCTGGTATATTGACAATGGAGCTCATGTCAGGTGATGAGAGTTAGAGAATACTTTTCTAGTTACCAGGTAGAGGAGATTGGTTTCCAAACTCATATGGGAAAAAATTCCAAGTGCACACCAGTGGGGAGAGGGGCAGTTACCATTCAGAGGGATTCAAGTAGGAGAACTAATGTTATGGAAGTACTGCATGTGCCAGGATCAAGTATGAAACTTATTTCAAATTCAGCTTTTCATGATAAGGGATATGATGTCTACTTTCGAAGGTCGAAGGTCTACTTAAAGCATTGGGATTGGAAGGCGGTGAAACAGATTAGGGTGAGGAGCAACAAGCTATACATGTTGCAGTTGGACGCTCTAAACGCACTAGTGAGTAGCAATAGTAGCAGAGACATGGGAGAATTATGGCATAGGAGGATGGGACACATCCATCATGGAGCACTCAAATTGCTCAGGGAGACCGTATCAAGAGTTCTAGAAGTTAGCATGGAACACGACGATGTGTGCATAGGGTGGCTGCTTTGGAAATTTGCGACAACAACATTTCTTAAGAGTGACAGTAGACCCAAGGGTGTTCTTGAGTTGATACAATCTAATATATGTGACCCATTGCCTACAAAATCTCTCAGGGGGTTATGAGTATTTCATAACCTTCATTGATGACTACTCCACCAAGACCTGGATATACTTCTTGAAGACAAGGGACAAAGTCTCCAGTCACTTCAAAGAGTTTTAGGCTCTTGTGGAGAACATGACAGGTTAGAAGATAAAGGTTCTTTGTATGAATAATGGAGGCGATTACGTGAAGAAAACCTTCAAGGAGTTCTATGTGAAGGAGGGCATCAAGAGAGAGTTGACAGCCCCATATAACCCACAGCAAAATAGGGCTGCTAAGAGAAAGAACATGCCGATAGTTGGAGAAGTGAGGGTGATGTTATATGACCAAGATATGCCTTGATTTCTATGGGCAGAGGCACGTAGTACAACAGTATATATTCTAAACAGGGTTCCTCACATGGCGTTGGGGAAGATGACACCCGAGGAAGCATTTTCAAGAAAGAATCCATAGGTTCTGAACTTCAGGATCTTTGGCAACATAGCATTTTCAGGAAAGAATCCATAGGTTGTGAACTTCAAGATCTTTGGCAGCATAGCTTATTGTCACACGACAGATGATAAATGCACCAAGTTGGATTCAACTGCAGAGAAGGGATAATTCGTAGGATATAGTGCAACGTCCAAGCCTCAAGGCATACAAAATTTACATTCCAAACAATAGGAATATTATCGTGAGACGGGACATGAAGTTCTAGGAGGAGAAAGCCTTCAGAAGGTCTCGCAAGTTGCTAGTGATTGATCACAGTGAGCCAAAAAAAGCTCCAAGGGATGAACAGGGATCTCAGCCTTGGGGAACTAGTACGAATACAATGACTAGCATAGGAGCAGGTACAGGTGCTGAGGAGAGTTCATAGTAGGTGGAGGAGCAGCAGCAGTAGGCAGAGGAGAAAGAAGCTCCACCCACCACCAGTGGAAAAAGAAACAAAGAGTTGCTTCAGACGTTGAGAGATGCGTAGGAGTTCATGGGAGCTCCTAGATCGAGAACCAAGGACAGGAGACCGCAAAAAAGGTATTCAGGGTATAAGGCGTTGATGCGTGAGCTCATTGACAGCAAGCCCTCTACTTTTCAAGAGGTTGCTTAGCTTCAGGTGTGGCAGAATTTGATGGTGGAGGAGTACAACTCCATCATGTTGAACGATGTGTGGGAGGTTGTACCTAGACCGATGGATAGGGCAGTGAACAGTTCTAGTTGGATCTACAAGATCAAACACACTGCAGATGACAATGTGGAGAAGAGTCACCATGATCTCTCTAACAGCATAGATGGATGGCAGAGCAACGAAATGGATGTCAAGACGACTTTTTTAAACGAAGTAATAGAAGAGGAGGTGTACATTGAACATCCAGAAGGATTTGAAATGCATGGGAGGGATACCCATGTATCCAAGTTGAAGAGAGCACTACACAAACTCAAGCAAGCTCCCAGAGCATGCTATGGTTGGATCGATAGTTACTTGTAGCAGATGGGCTTTATGAAGAGTGAGGTGGAATCGAATCTCTACTATTGGATAGTAGGAGGCAAGCCTTTCATTCTCGTGTTATATGTGGATGATCTATTTTTGACAAGGTCACCAAGGCTCATAGAGGACTGCAAAGGGGACTTGGCAGCAGAGTTAGAGATGATGGATTTGGGACTAATGCATTATTTTCCAGGTTTGGAGGTACAGTAGACAAATGAGGAGATCTTCCTTGGTCAAAGGAGATATTCTATGGAGATTCTAAAGAAATATAGGATGTTGGATTGTATAACCATGTTTACTCCTATGATTACCAATTAGAAGAAGATATATGCGTCAGAGCAGGATGCAATGGACCCCAACTTATATAGACAGCTTATTGGCTCTCTAATGTATCTAGTCAACATAGGCCAAAAATTTGTTTCACGGCCAACACTCTCAGTCGGTTCATGGTTGAACCTAAGAGGGTACATTTGACAACAACGAAACATGTGTTGCGATATCTACAAGGTACAGTAGAGTATGGTCTAAAAATTACTCGATGTGATGGTATCAAGTTGATGGGGTGTACAGATTCAGACAGGGAAGGTAGTGCAGTGGATCGGAAAAACACTTTAGGTTGTTGCTTCAATATTGGATCGGGGGTTGTCTCTTGGTACAACAGGAAGCAGAAATTCATGGCACTGAATTCTGCAAAAGAAAAATACATGGCAGCAAGTATGGCTACATGTGAGGCCATATGTGGCTTTAGAAGCTGCTAGTGGCACTATTTGCCCAAAAGTTGAGGTCGACTAGTATCTACTGTGATAATCGAAGTTGCATTAAGCTCTCTAAGCATCCAGTGTTTCATGATAGGTCGAAGCACATCAACATCAAATACCACTTCATCAAGGATTGTGTATAGCGCGGATCAGTTCGGTGACAGTATATTTCCACAGATTAGTTGCAGATACTCTAACAAAAGCCTTTGGTAAAGCAAAGTTTGTCTTTTTTAGGGATAATTTGGTAGTAGTGGATAACACCTTTCTCACTAAGAGGGAGTGTTAGTTTTTGTAGCTCGAACAGGTGTTCTAGTCTCAAATGGTGACTATGAGACTAGGAACATAACTGAACACATATTTCATTAAATTTGGAATTAAATAGTGGATCTAGAATTTCAAAATAACCAAAAAATTCAATTCTAGTGATGTCCTTGTAGTAATTTTTTTCCAATTTTAATGAAATATGTGTTACTAGATTAATTATATCCAATACCGAGAAAAAAATTCTAAGAGAAATTGTCCAAATTAAATTAATTAGCCAATTTTAATTATTTTCCTAAGTTTAACTTAGGGAAATGGGTTAATGAAACAAGATTAACTGAGACAAATCAATTTTACACTAGAGACTTCTAGAAAAGTGATTTTTAGAAGTCGATATGATCTTTGCCATCGTTTGGAGTTAGATCATAGCCATTGATTAGTTAACGAGAGATTACAAGAGGAGATCGATGGAGCTTTCGAAGATCATTTGTGAGACAGAATTGATGTAATAGCAACAAGGGCGCAGTGACAATGGGGGAGACACCTACAGTAGGGTTTCAATAGGAGAGATTGAAGAGAGAATCTCTCGAGAAATTCTTCACAATGATTCTACATCTGCAAGAGAAGGAAAAGGGCTGAATTATTGTACCGAAGGACACTTGATATAAGCAGTGCAAGTAGCCAGTTTACCCAGTGCAAATTTCCAGAGGCTCGTTTCAATTGACAGTTGTCGATATAGGTCCTCATAGGCAGTGTCAGTTGTTTTATAGAAATGTTGGAGGCAGTGTTTACTCACGAGATTGATTTCTAGAGACAGCGCAAGTTTTTGGAGGTCAGATCGTATTTTCTACATAGCTAGTGCAAGTTGAAGGACGAAGTGTGAATTGCCTATGAGAGGTCGACTTTGTTTGCAGAGGGAAACTCTTGATTTCCCAATTTGATTTGGTCAATGGAAGTGGAGAAAATACTTACCGTAGCTTTGTCGGTGTCAAACAAATGTGAAAATTCCTAAACCCAGAATCCCTATTGCAGCAAATTGATATTACTTCTTCTAATTGATTAATCATGCAAGTTATTTACTGTGTTCTACAAGTAAATACTGAAGTTAATACACTACTAACTTCACTACATAAATAAACTCTGGAAAAAAAATGCAGTAACAAAATATGAGCTAGTAGAAAAACTAAACACACAAGACACCGTTATTTTTGGACTAAATCACTGGAAAAACCCAATGCGGGAAAAATTGATGCAGCAGCTAAGGGTTTGATATTATTAAGCAATAATTTCTGAGTACAATTCTTCAGATGCCCTGATTGGAAATCCTATACAGAGATCTAACTGAACACAAAGTTGGTGAGATGATCTCACCCCATCACAGGAAGAACCAGCACTGATCTGCGTTAGAGATGAACCTTTGCGCAATATTGCGTAACACTTACGCAATCACTGCGTCACTATTACTGGGACTACGTTGCACCTCCTCTAATCTCTCTGCTAGCTGGAAACTTCAGCCCTCTAGCCTCCTCATCTCACGCCCCAACTCTGGCACTGGATCCTGACTGTTCCCCAACAGAAATATGGACTCCCTCTGAAGCTCTACGTTGCCACTGTGTTGCCTCCGCGTGGCTCTACGTTGCCTCTCCAGACTATTCTTTGTCCTCTTTTCCTTGCACTCTTCGGATCAAGAAAATCTCCAATCGGAAAATTATCTCTGCCCCTCTTTGCAAGAATCAACTCGATAGATCTTCTCCACTGCTGAGCACTGCTCACTTGATAAATTTGATCTCTAGAATCTCTCGGTTGGTTTTCCATGATGCCCACCAAGTCCTTCTTATAATCTTCTCATTGAGACTTCAACGGTCGAGATTAAGTCGCTAATCAACGGCTAAGATTAACTTGACTTGATCTCTGTCTTTTTCTAGAAGATTCACACCCTGTTTTATTAATATGCTTTAATTATTTTAATTCCCTAAGTTTAAACTTAAGATCCCATTAAAAATAATTAATTATTTTAATAAAACCCCATCCGTGTGAAATTTCCCACAATGCTTTCTGGGTTCTTTGGAATACATGTCTCTAAGCCTCCCTGCAAAATTTGAGACTTAGAGCATATTTGATGCTTCCAGAAATCAACACTCCCTCTTAGCAAGGAATGAGCTCTAGTAATGCATCCTGCTGAAGCACTACACTGATTCTGTAACATCTCCCTCTGCGCTGCTAAGTCTGACACTGTTACCCACCAACTACTGCGTTGTTGCATCTATGTTGTTGTTGACCCTGCGTACTATTGCCAACTGACGTTACACTGCAACTATGATGCTTCATGCAACAGAAAAACATCCAAATACTAAACTAAGTGTTCACCATGATGCATCTGATACTGAAGACCTGACTGCTACTAGACTCTGGGCTAACCCTATGAAGTTTTTGCATTGTTGTTGACTCTGCGTTGTGCCTTGCTGCACTGCTACCAACTCTACTCTGCGCTTCTCAGACTCTGGCACTCTCTAGCCACTACATTGTCACTTCGGTACTCCTCTGCACCAGCTAACATTGGTCCATCCTGCTACTTGATTTGGGCTCCCATAGCAAGGTATTGATCCATGAGATGGACTCCTCAAGGATCCTGCCCAAATGTCGTTCTCTCAAACTACAGTTCTAGGTCACCCCAATTCTCCCCTGGATATATGTGGGCAATCATCGCAAATTCTTCCTCCTCAATCCTCGCGATTGCATCCTGCGGATCATGTTCCTTGTACTTGTCCTTCTTCTTGATAGGACACTGACTAGCATAGTGATCCATCTCACCACACCTGAAACATTTGACCTTCGAGACGTCCTTCTTCCGCCTTCGCTACTCCTGCTGCCCCTTAGATGCAAGGGTTGCATTCTCATCCTCCTCCTTGGGCTTCGTCCTAATGTTGCTACTGCCATCAAGCTTGCACTTGATTAAGTCTCTCCTCATCTCTTCCTGCTGAAGAGTTGCCCACATTACTTCCCAATCCGGCAACTTCTCTTTGCCCAGAATACTCTGGACAAAGACTTTCCATTCTTCGAAAACAGAATTCAGAGCCAATCTGACCATATTCGTTGCCTGAGGTGTTGACCCTACATCTGCTAGCTGATCTCGAACCTCCTAAAGCTTTGCAAGGAACGGGTCTATGGGTTCTCCCTTCTGCATCCTAGTAGACCACATCTTTTCCTCCAAGAACATCTGTCGTTGCTCGGAAGACCCATGGTATATCGTGGCCAATGCATCCAACATCTCTTTGGCAATCCCTTTGCTAGAAATATGTCAGAAAATGTGATCCCTCACTCCGTTGAGGATCAACCGTTTGACCTTTTCCATTTTCTTCTTGAAGGCATTCAACGGATCTTCATCTACAAGTTCAGCTACCGCACTGTCGATGAAGGCCTTGAGCTCATGCTCATCCAAAAGGAAGGAGATGCATGCCTTCCAGATTACAAAGTTGGAGGAACCCTCCAACCAATCCTGATCACGCAACCCAGTGGTTCCCATCTCGCCCAACCAAATGTTGAATTGTTGCCTCTAACCCTCTACGCAGCTGGCTATACGCACTCCCTGCTGGAGCAAGCCAAAGAAATCTCGATCACGTTGCTTTTGCACGAGAAATCAGAATTTCTTAGGTAAGAAATTCCCTGAGGTCAGAATTCCCTAAGTATGCTTCTTCTTCCTTCTTTTGTCGCTTTATGCACCAGCAACTGCTACTACAGGAAAATTGTGTCCCTCCAAAAACTGGTCTGCATTGAATCTACTGCTATGTTGCTCCCTCTGTCGATGACAAATCACAAACTAGAATTTTACCTCTCTGTCAACTCACTCAGAGAGAGACTTCCTCGCAAATTTTTTCTTTCCTAGCTAGGATTGCGCAATCCCTTGGGGATTCGATCTGTTGCCTATGCAGCTCTTCATTCTCCCTCCTTCTCTTCAACGCTTAACTCTTCTGGACTGCTTTCTTGCTTCACCTGCACTCTTGTACAAGCTCTGATACCATGTGAAAAATCCTGAACCCGAAATCCCTATTGCAACAAACTGTTATTACTTCTTCTACTTGATTAATCATGCAAGTTATTTACTTTGTTCTACAAGTTAATACTGTAGTAAATACACTACAACCTTCACTAAATAAATAAACTACGGAAAAATAAACGCGGAAATAAGATCTAAACAAGCAGAAAAACCAAACACACATGACACCATTATTTTTGGACTACGTCCCCGGAAAAACCCAATGTGGGAAAACCGGTCCAGCAGCTGAGGGTTTGATATTATTAAGCAGTAATTTATGAGTACAATTCCTCAGATGCCCTAACTGGCAATCCTATATAGAGATCTAACTGAACAAAAAGTTGGTGAGATGATCTCACACCGTCACTAGAAGATCTAGCACTGATCTGCGTCGAAGATGAGCCTCTGCGCAGTACTGTGTCACACCTATGCAGTCACTGTGTCACTGTTGTTGGGACTGCATTGCAACTCCTTTGATCTCTCTGTTAGCTGGAAACTTCAGTGCTCTGGCCTCCCGGTCTCACACTCCAGCTCTGACACTAGATCTTGACTGTTCCCCAACAGATATATGGACTCCCTCTGAAGCTCTGCACTGCCACTGTGTTGCCTCTGCGTGGCTCTGCGCTGCCTCTCCGGACTACTCTTTGTCCTCTCTGCCTTGCACTCTCCTTATCAAGAAAATCTCCAACAGGAAAATTATCTCTGCCCCTCTCTGCAAGAATCAACTCGATCGAACTTCTCTGTTGCTGAGCACTGCTCACTTGAGAAATTCGATCTCTAGACTCTCTCGGTGCGTTTTCCAAATGCCCATCAAGTCCTTATAATCTTCTCGTTGAGACTTCAACGGTCGAGATTAAATCGCTAATCAACGGTTAAGATTAACTTGACTTGATCTCCGTCTTTTTCTAGAAGATTCACACCCTGTTTTATTAATATGCTTTAATTATTTTAATTTCCTAAGTTTAAACTTAGGCTCCCATTAAAAATAATTAATTATTTTAATAAAACCCCATCCAGGCGGAATTTCCCAAAACGCTTTCTAAGTTCTTTGGAATACATGTGTCTAAGCCTCCATGCAAAATTTGAGACTTGGAGCACATTTGATGCTACCAGAAATCAACAACAAAGTAGTATATGTAATACTTGATTTGTTGAACAAAATAATAAAATCCCTCATCTACAAAATTGGTTTTCTTTTCGGGGTTTTTCAAGGGACAATTTGTCCAAAAATATCGATTTCAAAAATTTTATGTGTTATTTTCTCAGTTCCTACGATTATTTCTTTGTGAAATTGCAGTTGCATTTTAATTCAATATTTATCATCAGTAATTTACATAAGACGAATAATCTGCAAAGAATATTAATAACCAGTAACTGCAATAGAATTTTCACAAACCCTAGTAAAATTGTACCTATTACTCAAACAAAATATCGACTTGACATGTTAAGCTTTCTATATCTTATTTTAATGCTTAGAGACTGATATTGATGATGAGGAACTTAGCATATGCAATGATTTTGATGATATGTAGGTATTCTTCGTAGCATGACCATTTTGGACTACAAAGGCCATCTAGACCCTCTTTGTTGATGTATTTTTGGTTCAAATACTTAGTATTATTTTGGTTATATGCACCCTTGCTATATATATGAGAAACTTTGCATATTTGTGTATAATGGTTTGGATTCATATGGATCTACATGAAAATTTATGTAATTTTTCCAACATTTCGATATTTATGTATTGTTTAGTCAACCAATTTTTTGGTTCATTTTTTTTCCAGTTCCTACTGTTGGCATCAACCAATTCGATCACCAATCTGGTTTGATAGCATTGGTTCATTGTCCATTGTTCATTTTTAGTTTTAACTTTTGAGTCTCGACTCTAGATACTATTGACCTTAGACCAAGTCTTTGATTCGTCACTTTTTATTATTTTTTAGTTTGAGTAATTTCAATTTACTATTCTAGTCTTCAGACTTTAGTATCGACTATTTTTCTTAGTACTAACCAAATTATAGAATAACAAATGATGAATTTAAATCAATATATACAATATTTTACTATTTCTATTTCATTGAACCATTTATGATGTATGAATCAATTATTTCATTATTGATTTTGAGTATGAATCATGTTTCTATATATATATATATAGACACACACACGCATACCCCGATGCCGCCCCGTGTGCCCCCTAAATTTCCCCAAAAATTGGGGGTGCTCCCACATGTCCCCCTTCTGCATCTCCCCATTCCTGCATCCCCCCATCCCAGAAACTTGGTGAAACATTGCAAAATTTGTACTATATTCAGAAGAATATTAATTCTGGTACAATTCTGTCTCAAGACAGAAATTGCAACCATGCAAATCCAGACAAGATTAAATTAGGGTGGTCAAACATTTTCACGATTCAACAATTCTACTTGAATCTCTGAAGATCATATCATCTTGTGTCTTCAACCTCAGGAATGAAGAATTATGAGAAAACATTGCAGGCTGGAATGAAGGTGTAGCCCTCGTATTGCTTTCACGACAAAGAATCTTTGAAGGGATATGCAATGTAACGAACATAAAAATTAATACTATTACTAATAATACTAATAAAAGACAGGACTTAACTAAGGGAACATGACACATCAAACATTATGACGAATCGATGCATGTAAGTATTCTGTCACAAGGCATTGTAATCAACTACTGATCATAGGATGCCCAATGTTTGGATCCTACAGAGTATTCTGCTTTCATTTCTGCTTTAGTAGCCCTCAGGAGAGGTTATGAAGTTTTGCATTTCAGATTGTAAATATTTTTCATTAAATATAAGACATTTTTCTTTAAAAAAAAATAGCCTGGATAATCAAGAAAACAGAAACAGTAAAATCTCATCCTTATAACCAAGAAACTATAACCTCAAAGTATCTTAGTTAATAGTGGGCAAGAACATATAATTCTTCTTTTAGCCTTTTACTAAATGTTCTCCAGTTCTACAAACAAACATATTCAAAACATTTAAAAACGATACGCAGAATTTATGATAGAACAGTTATTCTCAAAACCAGCCAATAGAATATCTTGCCTAGCTTCTAACACTACAAATATGGTTGTAATAAAATCTTTATTGCGGGGATTTATGAATGATATGTACAAGCGGTAGGATTCTTAGAGCCAAATATTCAAATTCAGGAAACATTTAGACATATATTTAAGAAGCCAAAATAAGAGAATAGATTTTTAGGCATATAACATATATGGAAAGACACATTCTAACAATCAACGCAATGAAGCGTAATGTGTATTCACACACATTCCATGGAACACCAATAAAATTGAAATAAAGAAATAAGATACTTAATATGAACTTTCTCACATGAAAACTGGAAAATCAAGGAAAGAGTTTTAAGTACTACCCCGCCACATTAAATTTCCGATATCACACTTCATAAAATCCATCTCTATCTGTCCTGGTTATCATTCAGTCAACATAAGTCCTCTATTAGTATGAAACAAAGAATACTCCACAAATAACAAACAACAAACAAGCTAGACAACTCTCAGTCAAATAATCTCTACACAGATTCCTTCCAGCCTCACAATGAAAGGTCAATGTACCTTCTAGTGCCTCACTCATAAATCTATTCATGCATTTCAGACACACAAAATATGGAGATGAAGCAAATGTCATATTTATATGGCTCACTTCAATCCAAACTTGGATATGAAACTTATTCTAGAGAAACAAGAAACGACAAGGATCCACAGGTCCAATAGAAACACCATTCCAGGCATTATCTAGAGTAAAGATAAGAATAAATTGCAACCCTAAAAGGACGAGGGAAAGATGAATTCAAAAGCATAGACAAAATTAAATATATAGGATCATAAAGATAAATTTTGTGACCAGCATAACATTTTCAATGATAAACCGGCTCTCCCATGAAGTTACTTTCTGTTTCAGGATTTCAGCTAATTTATTACAAACAACCATGATACCTCCTGTTTAACAAAAAAATGAACAAAGTAGCAATTGGTGAATAGGTGTAAGTTCAATCCACAATATAAATGTGTCGTTTGTAACAAATAAGCAATTCATGCTTTGTAAACTAGGGTCCTACTTGATTGAACTTTACATAGTGCCAGAGATCTTGATCCTACAAATCAAATTCTTTCTATTGCAAGTTGACAACAAACACTAAACTTGTCCTTGCAAAGATAACAACATGCAAGACAATACATAATCTACATAACCAGACTTGTAAACAATAATAGGAGGGGGGAAAGAAAATTATCATAGTCAAAGAGGGAACAAATTCAGAGCTGGAAATGGCATTGATAGCTGTGAGACGAAAACAACTACCAGCGCAGAGGCTCTCCTCCCAACCAACAAGAGCCTTTCATAATGCAAGGAGCTTGAAGCTTTCTCACAAGAGGATTGGCAATGACAGGAAAGATTTATTCAAAATCTAACCTAGATACACAGTGAACCATAGGGATCGACTATTGAGGCAGGGAGGAAATCAGGGCCTATTATGAAGAACATCTGAAAGAACAGGAATACCATATAATAAAACCAACAAGAAATAAAGATTTATAAATTCCCTGATGCACACAGATCACTTCTTAAATGGAACTGCTTCCCACTTGTTTATCATGTTCATAAAGAAAATTATTTTTTATATTGAGCATTAAAAATAACAAAAGCATAGGGAGGAGAGTGAACTTTAGTTGAAGAGGCAGGGAGGAAATCAGGGCCTATTATGAACAACATCTGAAAGAACGGGAATATCATATAATAAAACCAACAAGAAAAAAAAATTATAAATTCCCTGATGCACAGATCACTTCTTAAATGGAACTGCTTCCCACCTGTTTATCATGTTCATAGAGAAAATTATTTTTTATATTGAGCATTAAAAGGAACAAAATCTCCCGGATGCGGGTGTATAGTTGGGAGATTAATGTGACGGGACAAGGGTGGGACGAGGTGTGGAGACACTTGCCCACCCAAGACATGGCGGGCAATCGGCTTCTGAACGACGGCTCATTGCATTTAAGACGCGCAGGGTTCAATCGTATTGCATTAAGTTGTATCGCCGATCATTCCCTGTCCTCCTCTCCTGTTCACGCCTCCGCATGCTCCAGCATGCTTCGGACTTCGGCTCTCGTCAATAAGAGAGTAATGGCGGGTGCTTCTCGATGCTTTAATGGGGATGATAAATTGGAGTACCGCTCTGGTCTATCTGCGGAGCAGCATCCGTTGAACCATTTGCATTTCTCTCTGGCCTCTGGCCTCTGTTCTGGCCTCTGTCTATATTCTTTGACTTCTTGGTATCCTCTCATCTCTCATTCCCCCGTCATTCCTACTGCTCTACCTCGCTTTGAGCCCGCTGTTGTTTCCTCCCCTATGCCTCGTATGCGTCATAGATTGCGAAGCCACAGGGGCAGCACCAGGGGCCGTCCCCTGCGCACGCCCTCCAGCCCCTCTTCCAAGTCGCCTTCCCTCTCCAGCGAATTTTATGCAGGCCACTATCCTCACACCCGAAGTGGGAGAGGGCGGTTTCATGGTTCTGGCCACCATTTGGGCTCCCCTGTTCCTCACCCCCCTACCACCTTGCCTTCTCCCACGACAGGCTCAGCGCTTTTGTCCTTCAACTGCTCTCTAAACCGCCCAAGGATCACCGCTTCAATTACTGTGGTCTTCCATGAGGAAGCCCAGTTGGGGGAGCCATGCTCTCATCCGAAGGGCCTTAGGCTCTGACAAAGCTCAGATTTCGAACCTCCAGGTGGGGATTGGTAGTGTGACTGCGCAGGATCCGGTTGCTCAAGTTCGCGGCACTCATGATGTGGAGATGGCGCCAGTTGATCCTGGACCTTCTGAGTCTGAAGCCGCTCTTGCCAGGGACCTACTTGCCAAAGGTTGGTGCCATATAGTCGAAGAGCCTCAGGATAAATAGTTTACTCTCAATGGTTTGGTTATCTTGCTTCGCGGCCCACATAATTGGGCATGTTTCTGTTCATATTGTTATGCTGAACTTTTGTTTTATTTTGGAACTCTGTTAACTCTGCAAACGTCAAAGAGATCAAAATCGACTCCCCTGTGTGGGCATTGCTAATCTGTTCAAGACTGGTTTCCCTATCACTGGGCAGTCTTCTTCTATGTTTTTTTTGACAATTCTGACTTTAATCCGCGCAGCGTTTTTGACTACGGTCATGATGTAACTTTACTCCCTTTGTTAATAGATTAATCTTAATTAGAAAAAAAAAGGAACAAAATCACAGGAAGGAGTGTGAACAGAAGTTGAAGGGACTAACAGTTGAAGAAACAAAGAATGGAAGAAGAAGAAAGTGGGACAAGAGTTACCAAGGAACCAATAATGAGACAACAAATTGGAACGAGAAAAAATGAATTTTCTATTAGCATCCCCTAAAGAAAAAAAATGGTCAAAGGACTAGTGACTACAACCAGCAACAATAGTCAAGCCAAAGGAGGCTGCATAAAGGAAAAAAGCACCACTGAAATAAAATGAATGAAAATTGAGTAGAAGAGCTAACATGAAGTGGCATAAACATAGGAACACAAGTTGGGTATTGCAAAAAGGAAAACCCTAGAAAGTGGAGGGAAACTAACAAGGTAGTTGTCACAAGGAGATGGGGATTTAAACTTCCTCATCATCTGAGTCATAGTGTAGAAGCCAACACCAAATCCCTACAAAAAAAAAATGTCCTCAGGAGAGTATCCTAGACTGTTGGAAAGTGTAACTAGGATCGGTCTTCATAATGACTGTAATTATGAATTTATGTAATGATGAAGACAAAGATAATAAAATGTATCTTTTAAATACTTGCTTCATGGGTTTCATGAGCAAGAAGTTTTATTATAGGTCAAAGACTTCTTCTTGATGTCCTTTAGGGATTTGTCATCTTGTCATAAATGTATGAACTAGAGTCATGTGCATGAAGCATTGATACACTTGTAATGAGTCAAAGAAACTATGTAAATATACCTACAAGACCTTTTCATCTAGCTCCAGCAAGTCAGCTTAAAATATGATGAAAATATCTAGAAGATGTCGGCCTCATAATACACTATCAGTCATGTCGGCTCACTGATACAAGTCACAACGGTTCAATAGGACAGGTCGTCTAATTACAGGGGCTGACTACTATAAATACCCCATTGGACTGCGCAGAAAAGATCGCGAAGAAATTCGGATTGGTCCGAGTTTTTCGGACCAAAATTGCAAGAAGAGAAGTTCAGATAAGGATGCGAAGTATAGGACTATAGTTGATATGTAAGGGTGCAAGAAATACAAGTAATATCAGCGAGTAAGCATACTGAGTTTGGGTTGAAAAAGGGTGAAGTATTATCTCTGTTTTAAGGTCCGCATAAACCAAGCGTTACTATAGTAAAGATCTGCAATGTCAAGTCTGTAACAAGACATCCAAACTACAATGCGTAAAGAAAAGGGTGTTCAACGAAGAAAGGAGGACAATCACCATTGTATTAAGCATGTTCTATACCGCACTCATCTCAAGGATAATTGCAGTAATGCTATAAAAGTCTTTGTCTTGAGTCTATATCTTAGAAGTATACATTGCAAATAAGACATAACAGTCTTGAGTAACTTGGGTGCAAAAGGAAGACCGAGGAGAAGTCTATTGGAGATCAAGTTCAAGGAACAAAGGGAAGTACATCAGGTATGTGAAAAATTCTGAATATTACTTATGCAGAAACCCTAGTGTTAAATCTGGTTATACTTCTCCTACTTAATCAAGTTATTAAACTGAAATTTCAGCATTAACATCAAAGTAAACACATTAACAACTCTTCACAGATACAGATCTAAACTGAATACATGCACATAGACAAAGCGACACAATATTTTTTGGACAACTGTCCCCGGAAAAACCCAATGCGGGAAAACCAGTCTTCTGGCTGATGGAGGGTTTATATTATTAAATAGAATCTGTGTACAGCAAATATGGGCACCTTACTAGTTAACCCAACAGAAAAAACAAAAATCTGCAGCAATACCTCAGTTCCGGAGACGGAAAACTGGATTGATTCACACCCTCAAACGGGATTTACAGAACTTAGCCCCTTTCTGTCTTCAGAAACCCCAGTGATGCTCTGTAGACCTCTATGTCAGCTCTGCTAGTCTGATGGTGCCCCTGCGTTGCTCAGGAGAAGACTGCGTAACCCCAGACTGGGTTACGGTGTCTCTGCGCTGCCCTAGCTAGGCCTGTGTAAGCCCTGACTGCCTCCTGCTGCCTCTACACTGCCCTTTAGGGGCCTACGTAGCACCTTAAGCCTTTGCGCTTCTCTAATTGTTGTTTCTCTGCCTCATGCTGACTCTTGGCTTTGGGATCAGATCATCCCCTTAGCCAATACTACCCCTCGCTGAAGCTAAAACACTTTTGGAAATTCTTAACAAACCACACCCTAGAATTCCAGCTTAGTCTCAGTGCTCTGCCACCGTGTGTGTCTTCCAACTGATCCCAAGCCTTTCCTTAATACCATTCTCGTTGGGAAACCAACGACCATGATCTAATCTTGAATCGATGGCTAAGAGTAAAAGAAAGATTGATCCGTGTGACTTGAGTCATTTTCATCACATGTTTTAATTAATTACCTTTAATATTTTAATTTTCCTAAGTTAGACTTAGGGTCCTTAAGTAAAAATATCAATTAATTAATTATCTACCAAACTGGATGGAATTTCCCAAATCCCTTTCTGGGTCTTGGAGATCTCGTGTACTCTAGTCCCTCCACAAATTTTGGGAGCAAGAGCACATCCGATGCTACCCCAACACTCAAGAAAACTCAACAAGGTAGGGCTAGGGACCAAGTCTTCCTAGTATTCGTGCAGTTTAGTGCAGAAAAAGGAGATCAGCATAAGGAGCCCAAGGAGTAGTGACAAGGTCTTAGAGGCATACAAGAGTCAAAGGTCTGTATCATGGTCATGGTATTAGTCAACTGAAAGTCTATAAGAAGAATTACTTGCGGGTTTTCATCTCCAAGAGGGAGAGGTTTTGGCCCTGCCTTGAAGAGCCAAAATCTTGTATCTTTTGTGTTTTAACTTTTGATAATTGACATGATGAAAGACTTAATAAGCTAATGAAAAGAAGATCTAAGTACGAGAAATAAGTTCACAAGTAATTATCAAGTAGAGAATTGAATTAAACTATGCCCTATCAAATTCTCAACATAGACTAATTGAGCCTATTACCCACCAAAGTGGGTAACCCCATAGGAGGAAAATGTTTCTCCTACATTTGACAACCAGAGAACCAGCAACCCCTGCCAGCGACCATTAAATGATGATATACCATGCACCTCTGCCACTTGCATTAGCCATGTGCTTCTCACCCATCCGACATTAGCACTTGGACAAAGGTGGGTTGCCATTCAAAAGTTACTTTGATCATTTTGCAATCGGGTGCTTGTACTTGTTTGTTTTTGGGCATTTAGCATTAATTATGGGGTGACCTAGAAGATTAACAGACCTTGACTGTATTCATGTTCTCTCACCTTACCAAGGGGGTTAATCTTTGACTCTAGTCTAGTGCGACCTCCCTTAGGGCCTTTCAAGTTATAGGAGGGGCACTACCTGGGAAGCCATAATTGAGATAGAGTGTTCCATCTTCCCTATATCATATTTAACACCTTCCATCCTATATTACAAGCCTCACCTCCATTCTTTGGGTACAAGTGTTATTGGTTCTTGGGGATTTGGCACTCACATGTTCACATACCTTGAGTAGGGCCCGAAAACTTGGCTCTGGGAGGTTGATGCAACAGAAAGAAAAGGAAAACGCATAGCATGGCCACAACAAAACAAAGAAATAAAAATCAAAATGAAAACAATGGTCAAGAAATAAGAATTAGCACGTAGGCAAAATCCTAGCATGAGCTCTACCTATCTCATATGGCCATCACTTAATTCCTTAGCACACAATGCTCCATTACATCAAAGAAGGAACCCTTGCATGTCCCAACCTCAATGAGCAATGAACTGACTCGTCTTAAATGGGTAATAAAAATGTTACATCACACAAAGCAAGCTCTGACCTTCGAGCCATAAGCGTTAATACAAAAAATAATCAAGAAGTAAAAGGCACACAAGAGCGGTGGAAAAACCAAGGCCAAGTTGATAACTTATGCATCCACGAATGCTCCCTCCTCACATCTATACACTCAGCATGTGGACACCCCCATCAATTGGTCTCTTTGATCATGGCACTTGGCCATGAAGTCTTCTCCCATCCATTACCACAATATTATTATTCACTAACACCTATCAATTGACAGGTGGACCAAGGAATTGTTACTACCCCTTAGGAGATGGAAGCACCTAATAGGGTTGACCTTTAGCCACCCCTACCTAGGGAGAAAACACCTTTTCGAGATCATAGTCCTGATTTTGGAAAGGGATCCTTGTTTGAAGTTTTAAATCGCCCTTAACATTCAAGTTTGGTTCACTTAGATGCATTACTGATCTTGATCCCTAATGACTAGTTTCTTTCACTAGAATCCATGTTGTTTTTGTCAAGTGGTTTAGCAACCCAAGCCTTGGGCACCTACTCCACAAGTACCTAGTCCCTTCAAAGGATTACATTGGCCCAAACAAGTAAAGCGTGTGGAAAATGTAACTAGCATTGGTCTTCATAATGCAATACAATGTATCATTGATATACTTATTATATTCATTTATTACATTCATTATTATTATTTTATTTCTAGTTGAAGCATGTTATTCATCCTTATAGGGTCAATTGAGGCAAAAGAAAATTTAATATGAGTCAAAGAGATGTAATTGAGTCAAAGTCCCATTTGGAATTCTTATAAGAAAAGAAAAATATTTTATCTTGAGTCAAAAAGAGTCAAAATGTCCTCCGCATCCCAAGTCGGCCTAAAGAGGCAGTTATTCGACCTACTGGACATGTATAAATATAAGGAAGTTTGACCTCATTTGATTATCTCATCACTCATATCGATTTTTGTGCCAAAAAAAGAAGAAAAACCAGCGAAGTCAAAAGAGAGAGGAGGTCAAAGGAGAGAGAAGATGAATTGATTTATGCCCTAATTTGTTCACGCATGCGAGTACTTTCTGCAGTTTTCTGAGGCTGTTACAAGGCCGACATTTCAGGGGCTGAATTTTCAGCGATTGACCAGATTTCAGAGAGTTGACCAGTGTTGAATTTTGTTGACTTCGATTTCATGAATATGACTTGGAGGAGGGCTGACTTCGGTCTTTGTGGCAGTTTTAGTCTTGGTCTTGGGTCTCACTTTGATTTGATTCTATAAGAAGAGGATTTTCTTGGGTTTTCCCCCTTGTGGGGTTTTGCCCTAGCTTGGAGCCTAATCTTTTGTGATCTTCATGTTTTGTACATTTTGGTAATTGCTTGATGAAGAGAATATAAATTTAATAAGAAGCCAACAAACATTCACAAGTAATTATCAAGTTAAGAGAAGTCTACCCTAATCTACAAGCATCCTGATTTCTCAACATGGTATCAAAGCAAGGTTAAGAGAAGGCAGCTTGAAGATCACAATTGTTGGCAGCTTGAAGGTTTCATTGTAGCAGTTATCTCTGCCTCTATTAAAAAAGAAGGCTTGAAGATCATCTTCATGACAGTCATCATTCTCTAAAGGACATTGTTCGAAGCTCTCCTTCTTTCACAAGTACTCTCCTATAAAGCCAAAGCTTATTATCTAAAAGAACATGAATTTTATCTCTTTGACACCCTATGCAAAGTTCGTGCCATACTTTATCTCTGTAATGCAAAGATTCCTTAGGCAGTTGTACGAATCATTCTGAGTCATACATGCGAGTTTTCTGTGACCAAGACCTATGATACTCCTCTGAGACAATATAACTATACAATTTAAGAGACAAGCATCTGAACTCTTTGACAAATCCACTGTCATCCTACGAAAAGAATACAATTAACATCATATATAGGTACTGCTCAATACAAAAAGTTATGCGGCACTTCTCCAAGGCATCTGAAGCAACATATTCTTTCTGAAGATCCAAGGTATCAAAATTTCCTATGAGCCTACAAATAATCCGAACCTTATATTGCAAAGGTATCCAAACCTCTTTGTGGCAGGGTAATTATATGCAACTTCTGAAGTTATATATCTGAAGGACGAAATACAGAAGTGTGCCATAAAGATCTAATGCTCAACATGTCCGTTAAAGGAACTAAAACCATATGGATTATGGAAAGTCTGAAACTAAGGAGGAAGTATCATCTATCACAGAAGTATAATCTGGATGAAGTATATAAAGACAACGAAATAATGTGAAGCATCCTCGCTCAAAACAAAAGGAGAAACTTATTATCTCTGAGACATAACAGTTTGTTAACAATTTGATATATAGAAAGCATGACAAGACAATGTGAAAAGTTTCAGAAGTATAGAAGCAGTGAAGATTATTATCTATGAAATGGTATGAGCCACAAGAAGACTAGTATTTTTGGAAGAAAACTATTTTGTGCAACAAAGAGAGACCTGTGACATTACTCGACTCATCAGAAATCTGAAGTCTGTACTATATCATGTTGACGTTCAAATTTGTGACCAATCTGAGCATCCCTATTACAAATCAAAGCATATGCAGTTCATGAAGTTTGAGCAACAGAAGGTATCAAACGCAAGAATTCAAACTTCTTGACAAACCACTACAATTGGAATTTACCATTACATACACAAGGCAAGGTTCTGAGTTAAACAGTTTTGCGGTTTTACGAAAGAGGAACGTTACTCTGCAACTTTTGACAAACAGAAATTGGTGACATACACAAAGGTCACCGTACTATGGTATACAATCTATAAAAGAAACTGATACTACGTAATCAAAGGCCGAGACTTTGAGAAGCTTTGTGGAAGAACTGAGACTAGCTCACCTCTGTCATACAATTAAGTGTAGCAGCCATACCATCAAGACTCCACATACATAAAGGAAGGATGAACTACACCATGAAGCCGACCTATCTAATACTGAAGTCTGAAAGTACTTGAGAGAGTCCTAGGCCGACATGTCATTTGGTATAGGTTCATCATTCCATCTTGAGGCCAACTTGCTGGAGGTGCTTGAGCTTGGTCTTGGAGAATCTTTTGACTCTTCTAATGACCCATATACAAATGAAACATGCCCTAGAAGGATCATTCATACATGACATTGACTCAATTTGACTTTATGACCAACAGCAAGAGCTCACAATGGGAGCCTTAACTAAAAACAAAATTCCTTGCCCATGAAACCCATGAGACAAGCATTACAAAATAATTTTATTTTTCTTCTTTACATTAATTACATAAAATCGCAATTACACATGTCATTATGAAGACCGAACCTAGTTACACTTTTCAACACTCCCTCTTAACTAGGGAGGTATTCATAATGGTACTTGGTCATTCTCAATCTAAAGAATTTTCATAAGAAGAGTCGGATAGGTAACGCATCTGTATAGCATCATATCAACCAGCATTGTCATATAGCAAGGCCTTGACTAACAGCTCTATCTCTCCACAAGATCAGAGCACAAAGCTGGCGAGACCAATGATGTATAGACACCCCTCATCATTGTCTCTCTCGAAAGATATTCCACCCAGGTTCTTAGAGTGTGTTCCACTAGGACTATTCTTTGTTGAGTTTTCTTGAGTGTTGGGGTAGTATCGGATGTGCTCTAGCTCCCAAAATTTGTGGAGGGACTAGAGTACATGAGATCTCCAAGACCCATAAAAGGATTTCGGAAATTCTATCCAATTTGGGAGATAATTAATTAATTAATAATTTTAATAAAGGACCCTAAGTCTAACTTAGGAAAATTAAATTATTAAAGGTAATTAATTTAAACATGTGATGGAATTGTCTTAAGTCACACGGATCAAGCTTTCTTTTAATCTTAGCCATCGATTCAAGATCTAATCATGGTCATTGGTTTCCCAACAAGAAAGTATAAAGGAAAGGTCCAGGGTCATTTGTGTTGAGATTTTGAGTGTTTGGGTAGCATCGGATGTGCTCTAGCTCCCAAATTTTGTGGAGGGACTAGAGTACATGAGATTTCCAATACCCAGAACGAGATTTGGGAAATTTCATCCGGTTTGGAAGATAATTAATTAATTAATAAATTTAATTATGGAGCCTAACTCTAACTTAGGAAAATTAAATTATTAAAGGTAATTAATTAAAACATGTGATGAAATTGTCTTAAGTCACACTCATCAAGCTCTCTTTCAATCTTAGCCATTGATTCAAGATCTGATCATTGTCGTTGTTTTCCCAACGACAAAAGTATAAAGGAAAGGCTTGGGGTCACTTGGAGGAGACACACAGTGGCAGAGCATTGAAGCTAAGCTGGAATTCTAGGACAGGGTTTTATAAGAATTTTCAGACGTGTTTCAGCTGTAGGGATGGGATTTTAGGCAAAAGGGATGGTCTGATCCCAGTGCCTAAAATCAGCAAGAGGCAGAGAGCAACTTCCAGAGGTAGCAGCATCAGAGAGGACAGCAGTTGCGCAGCGCAGGGGCAGCTTCAGCTACGCAAGTGCTACGCAGTCCATTCTGGGACAGTGCTGGTCAGTCGGGGACCCAGCTAGGTTACGCAGAGACCCTCAGGGGCAGCATAGGTTCCGCGTCACCCATTTTTGGGTTAAGCAGCCCTCTCCAGGCCAGCACAGAGGCATGCAGAGGCACGCAGAGGCTGACGCAGGGGTTTCAGGGGTAGCGCTAGGGTTTCTAGAACCAAGATCTGGCTAAGTCTTGTAAATCTCATTTGAGGGTGTGGATCAGTCAACGTTTTGGCTTCAAAATAGCAAGTTAACTGCAGATCTATATTTTTCTCTGTCGGGTTTACCAGTGTGGTGCCCAGATTTGTTGTATTCGGAAAACTCTTAATAATACAAACCCTCAAGCAGCCAGAAGACTGGTTTTCTCGCATTGGGTTTTTCCAGGGAATATTGTCCAGAAAATCTTGTGTCACTTTGTCTATGTGTGCATGTGCTTTTCTCTTTTAGAACTGAATCGGTGAAAGTCTGTTATGTGTTTACTTCGATGTTAATCTGAAGATTTCAGCATTAATAACTTGTTTAAGTAGAAGTATAACCAGATCTCACAGTAGATTTTTGCATTAGTAACATTCAGAAATTTTCACAATTTGGAGGACACACATGGAGGCAGAGCACTAAGACTAAGCTGAAATTCTAGGGCAAGGTTTGCTAAGAGATTTTAGAAGTGTTTCAGCTGTAGAGGGGTAGTTTAGGCAAAGGGGATGGTCTGATCCCAATGCCTAGAATCAGCAAGAAGCAGAGAGCAGCTTCCAGAGGCAGCGCAGAGAAGCAGAGGCAACAGCAGCAAAGAGGGCAGCAGCGGCGCAGCGCAGTGCAGAGGCAGCTTCAGCTACGCTGGTGCTTCGTAGTCCCTTCTCGGGCAACGCTGGGCAGCAGGGGACCCATCTGGGTTACGCAGAGACCCTTAAGGGCAATGTAGGGTCTGCGTCACCCATTATGGGGTTACGCAGCCCTCTCCAAGCCAACGCAGAGGTTGTCTAGGCTGACGCAGGGGATTCAGGGGCAGTTCTGGGGTTTCCAGGGCCAGAATTTGGTTGAGTCTTGTAAATCTTGTTTGAGAGTGTGGATCAGTCAGTCTTTTGCTCTCAAAACAACAGGTTAGCTACAAATCTATATTTTTCTCTGTCGGGTTAACCAGTGTAGTGCCCAGATTTGTTGTATTTAGAAAAATACTTAATAATATAAACCCTCCAACAGCCAGAAGACTGGTTTTCCCGCATCGGATTTTTCTGGGGACAATTGTCCAGAAAATCTTGTGTGTCACTTTGTCTATTGTGCATGTACTTTTCTGTTTTAGATCTGAATCAGTGAAAGTTTGTTATGTGTTTACTTCAATGTTAATCTGAAGATTTCAGCATTAATAACTTGTTTAAGTAGAAGTATAACCAGATCTAACAGTAGATTTCTGCATAAAGTAACTTTCAGAAATTTTCACATGGAATCAGAGCGATTGCAGATCTAGCAAGGTCACCAGCAGAAGATTGAAGAATATTGCTGCAGAAAGCAGCAGAGAGAGCAGTAACAGCAGCAGAAAGCCATATCTGAAGGGACAACGTAGTTTCAGAGGGATCAGAGCCACCCAGAGGTCAGGGTGACGCAGTCCTACTCAGTCTCCTCGCAAGCCCACGTACTTACTAAGCAAAGGAAGCGCAGAGATAGCATTGGGATTGTCTCCTCACGCAGAGGCCAGCTGGGGTGACGCAGATCTGAAGTTGTCTGATTCAGGAGTGCTGGAAGCAGAGCTGTAGAGCTTCAAAAGTTGCTGGTGGGGTTAAATTTCTGAAGATACAGAATTTAGCCAAAGCACTAGGAGACAAAGAGCAGGAGGAGATCAGCTTCTCAGAGAGTTTCTAGCCAAAGAAATCTGTAGATCGATCAGAGGATCGAAGAGAGCTTTTTCGTTGTTTTGGTAGATTTCCAAGAGAGGAAATCAGTTGTCAGAGGGAGCAGAGGGTGCCTTTTTTCACTAAGGACCCTATATCCGAGCTTCAGTAGAGAACTGGGGAGAGGAAGTTCCGACAGAGTAGATCTCAGCCAATGGCACCTCATGGACTACGTGATCAGGATAGGTTGGATGGCCTGTCCAAATTTGCAGTCTGGAAGGCCAGAATCCTGGTAGTCATGGAGGCATACGGTCTAAGAGAGCATGCAGAAAAAGTCCTAGCCACGCCAACCGACGTTGTTCTCCTAGTGAAGCACGATGAGGTTGCGACACATGCCAAACGCTTCATAATGGATGGGGTTAAGGATCATATAGTTCCACACATAGCCAAAAAGAAAATAGCCCATGGGATGTGGAAGGCTTTAACAGCCCTATATGAGGGGAAGCCTATCCAGAGGAAGATGCTTCTGGAGAATCAGCTGCGGTCATTCATGATGACCAAGGGAGAAGAAATAGAGCCTTTCCTCTTCAGATTACAGACGATCAGAGATCAGTTGTCTGCCATGGGAGCAAAGGTGGAGGATGATGTGATGGTAAGGACTGCACTCAATGCGGTCACAGAAGAGTGGGAAACCTTTGTCCAAAGTGTCTTGGGCAGAGCGAACCTCCCCGACTGGGACAACATGTGCGCAATCTTTCGTTAAGAAGAACTCCGCCGATTCACCAAGAGGTAATACAACACGGGATCCAGTAAGGTGAAGAAGGAAGACGAAGAAGATGCAGCCTTGGCATCAAAGAGGCAGCAAGGGAAGAAGAAGCATGATCTATCCAAGATCAAGTGTTTTCAGTGCGGCGAACTACAACATTTCGCCAGAAATTGTCCACAGAAGAAGGACAACGAAGCTTCTACTTCCAAGGCTGTTGTGGCGGACAATGGGTCAGAAGATGACGCAGCCATGAGCGCTCATGAACCACGAAAGTGGGCGACATGGAATTGTAGAGAAACTACAGAGTGAGGGCGGGATCCTTGAGCAGTTCATCTCTTGGGTCACATCTGGGCTACGGGAGCCTTAAGATAGTAGCGGGACAAGTGGAGCAGTTGGTGCACAGAATCACGGATGAAGCAGAGGCGGATCTGAAGGCTAAAGAGAGCCACGCAGTGCAGATGCAGCAGCAGCGTAGGGGATGATGTGACTTTAGCAACACATAGCAGAGCTGCAGCAGTGTGGAGGCTTCAGGAGGACAGCGCAGCGGACCAGCAGCGTGAAAGATTTCAGCACAAGGGGTTGATGTGACTTCAGCAATGCAAAGGGATTCTGCTTATGCAATGCAGGGTTGTAGTTGTGCATCATCCTCCAGATGACAACACATATTAGCAGTTGATGGAGCTTCAGTGATGAGGGTTGCAACCCAACTAACTTTTCTGTCAAAGATTTGGCAGGGCCTTCAATTGTTTCTCTCAACAACTAAAGTTGCAGTGCAGCAGATGGCAGCATGGATCCAGCAGATTGAGAGGGAGTTGATGTGGCAATGACGGTGGAAGCGTCATGGGCAGTAGTACAAAATGGCAGCAGTAGCATAGTGATGAAGGGCAGCAGGTCCAACATCAGTGCAGAAACCCACACCAGAGATGAGTGCAGAGCTTCGAGGTGAAGCAGAGTTGTACTAGAGCACATTCCTCACTAAGAGGGAGTGTTGAGTTTTTCTTGAGTGTTGGGGTAGCATCGAATGTGTTCTATCTCCCAAAATTTGTGGAGGGACTAGATTACATGAGATATCCAAGACCCAGAAAGGGATTTGGGAAATTCCATCCAATTTGGGAGATAATTAATTAATTAATAATTTTAATTAAGGACACTAAGTCTAACTTAGGAAAATTAAATTATTAAAGGTAATTAATTTAAACATGTGATGGAATTGTCTTAAGTCACACTGATCAAGCTTTCTTTTAATCTTAGCCATCGATTCAAGATCTGATCATGGTCATTGGTTTCCCAATGAGAAATTATAAAGGAAAGGCTTGCGGTCATTTGGAGGACACACACAAAGGCAGAGCACTGAGGTTAAGCTAAAATTCTAGGGCAGGGTTTGCTAAGAATTTTTAGAAGTGTTTCATCTGCAGAGAGGGGTAGTTTAGGCAAAGGGGAGCAGCTTCCAGAGACAGCGCAGAGAAGCAGACGCAGCAACAGCAGAGAGGGTTGCAGTTGTGCAACCCAGAGACAGCTTCAGCTATGCAGTCCCTTCTGGGGCAGCCATGGGCAACAGAGGACCCATCTGGGTTACGCAGAGACCCTTAGGGGCAGCGTAGGATCTGCGTCACCCATTCTGAGGTTACGCAGCCCTCTCCAGGCCAGCGCAGAGGCATGCAGAGGCTGTCTAGGCTGAGGCAGGGGCTTCAAGGGCAGCGTTAGGGTTTCTAGGGCCAAAATTTGGCTGAATCTTGTATATCTCGTTTGAGGGTCTGGATAAGTCGATCTTTTGGTCTCAGTACAGCAGGTTAGCTGCAGATATATATTTTTCTCTGTCGGTTTAACCAGTGTATTGCCCAGATTTGTTGTATTCAAAAAAATACTTAATAATATTACCCCTCCAGCAGCCAGAAGACTGGTTTTCCCGAATTGGATTTTTTTTAGGACAGTTGTCCAGAAAATCTTGTGTGTCACTTTGTCTATTGTGCATGTACTCTTCTGTTTTAGATCTGAATCGGTGAAAGTCTGTTATGTGTTTACTTCGATGTTAATCTGAAGATTTCATCATTAATAACTTATTTAAGTAGGAGAAGTATAACCAGATCTAACAGTAGATTTCTGCATAAAGTAACTTCTAGATCTAACAGTATATTTCTGCATAAAGTAACTTTCAGAAATTTTAACATTCTTATCTTGGATTCCTAGTCCTCAAAGAATATCGGTCCTCTACGACTACTCTTATCTTGGATGCCCTAACTCATCCTCAAAGAGTATCAAATGTCAGATGTTTACCCAATCCTCCATTCTATCTTCCCAAGCAAAGACAAGAATGATGTGTCTATCTCTCCCTCCCAAATTAGGGAGGACGTACCCATTCCAATAAAGGAATGTACCCACTCCTATTAAAGGAACATACCCAAGCTCCCTCTTAAGTAGGGACTTGACCAAGCTCCCACATATCCATGGACTTGCTTTCAGCAGCTCATCAGGTGACGATAATGGGACAACCCACTGTTTGTAGAACTCCTTTCTTCGATGTCATGAATTTCTTCTTAGTCATAGAATCTACATCTTTCGGGACTTCCTTATAGGGCACAGACCATCCATCACTTTCATCAATGAGTCATGGCATTACTTCTTTCATTGGAAAGTGATCCATCGGTCCATATATGGCCTTCCTTCATGCCATGTTGCCTTCTTCATGCCATGTTACCTTAAGGATCTTTCATCCTGCTATAAGATCATCGATGGTGGAAGACATCCACAACTCTTCCCTTTGGCAGCCCTGCATAAGCCCATCCAGTTATCATATGAACTTAACATTAAATCAAAATTACCTTTGTGATGGTCTTTCATCATGATAACTTCTGGTTTGCATCAGCATCCTGCGTACATATTGACACATCTCCAAAGATATATATATATATATATATATATATATATATATATATATATTGTCAAGAGTCTCTTTCTTTTTCAAACTTCATCAGAGTCTTCATATCTTTCATGGAGATATCATCGTCAAATCTTTCAGTCCTTGGATGTTGATTTCTTTATTTATTGTTGCATATTCCATGATCTCTTCCCTTCTTTCTTCACACATTTCCTTCCAGGAAATTCCAGTCATAGTACCTCCAATTATTGTCAACCACCCCATAGTTCATATGAGGACATATTATGTTGATTTCATCTAGTTAATGTCTGACCCATGCTTTCCTGTACCTTTTCAATGGAGCAAATCCTTTTTCTCTTGATCATGCTCTCAAAGTGGAGCATTTATCCATGTTATCTGACATGACTCCAGGTTATCAAATAAAATCATACATACCTCATTCTTCTTTTAGGTCATCTTCCTTTAGCAACTTCCATGATTGAAAGAACTTCAATCCCTTGACATGCTTATTGCATCATACCATCCTTTCATAAATTCCTCCAAGTTGGAATTCTTGATGAAACACTTGCTCCTGTTTGATTGGTGAACCTCCCGATGAAGATTCCAATAGAGGATCTTAAGTATCCTCATCCAGCAAATGTTTCCTCTTAACTGATGTGTGATGAGCTTGCACTAGATGACTTTCTTTTTCCCATAAGTGCTTCTAATGAGGTTACCAAGAGCTATATCCTTTCATAAGACTTATTTCATCTATCATTCATGCTTCCCTATGATGATGTCACGAGCTCTTGATTCTATGATGCCATGATGCATCCTATCGTGCTTTACTAATGATTCCTATACTTTGCAACAAGAAAACTTGAAATGAACTACATGAAGAAGACTATCTCAATCATAGTAGAGATCTTTTGCTTCCTCTTTCTTGGACTTCTTCCTTTTAGCTTCCTCCACTTCGTCGGTGATATGGGCTTCTTCTCTTTCTCATTTGTTATTGCCCTTACTGATCTTAGGACAATCTCTCTTGTAATGCCCATGTTCTTGACATCCATAACACTAAATCTTAGTCATGTTCTTCTTGTTTTTCTGAGGACCAAACTTTCCAAATTTTCCCATTTTTTTTCATTGTAGCATATGCTTGATTTTGTTCATTTGATCCCACATCAAATTTTTCCTTTAGCCCGGTTTCTTCAATCTTCCATAGAGACCATAGATCTTGGAATGGAGTAGCTTGTTTCTTCCCATAAATACTTGAAGTAAAGTTACCCCACACCTCTAGTAGTGCATTTAGTACTATAGTGGTCATCTCCTTGTCAGACATTATTTCTCCCAGATCTTGAAGTTGATCCCTGATCCAAGATATCCTCATAAAGTATGAGGCTATTCCTTCTTCCTTCGATATCTTGCGCTTGTAGAGTTCTTGCCTTAGAGAGATAACTTCTCTTGTTGTGCTTACGGAAAACAACTCTACCAGTTTGACATATATTTCTTTTGAGGTGTCGAGTTTAGATACATATGGAATGAGGGGAACCTTGATGGATTCTATAAGAATCCTTTGAGCCCTCACTTCCCCTTTCATAAACTTTGTAAGTGCTTAAGCATCTTCTTCTGATGGTTTTGTGATAGATCCTTTAACATGATCCATCACTTCATTTTCAATGAGATTTAGATTTGTCCTCTTCTTCCATGTAAGATAGTTTGGGGCCCCAACCAATTTGTTGTTTTCCTTGCAAAATGACATTTTGACAGATTCAAACATAAATATACTTACTTGTTAAGATGCTTCTTCCACATGCTACCTCCTTGAATTTGAAGATGTTATAGATAATAGAAAACTTCTCCTTGATGAGGATAGTTCTCTTCAAGAATGATCCTTGACCCCACAAAGAGGGAGATCACTTTGGATCCTTTGATGGTGATGTCTTGGTTGATGGTGATCAATGATGACTTCTTGATGATGTCCTTCAACGAAGGGAGATTGCCTTACAACCTTTTGAAGATGACGACAATGTTCTTGATCTTGTTTCTCTAGGATGAACAGTCTTCAAGAAACTTTGATTTGTAGGTCCCTACGGCTTGAGCAGGGTCTTTGTGGTCTTTTGAGGATCCCAAGATTTATTTGTGTAGACTTCTTCTTTGATCTAGGCTTTGGACACTTCTTTGTAGATCTTGTCTTTTGCTTTGATATCCTTTGATATTTGATCCTTGAGTCATCGTGTGTCTCTTGATGAGGAGCCCTTTCCTTGATTTGTCACCTTAGCTCTAATACCATGTTGAGAAATCTAGGGCATAGCAAATAGGTGATTTCTCTTCTAATGATAATTGCTTGTGAACACTTTTAACTTCTTTAGATTATGGTCTTCTCTTTGCTTAGATTAATATAGTGTTCTTCTTCAACAAACAGCTACCAATGAATAAACAATAAAGAGACAAAAGACACAAAACGTAGGTGATCAGCCACGGCTAAAACCTCTCCAATATGAGAGGAAAACCCAAACGAATTATTCTTTTATAGAGACCTCAATTGACAAATACCAAGACCAATACCTAGACTTTGTTGAGAATTTTGTAGGGCATAGTTTAATTCAATTCTCTTTCTTGATAATTGCTTTTGTTATACTTGTTATGCTTCTATTACTTAGATCTTGTCTTCATTAGCTTATTATGTCTTTCATCAAGTAAATTATCAAAACACAAGAGACACAGAATTTTGGCTCTTCAAGCCAGGGCCAAAACCTCTCCCTCTTCGAGAGGAAAACCCGAGAGTAATTCTTCTTCTAGATCTTCAATTGACAAGTACCATGACCATGACAAAAACAATTGACACCAATATGCCTCCAAGACCCTTATCACTGCTCTTTCTTGGCTCCTTATGTTGATCTCCTTTTTCTGCATTTTTCTACGTCAACACTAGGAAATTTGGTCCCTAGTCTAACAGCCCTTGACTGTGTGTTTCTTCTTGGCTTCCTTGGATCTTATCCTCAGCTTCTTGGAGTCTTCTTCTCATCCTTCTTCCAGTATCCTTTCAATATCTTTGAAGCTCAAGACCGAGCCTTTTCTCCATACTGTTGTAGTCCTCCTTTTTACAGAGATTACCTTCGGCCTCTCTGAGATATGCGAGGTAAACTTGTAGATCAAAACAAAGATATACAAAGATATGATAATACTTTATTCCCTTGGTAGCATACCTCCTTTCTTGACCTAATCATAGCTCTTTTGCTTGTTGTATTACCTTCTTCTTCACACACTGTGATACAGACCTAAACTTCGCACTTATTGCAGACTGTACTAGGTTTCGGTCTTCCTAAGATATAACAGACTTTAAACAAAGATGTGTGTCCCTTAATTCCTTCGCTGACTGATCTCCTTACTTTGCTGGATAGCCTCTTCCTTACGCATCACAGTAGACTCTATCTCGCACTTTCTATTTCAAAGCTGATCCGAATCACATGGATGATTATGAGGCTGCAGTCCTAGCTATATATAGGGACTATCTCCCATCCTTCAGGTCGACATGACTTATTGCTTGTAGGTCGACTTCATCAAGGGATTTGTCCAACATAATTGAGCCGACTTCTTTGGAGTGTTTTGACAAGGTTTTGGAGTATACAAATTACATCAATGGTTGTCTTTACAAGCGTAACGAAACTTCATATACATGACACTAAATTATATATTTATGACAAGATGACAAATCCCTAAAGACATCAAGAAGAAGTCTTTGACCTATAATAAAAATTCCTTGCTCATGAAACCCATGAAGCAAGCATTACAATATACATTTTATTATATTTGTCTTCTTCATTACATAAATTCATAATTACTAGTCATTATGAAGACCGAACCTAGTTACACTTTTCAACACTCCCTCATAACTAGGGAGGTATTCATAATGGTGCATGGTCACTTTCAATCTGAAGAATCTCATAACAAGAATTTTGATTCGTAATCCATCTATTATAGCATCATATTATCCAGCATTGTCACAGTGCAAGGCCTTGGCTAACAACTCCATCTCTCAAGAGCTACAATGTTGGTGAGACCAATGATTATAGACACCTTTATCATTGTCTCCAAGGTACATACTCCACCCAGGTGTTCACTGAGTATGACCTTGAAGGAGTATTCTTATTGGGATAGCTAATCCTCAAAGAATATTCATCCTTTCACGACTACTCTTACCGGAACGTCTTATCACATTCTCAAAGAGTATCGGATGCCAGATGATTACCCAATCCCGCATTCTATCTTCCAGGTGAAGACCAAAATGATGTGTCTATTTCTCCCTCTTAACTAGGGAGGACATATTCCACAAAGGAATATAAAGAATGCACCTAAGCTTTATTCTTGGCTTAGGAATCATAGAGTTTCTTCCAAGTAAGAAACTTATTATCAGGCTCCCTCTTAGTCAGGGACCTGCAGTAGCAATGATGAAAACATCCAACTGCTCATGAAGGACTCTTTTCGTTGATGTCATGAATTGAAGAGACTTCAACTTTGGGATCTCTTGTTAGGGCACAGATCATCCATCACTTTCATCCAAGAGCCATGTCTTCTATCAGAAAGTGATCCATCAGTCTTCTCATATAGTCTAGCTTCATGCTATGTTCCTTTCTTTCGAACCATATATCTTCCAAGGATCTTTCATCCTGCCATATGGTTATCAACTTGTGGAAGACAACTACTTCCATTTGGCAGCCCTGCATAAGCTCATCAGATGTTATTCAATTATAAATATGAATACTTAAAACAAATGTTACCTCAGTGATGATCTTTCACCATGACATCCTTCTTGTAGGCATCGGAATCCTTCGTATATGTTGACACATCTCCAAAAGATATGTATTGCCAAGGGTCTTCATCTTTTCCAGACTTCTTATCAGAGTCTACATATCTTCCCAGTAGATTTTCTAGTCAAGTCTTCTTAGCTTCCTTGGATGTTGACTACCTATTTTCATGATTGTACTTTTTCGCAATCTCTTCCTTTTTCTCTCTTTCTCCACGCAACTTTATTTCATTCCCAGGAACTTCCATTGTTCAATTCCTTGTATAATCACCTCATATTCCATATGAGGACATATTATGTTGATTTTATCTAGTGTAGATCATACCTTTTGGCAACTTGTGCATCGGAAGTGTTTCATCTTTCTATTTTGATCATACTTCTAAAGATAGAAGTGTACAATCTACAACCACATGACATGACTTCATAGCATCTAGTGTCAGCATATATATACATGTACCTCATTATTTTCCTTTTGAGTCATTCTGCAGCAAGTTTCTTCAGAAAGAAAGAGTTCCATTCTCTTGTCTTGCTTCATCAATATGTCATCAAATTCTAATCCTAGAATTCTGCAAGTTAGAATTCTCGAAGAAACCTTTTTGCTTTCTTTCTAATCAATGAATCCAAAGAGGATTCCATTAGAAAATGTCATCACTTATTTCCTTATTGATTATTGAATGATGACCTTTGATCTTGATGATTGCCTTCTATAAATGTTGTTTTTAGTGAGGTTTCCAGGAAACACTTATAGTATAGATGTCACATATGTGTTATATACATCCTCCTACAACGAGCGCTCCTCCTTTAATGCTTCCATCATGATGCCAACCCTGGAGTGATGCATTAATCTAATATACCATGCTTCCTAACATACTATTTTATAACCTGATAGATACCTCTTAAAAAGGAAGATGATCTCAATCATAATAGAGACCTTGCACTTCTTCTTTCTTAGGCTTCTTTGAATTTGGTTCTTCCATTTTTTCTGACGATATGGGCTTCTTCCTTTTTCCACTTGTCCTCGTTAGATTGGGGACAATCTTTCATAGCATCGTATCTTATCCATGTTTCTTCTTTTCTTCTTGACGACCAACCTTACCGAATCTTCCCTTTCTCCTTGAAATGGCAGCATAGGCTTGATTCTCTTCATTTGATCCTATATACACTTTAGCTTTTAACCTTGTCTCTTTTAATTCTCATAGAGACCATAGACCCTGGACTAGTGTTGCTTCTTTCTTCCCATAAATGCTTGAAGTGAAGCTGTTAATTTGAGAACATGTTCTATGCCATTTCAGATTAGGGCACACAATACTGAAGCAGATAGAACATACTAATAGATTGATGGAAGACAAGCCAAAATAGAGATAATGAATGGTGGCGTTACGGCGATCAGCAGGATGCTTCTACCAGCAAAGTCTCCAATAGGTCATTCAGCCAAGAGTGTCACACATAACCCCAGAACAACCAAAACAAAGAACACTCCATAAATACGCAGCACCAAGAATGCAGCTCCGTCGCCATCAAGAGAGAAGAAAATCCTCCACACAATGTGTTTAATGAACTCCAAGTCTCTCCATTATATAGGCATCTTTGGGGGTGTGTGACATGCTCTTTAAGACATTTAAGTCTATATTGTTTTCCAGGTCGACCTAGCACATAAGTGGAATAAATTCAAAGTCCATATTCTACTCATCCGATCAAGATGATCTTTAGATCAATCTTACATCTCTCCGAAAAAGGAATCTAATAAAAATATTGGGATCGTCATCTGAGTAGCACAACCCGGAGTTTGGACCTAGTCGGCCAATTTTAACACTCCCTCTCAACTAGGGAGAACTCCGTCAACTAGTGCAATCCAAACATCGTGCGTCATCCCACCGTAACTTGCTTTGATGGCCTCTTTATTTCAAAACAGAAGTGGATCAGTCACAAAGACATCATACCCGGCTGACAAATTCAGCTCAGAGGTCCGAAACCTCTATAGGACTCACAAAGAGTCTCATACCAACCCGAAGTTGGTTTACCTGACCAAAGGTCAATTAGAGGTCCGAAACCTCACTAGGACTCGAGAGAGTCATATACTAACCCGAAGTTAGTTTCACTGACCCGAAGTAAGTTGGAGGTCCAAAACCTCTCTAAACTTGATCCCAGATCAAGTGGTTGGACACGTGCCATCCTAGACATAGAGAGTATGGCAATCTCCAATGCGTCCATCGGTCTTGCTATGGTCTCTATTCACATTTTCCACCTCATTGGCCAAATGAGAGGTACTTCCCATGAGTCTGAAACTCCATGGGTAGGATGCATACGGGGCACAAGATCAAAGAGAGGTAAACCATCTCAATATCATCACAGTGGGGTAGAAGCACACCAACTAGGTTCGGCAAGCCTAGCCCTATGGTTGCTTATAGCACCAAAGCTATCCCCAAAATCCCCTTGGAGCTCCCAGAGCTCATCATCAAACAGGACCCTCAGAATAGGGTCGTTCCATGATTCCAAGATTCTCATAGAAGGTTAGGAACATGACCTTCCCCAAGGGCATTGCGAGAATATCCACGTTCTGCTCATCAGTTCCTATATGATCAAGCCTTACGGCACCTCGCTATACAATATCCTGCCATCAACATGCTTGGATCAATCGTGGAACCCTGAATTCTATGACAAATGAATCCCCTCTGGTTATCTCAAAGGATAATGATGGCATCTAGCACATGCTCGAACAACTCACTGAAGAGCTTTCGCAACCAAGTGACTTCACAAAGGGCCATACATGCTGCAATGTATTCGACCTCAGCAATGCTCAAGGCTACCGACTTCCTTTCCTGCCCAAAGCAGATCTACTTGTGAAGTAACATTCAGATGTGCTCTTACGATCCACCACACTGCCAACCCAATCGACATCAGTATATCGAAGGAGTGTCATGCTCCCAGCAGTGTATCTCAACCCATGGTTTATCATGCCACAGAGATATCTCAAGAGTTTCTTAGCACCAACCCAGTGAATGTTATGATCAACCATGTGTTGTCTCAAAGTGTTCACTGCACAACATATGTCCAGACGGGTGTTCACTCAGAAGATCAGAGCCCCTACGAGTTGACAATACTCAGTAGGATTTGCTAACACGGGCCCAGCAGCGCTGCCACTCAACTTCTTAAAGTTGAGTTCCATCAGTGTCGACACGGACTTACAGTCCACCATACTGGAAGCTTCATAATGTATTTTCCTTGAGAAAGGAAAATCTCGCCAGGTCTCTGTCAGACCTCCGGGCCTAGGTATCAGTCCTAGGTCTTTCATCTCGAACTCAGCAGCGAGCTCCCTTGTATACTGAGGAAAGAGAGGGTCAACACCTGTCAGGAAGAGGTCGTCCACATGCAGCACCAAAATGAGAGGCTTTTCTCTATCAACCTTGAAGTAAAGGTTTGGATCAACATTACTACGAGTGACGCCCAGTTTCATCGAGTAGCTATCTATCCTCTCGTACCAAGCTTTGGGTGCTTGCTTCAGCCCATAGAGGGCTTTCTTCATCTTGCAGACATGGGTGTCCCGATCCTAGATTTCGAACCCCAGAGGTTGCTCTACATACACCTCTTCCTTTATCTCACCATGCCACAAAAAACGGTCTTTACATCCATCTGTAGCAGCAAGGGAAATAATAGATTATAGCTGCAATAATAATCAGTGCCTTCAGGCAACACATTTTCCTATCAGATCCATGCTTGATCTTATATCGAGGTGACAATAGCTTTGATACGTGGTCTAGGAACCATATCCTAGACATCACCCTCGCATCCATGCAGACTTTGATGTTTTCCAGTTTCTTCAAATGATCCAGGCTCATTGTACTCATGGCAGCTAGATACCCCTGGTATTTATATGGCTTCTCGGTTTTCTTCTGGAATTTCCCCCTCAGAAGCCATATGTCTTTGAGCCATGAGGATCTTCTTTCGTTCAGCAATGATATTAGATCAGGAGCATATACAAATGTATTCTCCCTCTTAATGCCAACTTCTCTCTTGAGATAAGACATTTATTTTAGATGAGGGCATCCCAGACACCAACTTGGAAAAGGGGTCTTATTCTCCAAACAAACTTTGTTGATCATGGTTCAAGACTCCTAACAACGTGATTGAAGGCTGCAAAAACTTCTTAGTTCACACTTCAAGTTTATCATTACGTTGTAACTGCTACTATGAATCTTGTAAACATGGGTGTCTGTCTATGTCACTGTCATAATGACAGTGACATAGAATCACAGATTTAGCTCCTCAAAATGGCGGATACAGAGATACCTTTTGAACTGCCATTACTGTCTTCTTCATCATTAATAGAATTGAAGATTTCAAGCTTACAACAATTACCTGATGTTCTGTGGAGATCTGTTGTAGCTTCCTTAACCAGCCCTCTAAGATTTTCTTCACTGCAACCCACAGAAATAGGGATCCAATCATGATTCCTTCTCTCATGATTCTGCACTTGAAGGCTTCATCTACTACATCTGGTATTTCATCCTGTACTGCTTCTTATTTTCAGATCTGCCCAACTACAGTTAATAGTTGATTGATCTAAGGTTACAAATATTCAGATCTCAAATCTGCAATTTGTCTCTTAAATTGCACAGATCTAGTGTAATATTCCCATTTTTGGTATCATCCATGACAGGGCTAGGAGGGACTTCCAGAGTTAGGAGCAGTGTAATATCCCTGTTTAGGGCAGCCTCCCTGTTGAGGGTCCGGTGGGCCCTGACACGCTGCCGGGGTCTGCGTAATTGGGGGACTGCGCGAGGGTCCCCGTCCCGAGATGCTCCGGTGGGCCGTAAGACCCCACCCTTAACACCCTGGGATGCCACCCTCACTAACAGTTCGAGCTTTTGGTGTAGTGGTTGGGCCTTTGTGGTATCAGAGCCGAGGTCTCGAGGTCGAGACCCACGGAGCGTGGTGGGCTGTAATATCCCTGTTTAGGGCAGCCTCCCTGTTGAGGGTCCCGTGGGCCGGGTCCGGCGAGAGCCACTGGGGGACGCGCGGTTCCGTCCCGAGATGCTCCGGTGGGCCGTAAGACCCCACCCTTAACACCCTGGCATGCCACCCTCACTAACAGTTCGAGCTTTTGGTGCACCCTCACTAACAGTTCGAGACCTCGGCTCTGATACCACAAAGGCCCAACCACTACACCAAAAGCTCGAACTGTTAGTGAGGGTGGCATCCCAGGGTGTTAAGGGTGGGGTCTTAAGGCCCACCGAAGCATCTCGGGACGGGGACCCTCGCGCAGTCCCCCAATTACGTAGACCCCGGCAACGTGGTAGGGCCCACCGGACCCTCAACAGGGAGGCTGCCCTAAACAGGGATATTACAGCCCACCACACTCCGCGAATCTCGACCTCGAGACCTCGACTCTGATACCACAAAGGCCCAACCACTACACCAAAAGCTCGAACTGTTAGTGAGGGTGGCATCCCAGGGTGTTAAGGGTGGGGTCTTACGGCCCACCGGAGCAACTCGGGACGGGGACCCTCGCACAGTCCCCCAATTACGCAGACCCCGGCAGCGTGTCAGGGCCCACCGGACCCTCAACAGGGAGGCTGCCCTAAACAGGGATATTACAGCCTGTAATATTCCCAATTAGCTTTGCTAATTGGAATATTTCATTTTTGTCTAATTTTGCCGCTTTAGTTAGAAATAATAAATAAAGTGAGAAATAAGAGGGGTCACCTCACTTTAGTCACCTCACTTTATAAATAAAGTGTTTTTCCTAGTTGATTGACGTTATAATTTAGAGAGGGGGCCTTGGGGGTCCACATGAGTATGATGGGGAGGCATCAGGCTGACCCAAGGTTAACTGCGCAGGCCAAGGAGAGTGAAGGACGCAGTTAAGGTTTTGGAGGGAGTTTATCACTATAAAAGGTGGGGTTCTCACCTCATTTGGGCATGCATGATTTGATATTGATATTGAGAGCTAGACTTCTGTCTGCTTCAGCACGCCGGTTGTTTAGTCGGTCTGCAGCACTGTTTAGTGCAACCGAGTGTCTCCGTTCGAAGATCTCACCCTTAGCCTCGGGGGACTTCGAGTGCCTGCCCTGGTAAGGTTATTTTCTGGTATCACCCTTAGCTTCGGGGGACTTCGAGTGCCTGCCCTAGTAAGGTTATTTTCTGAGTAACATCCTTCAGTTTCAGTGGAATTAGCAGCAGTTTCCTGGTGGAGAATTGGAGAGAAGGAAGGCCCTACTTGTGACTGCGCAGATCCAGGAGGTAGGACGCTGATCCAGAGAGGGAAGGACGCAGATCAAGCAGGAGGAGAACGCAGATCTGAATAGTGAGGACGCTGATCCAGCTGTCCAAGGCAGAGAGGACGCAGATCTGAAGAGGTATTGGCAGATCCAGTCTTGGAGGATGGGTATCCGGAGAACCAGCGCGCATCCGGTACCTCACGAGTTGCGCATCCGAGGAGATATCGCGCATCTAGCCTTGGAAGGTGCGCATCCGTGAGATAGCATCATCCGGCCTTGAGGATGCAGATTCGAGGAGATATCGCGCATCCACCTCTAGATTTGGAGAGATAGCAAAGTAGACCGACCTTGGGAGGACTCAGATCCGGAGTGATAGGACGCGTATCCGGACAGGGAGGCTTCGCATCCGCGCGCATCCGAGCACAGAGGATGCAGACCCGCCCGTGGAGGACGCTGATCCGAGGAGCAGGGTCATGTGCAGTGGGGCTTGGACGTCGTTGGCGAAATCATACAACTTCCTTTGAGGAGTCGATCATTTCATCCTGGAAGTTTTTGTGGCTAGCTTTTCATCTCGTTTTCCGTGACCGTCACCAGCGTACGTCGTTTACTGTGAGGGCTTGGAGGATTGAGATCAGCCATCTTCTAGTCTTCAGTTCATAGTTCCATTGCATTCCAGCAGCAGTTCTTCATAGCAGCTCTTCAGCCAGCTAGGACGCTGTCCTTATTTGCAGCCATTGTTTGTCTGAGAGGGTCTCCACTTTCCTAGGGCAAGGATAGGTGCACTCATTCTGATTATCTTGTACTCCTATCTATGTGTTCTGAGATTAATAAAATGGCTTAGTATTCTGGCATTCTATGTGTACTTGATCTACTATCTGGTTCCAGCATTTGTTTTATGTATATCTGTCTGGCATATTTCTGTGTATTACTGGTTATTTCCCTTTGGGGATATTACAGTGGTATCAGAGCATAGATCTGGCTCAGCCTGTGGTGCTAGCAGTCTATGACGCCCGGGGATAACCCCTACATCTATCGGAAGGAACGCAGAGAAGCCGAGGATAGGTGGAAGTTTCCCTTCGGGGGAAGTGATTCTGATCAGGAGCCACCTGAGACAGATTCTGAGGCAGAGCAGCCTGAGAAGGGCCCAGAACAGCGTAATCCAATGGCAGATGATGATGTGAGGTTTAAAGAGGCGGTCCTCCGTCACATACAGGAGACGTCACAGAGGATGCAGGAGACGTCACAGATGGTGCAGGAGACGTCATAGAGGCTCTTGGCCATAGAGATCAGTCAGAGAGAGCTCCCTAGAGTTCTTCAGATCGGTGAGGGATCGAGTGTGTCTCGCCATATACCAGTGCACGATGCTATTCCCATTGTAACGGCTCAGCGATCCACTATGCCCACATTCTTGCCAGGAGACACAGGGACAGGAGTGCGGGGGGGTGCACAGAGGGATAATCCAGCACCCACACGTCCTACCATGCCTACCTTCCTGGTAGAGGACGAGGGGTCGACAGCACCGAGAGAGTTGAGTCCAGCTCGATGGGCAGCCGCTTTTGCAGAATGGCGGGCCTTAGGACAGGAATTCATGGATACTCTCCCCTTCGAGCGCTACCTCCAGTTCCAATACGGCATCAAACCCCATGATCAACACCAGCACAGGGGGCACGGATACCACCGTGATGACCACCGTGCGGCCAGTAGATTCCATTTGCCTATGTTTGATGGTTCATCAAAGACTACGGAAAAGTCTTGGGTGGAGAAGCTGGACATCTATTTCCAGCTTAATCAGATGTCGGAGACAGAGGCCATTAAGATGGCTACATTGCATTTAGAGGGTGAGGCTCAGGATTGGTGGTTTCATGGGATGGCGACACTCGGGCATTCCACAGTGACGACATATGCCGAGTTTACCAGGAGGGTGGTAGAGCGTTTTGACAGGAGGGATCCGGAGCAGCATTTTGTTGAGCTGACCAAGCTCAAACAGACCGGGAGTGCAGAGGCATACATTTCGGATTTCTTGAGGGTTTCAGTGATGGTACCTGACTTATCGACAGCTCGGATGGTCTATATGTTTGTGGAAGGGCTGTCAGAGCCACTTCGTGGTCTAGTCCGGTCGAACAAACCGGCTACACTGCAGGATGCCATCAGTAGGACTCGAGACTTGCAGGATGTCTTGCCCAGGACTCGGCCACCTTATCCCCAGAGACAGGCTTTCCAGCCTAAGGGTAAGGACACGAGGGCCCCGCCTTCCAAGGCGAATCCGGGACGAGGGCAGATTGATGATGAGGCCAGGAGAGAGCTGAGGCGGAAGCGATTATGCTTCACTTGCCAGGAGCCGTGGGCACCGGGACACAAATGTGCGGCAGGGAAGGCACATTTCATAGAGGTCTTCTCCGAGAGCAGCGGAGAAGAGGATGAGGGGGATGATGAGGAGGCAGGAGGATGTTATGCAGCGCAGAGTACCTTACCACCTCCACCACCCGATGCAGGGGGGGCATCATTCGCACCTACTGGGGGAGCTCTAGCAGCATTGCGAGGAGTCCCCAAGTATCTGACATTACGCGTACGGGGGACAGTGCGCGGACAGCGGGTTTCGGTCTTAGTCGATAGTGGGGCCACCCACAACTTCATTGATGCCCAGATGGTTGAGCGGAGAGGCATACCGACGGAGGGCTTTGATGGGTTTTCTGTTTTGGTACCAGGAGATCAGACCATGGCATGTGCTCGATATGTACCCGAATTATCAGTGACGATGGGCACATATACATTGACCGATCACTTCTTTGTGGTGGACATCCCGGACACCAATGTGATATTGGGGGTTCAGTGGCTTATTACTCTGGGGAAGGTCACAATGGATTGGAAGGCCTTAGAGATGGAGTGGGATGATCCCAAGACGGGGAAGCATGAGAAGATACGAGGGCAGAACACATATCCACCCCAGACAGTATCGGCACACAGCATGGAGGCGACCTTCCGCAAGGGAGATATAGAGTGGGCAGTAGAGTTGCGGGCTTCAGAGGCAGTAGATACAGGGCGGACAGTGCATCCTGATCTACAGTCTATTCTCGACAGATATGCAGTAGTTTTTGGGGACATCCCGCCGGGACAGCCACCGGATCGGGGGTTCGAGCACACGATCGAGCTTGAGCAGGGGATACAGGCTGTGATTACCACACCGTATAGGCATCCCAAGGCCTATCGGGATGAGATAGAGCGGGCCATTCAGGAGTTGCTGGCCCTTGGTCACATTCGACCCAGCACCAGTCCTTTTGCTTCTTCAGTAGTGCTGGTGAAGAAGAAGGACGGCACATTACGCATGTGCATTGACTATAGGGCTCTGAACAAGAAGACCCTGAAGAACAGGTACCCCATTCCCAGGATCGACGAGCCGATGGATGAGTTGAGAGGAGCACGGTTCTTCTCAAAGATTGATTTGAGATCCGGATACCATCAGATACGCATGAGGGAACAGGATATTCCCAAGACTGCTTTCAGGTGTCATTATGGGCACTTTGAGTTTCTGGTCATGCCATTTGGGTTGACCAATGCACCTGCTACTTTCCAGTCTTGTATGAACCACATTTTCAGGGATCATCTGAGGAAGTTTGTGCTGGTTTTCTTTGATGATATCCTTATATACAGCAGGACTTGGGAGGAGCATCTCCAGCACATTGAGACGGTATTGCACATTTTGGAGGAGCAGCAGTTCTTTGCCAAGCTCTCCAAGTGTGAGTTTGGGTTGACGGAGATGCTGTATCTGGGACACATTATAGGAGTGGACGGGGTGAGAGTCCACGAGGAGAAGATCAGGGCTATCAGGGACTGGCCAGAGCCACGGAATGTAACAGAACTTCGAGGGTTTATTGGTATCTGCACCTACTACAAGAAGTTCGTCAAGGGCTTCTCTCAGCTTGCTGCACCCCTCACGGAGCTGACAAGGAAGGGGGCATTCAGTTGGTCGGATACAGCACAGCGAGCTTTTGATAAGCTCAAGGAGGTGATGAGCAGTTGTCCCGTGTTAGCATTGCCAGATTTTACGCAGCCCTTTGTCCTAGAGTGCGATGCATCAGGAGAGGGGATTGGAGCAGTTTTGATGCAGGAGGGTCATCCGATTGCGTTCGAGAGTCGGAAGCTCCTTCCACACGAGAGGCTATATCCCATATATGACAAGGAGATGCTGGCCATCATGCATGCATTGGCCAAATTCCGGCAGTACCTGGTAGGTGGCAGATTCAGGGTGAGGACAGATCATAACAGCCTGAGGTACTTTCTGGAGAAGAAGCAGTTGCAGGAGAGGCAGCAGAAGTGGATCAGCAAGATCCAGGCTTACGACTTTGACATAGAGTATGTCAAGGGGAAGAATAACGTGGTAGCTGATGCCCTTTCCCGTAGACCGGCCACGTTATCACTCATGAGCCTGGACGCTGACTGGAAGGCTCGACTACTGGTTGAGTACTCCAAAGATAGATTTGCATGCGAGGTTCTGGATGGGCAGGTAGCGGATAGCAGATACAGGGTGGCCGATGAGATCATCTATTACAGGGACAGGATCTTCTTGACTGAGGGATCTCAGCTCAAGGAGAAGATACTCCAGGCTTCACATGATTCACCATTGGCGGGCCATCAGGGGTTCACCAAGACGTACAGGGCCATCCGGGAGAGATTTGCATGGAAGGGCCTCAAGGAGGACATACTCCAGCATGTCAGGGAGTGCGAGGTTTGCCAGCGGAACAAGGGAGAGATGAGTCATCCTGCGGGGTTGTTGCAGCCTCTTCCCATTCCGGAGGGGAAGTGGGAGAGTATTTCGATGGACTTCATCACAGGGTTGCCCACAGTGCAGGGCAAGGACTGCATCTTCGTAGTGGTTGACAGGCTGACGAAGTATGCTCACTTTTTCGCCATTTCTGCACATCACAAAGCGGCACAGGTGGCAGAGTTGTTTTTCAGGGAGGTTTTCAGGTTACATGGTCTACCCAAGACCATTGTCAGCGACAGGGACAGCCGTTTTATGGGTGGATTCTGGCAGGAGCTCTTTCGACTAGTGGGGACAGAATTGACACCGAGCACGAGTTATCATCCACAGACGGACGGGCAGACGGAGATAGTTAACAAGTGGCTGGAGGGCTACTTGCGTAACTACGTCAGTGGGCAGCAAAGAGCATGGCTGAAATGGCTACATTTGGGCGAGTACTGCTACAACACAACCCACCATATGTCCATCGGTATGACACCTTTCTATGCTTTGTATGGATATCATTCCCTATCTTTTGTAGATATGATGTTTGGTGTTAGCAGGGCTCCGCGAGCCAAGTTATGGATCCAAGAGAGCCAAGACATCCTCCGGGCTCTCAAGGACAACATAGCCACAGCACAGAATCAGCAGAAGTTGTATGCTGATAAGGGTCGGATGGAGAGACACTTCGAGGTAGGGGACCTGGTCTACCTACGGCTACAGCCATACCGACAGTCTTCGCTCAAGCAGAAGGGGGCGGAGAAGCTAAAGCCTCGTTTTTATGGACCATACAAGGTGATACGCAGGATCGGGCAGGTTGCGTATGAGTTGGAGCTGCCCCAAGGCAGCCGGATTCATAACATCTTTCATGTATCATGCCTGAAAAAGGCACTGGGCCAGCATGTGAGGGTCACCGAGGAGCTACCGCCTACAGATGATGAGGGGCATCTGGTGTTACAGCCGGAGGCTATTATCGACACTAGGGAGAGGCAGCTGCGGAGCAGAAAGATTAGAGAATTCTTGGTGAGATGGAAGAATTTGCCGGATGAGGATGACACTTGGGAGGATGAGAGGATCTTACAGCATCCATCACTTCAGTTGCTTGAGGACAAGCAACGTTTTGCCGGGGGAGACTGTAATATTCCCAATTAGCTTTGCTAATTGGAATATTTCATTTTTGTCTAATTTTGCCGCTTTAGTTAGAAATAATAAATAAAGTGAGAAATAAGAGGGGTCACCTCACTTTAGTCACCTCACTTTATAAATAAAGTGTTTTTCCTAGTTGATTGACGTTATAACTTAGAGAGGGGGCCTTGGGGGTCCACATGAGTATGATGGGGAGGCATCAGGCTGACCCAAGGTTAACTGCGCAGGCCAAGGAGAGTGAAGGACGCAATTAAGGTTTTGGAGGGAGTTTAGCACTATAAAAGGTGGGGTTCTCACCTCATTTGGGTATGCATGATTTGATATTGATATTGAGAGCTAGACTTCTGTCTGCTTCAGCACGCCGGTTGTTTAGTCGGTCTGCAGCACTGTTTAGTGCAACCGAGTGTCTCCGTTTGGAGATCTCACCCTTAGCCTCGGGGGACTTCGAGTGCCTGCCCTGGTAAGGTTATTTTCTTAGTATCACCCTTAGCCTCGGGGGACTTCGAGTGCCTGCCCTGGTAAGGTTATTTTCTGAGCATCATCCTTCAGTTTCAGTGGTGAGTAGTAGCAGTTTTCTGGTGGAGATTTGGAGAGGAGAAACCCCCTTCTTGTGACTGCGCAGATCCAGGAGGTAGGACGTTGATCCAGAGAGGGAAGGACGCAGATCCAGCAGGAGGACTCAGATCTGAATAGTGAGGACGCTGATCCAGCTGTCCAAGGCAGAGAGGACGCAGATCTGAAGAGGTATTGGCAGATCCAGTCTTGGGGGACGCAGATCTGGAGAACTAGTAGTAGATCCAGCCTTGGAGGACGCAGATCTGAGGAGATATTGGCAGATCTAGCCTTGGAAGGTGCAGATCTGGAGAGATACCATCAGATCCAGCCTTGGAGGATGCAGATCTGAGGAGATATTGGCAGATCCAGCCTAGATCTGAAGAGATAGCAGCAGATCTGGCCTTGGAGGACGCAGATCTGGAGTGATAGGACGCAGATCTGGATAGGGAGGCTTCAGATCCAGCAGATCTGAGCATAGGGGACGCAGATTCAGTCAGGGAGGACGCTGATCTGAGGAGCAGGGTCATGTGAGTGGGGCTTGACAGCGTTTTTCAGTGTTTCCAGCCTTGAGGAGCTGATCATTTCATCTGGAAGTTTTGTGGCTAGCATTTCATCTGTCTTCTGCACTGTCACTAGCAGAGACAGCGTCTTCATTGGTGAGGGTTTGGAGGATTGAGATCAACCATCTTCTAGTATACAGTTCATAGTTCCATTGCATTCCAGCAGTAGTTCTTCATAGCAGTTCTTCAGCCAGCTAGGACGCTGTCCTTATTTGCAGCCATTGTTTGTCTGAGAGGGTCTCCACTTGCCTAGGGCAAGGATAGGTGCACTCATTCCGATTATCTTGTACTCCTATCTATGTGTTCTGAGATTAATAAAATGGCTTAGAATTCTGGCATTCTATGTGTGCTTGATCTATTATCTGGTTCCAGCATTTGTTTATGTATTTCTGTCTGGCGTATTTCTGTGTATTACTGGTTATTTCCCTTTGGGGATATTACAAGCAGACAGGTCACATGTACAGATTGGTACTATCAGTGGGCTCAGGAGCTTTTCAGAGGAGTTTTGAGGAGTTTTCATGATGTCTGGAGGCATTCGCTTGATATACTCCATCATCCGAGCAGCTTGGCTTTCGTTCCGATGCATTCCAATAACTTTCGGAATTTTGAGTTATTTATGGGCTTAACTCAGCTGATTATGCTCAAGGTGGCATTCCGAGAGGAATATACGATGGAACACCTTAGTGTAATAGCTCATCGGAACCGGGACGAGGAGACCTACACGATGGGACAGTTAGACAGAGATTTCAGTGACCAGAGGGGGCGTGGTAGCCGATATACCCTTTTCTGCATTAAAAAGGAATATTTTATAATATTTTAATAAAAAGGGAAAAGTGCTCCATAAATAAAATAATAATAAAATAATGCTCTAGAAGGCTCCAAGGGATCTATAAAAGGAAGGGAGGAGGCCATTGGGAGACATCTTTTGGAGTAGATCATTTGCTTATGTATGAGAGGTTTGAGGACGTGATTCTCTACTTCTGCCGTAGCCCCAGGACGGAAACCCTCGGGTGGTTTGTGAGTGTTGGACGAAAACCCAACTCTCTTGAGGAGACTTCACTTAGGAGTTTCACAGAGCTTCAGAGTTTGGTGTGAGGATCACTCAGATCTTCAACTTGAGCTTCATCAGTTTCAGTGGGTTCAGTTTCAGCTGTTGCCGGAGGGAGAGTGCAGCAGTGCAGTTTGTGGCCAGTGTCGTTCAGCAGCTTATCTTGGTGGCCTGTTTTCTATCTCAGCTCTTCTTGGGTCAAATCTATATGTAAACCCCTGTTTATTATTTATAATAAAAGCTGAGATTTTCCTTCTGTTCTATATGGTATTGGATTGCAGCATTTCCTGTCTTTTATTTTACATGGCAATCTTCTGTTGAATAAATGTTTATTTTACGGCAAATTGCAGTATTCAGTATTTTTCTGCATTTTAGTTAAAATATCCCATCCGGGATATTACAGTGGTATCAGAGTTGTTGCTCTTGGCTCAGCCTGCGGGTTTACAGTTTAATTGAGGGTTTATTCTGGAAAGCCCAGTTCGAGGGTTTATATTGGAGCCACAAACTTGGCTCAGCCTGCGGGGTTTTCACTTTTCAGTTGCAGCTATCCTTTTCCGAGGGTTTGACTGCAGAAGAAGATCGAGGGTTTATCGAGCTCATTATTGTTGTGAATTCTATCAAATTTACAAAACTTACAAAGGAGATACTATTAAATTAGCAAGAGCCGCCATGCAGAGTCACTAAGCGGCCCTAAACCAGAAAGCGGAAGTGGTTGTCGACAGGCTCATAAATTTTATGGATATTAGCAACTTAAATTGGGTCGAAACGGCATATGTAGGCTGCAAAAGAAAAATAAATAAATAAAAACATTATTGGGCAGACAGTTGTGAAGTACGTAAGGTGATTTTAGTTGCATGAGCAATTTTTTTTTATCAAAAGACTGTGCTGCAAATTAAATTTGGTAAAATCTTGGCCGAATGCGATCTGGTCAAAGTCTCGTGGAAGAGCCGCATTACCTGTCGAAACTTCCACCGATTCTTATATTACCGTGAGTTGGATTTTATGGAGTCTGAGAGCCGAGTAATGGGGTCGAGCTCAACCAACGGCGTTACAGGCATGGGTTTCAGACGTAAATAGATGTAAGCATTGTCTGAGTCGGACGCCACATCCGACGGGTCAGGCCGCACAAGAGGATCGATCCTAGCCACAGAGATCGCCCTGTTTGATAGTCGACAAAGGTGTAGCATGTGGGGTTTAATCGAGTTGTGCATATGCCGTGAACGAAATCAAAGAGAAGCCAAGTTATCGGGATCATTGCATGGTGGAGCCATGGATTATTAATTATGTAAACGGGCGTTAAAATTTCCATTGTTAAAACAGATTGAAGTGGCAATTGAGGCGTATGCAGAGTTTTGTGGGAAGACAAATTATATGCGTGGGCTCAGTGCCGCAGTGGCGGAGAATATTGAGCACAAGTCGGAACCGAAAGTGCAGTTTTCCAAACGACGGTCGAAGGATCGTCACGCTGTCTATGATAAAGCAGACAGAGCAAAGGAATGCGACCATCGTGCACAGGAGATGGGCGAAATAGAACAATCGATCGCAAAAAAAAAAAAAAAACTGTATACACCAGTGGCACGTCAGCGCCGGAAAGTTCAATACGTGGAGCTGCTATTGTGGAGTCGTGAGTCAGCGTAGGCAGCCGACGGAAGAGATTCGGGTAGCGGCTCAATACGCCGCAATTAAATTTTGAAGCCTCCTATGCACCGAGAATTTCAGAGGTATCCAAAGGTTTGTACTATGCTTACTAGACTGTGATCCAAGCTCATTTCAGAAGGGGGAGACCGAACCGTTTCACTGTCCATCAACTGAAAAACCTCAGAGATACCTGAGTTTCACTCTGTCATCGATTACAGAATTAGAATATTATTGGGCTGTGTTATCCATGCTTATCATCTGAGCGGTATTGGTGGGGAGTTCGGTGAATTTCCAGTGAGGGAGCCAAAACAAATTTCGGGCATGAAACTGAATATCTTTTCTGAAGGTGTTTCCTTTGGATTGGCGGGTTCTGCCTCAAGGAAAACAAATTTTTTTGCAGGGGCTGAGCAGCATTCTGGGCGTAGAACAAATTCTGGGCACTTCACTGGGCGAGGAATGATTATCTTGCACTAAGTTAAGTCAACACATCAGTACCAGGTTCCTCTATAACGAATTTATGCTTTGCAATTAAATTTTAATTGGTTGTATGAGACTGCATATCTGAAACATATATTTTTCTGGGTTACTTATCAAAGATACAATTGGTCTGATGGCTGTAGCATCATATTATAGTGATTAGAAATTTATTTGATGTCATTTGAAACATTGCCATTGGAAGCATTTTTTATAGACAGGGACTCTCAGTCTCTGTATGCTTCATTACAGTCATAAAACTGAGTTAGTGCAATACTGAGTTGAGACAACTCAGAATTGCACATGCAACATTGTGCAAGAAATCTGTTTGCTAAAACACTTCACTGGAAATTATATAGCAAACTCAGAAAAGTGCATTGAACTCAGAAAAACAGTGGTCTTTCCATTAGTTGAACCATGGAGGAACTTCTAAACATATTGATGAAAATAAAAATAGAAAACCAGAGAACAAAACAGAACAGCAGACCCTTCTCCAAGAAGGTACATAATTTGCTCAAACAAGAGCATCCGAGGAATATACAAAGGGAGAAAGAAGTGGGAAATTGGCTGTATGTACAGGGGATGGACTTGGGGATGGACTTGAAGAGTGGAAGATTTGGGGATGACTTGCCCATGTTAGAGGAGCTGGAATCCTGTCTCTCAAAGGTACAACAATCTGATTGGTGTTTGAATTGGGCTTTGGAGCCGTCTATGCTTGCATTAATACAAGCCAGATTCTTGGAACATCCAAGCGAGAGAGTCCAGCTGATAGTTGCCTCTTGTTTCAGCGATATCCTGAGGATAACAGCACCCTACCCTCCCTACAATGATGATATTATGAGAAGAATTTTCAGATTGATAGTAGGAACCTTTCGGGATTTGGACAACTGTGCAGGCTCTACATTTAGGAGGAAGTTTAAGGTTCTAGAAGCCATGGCTATGGACCGAACTTATGAGATCATGTTCTATCTTGAGTGTGATGACCTGATTTTGCAGATGTTCCGATGTTTCTTTAGCATTAGGAAACATCATCCTGATACTGTCATAGCACACATGCAGTCCATCTTGTCGTCATGTATGAGAGACCATGAGACCATTTGCCGGAAGTTGCAGACTAGGTTGCTGAGCATTTGGAGGAGGAAGCGGTTGGTCTCGCCTGCTGCTTATGAGCTAGCCCAAGGGCTAGGCAGAACATTGAGTTTCTCGAGAGACAGTTGACCAGGGAGGAGCGGCTCCAGTTCCATCGATCAGGCAGCAGAAATGAGCTGAGGAGGAAGGGACTTTGCTTCATTTGCAAAGAACCTTGGGGGCCTGATCACTCATGTGTGAGAGATGCCGATGAGGTAGAGCAGGTAGACATTCCATCCGTATGCCAGGGTGAGGGCTCTTCTTCAGATGAGTCCATGGGATCAGTTGAGGATGCTTCTGGGGAGCGAGAGCAGCCATGCAGAGATGATGATGACAGTAGACCAGAGCTGTGTTCTAGTGTGCAAGGTGAGCAGTCAGGGGATTGTATAGGTGATACTCTGGGTGATGAGTCACTTGTGACGATTCCGCCAGAGCAGCATATGATGGAGCCTGAGTCAGCAGAGGAGGATACTATGGACATCAGGCATGACATTTCCTTGGGTGAGATCCAGATGGGCACCCACATTGAGCCTATGATAGATATGCAGCTAACATTGGGGTCAGCCTTTGAGGAGGAGCAGTCAGATGCGTAGACACCAGTTGCAGATCCATATCCTCTAGAGACGTTGGAGGTCGATGGGATAGTTTTGCAGGGAGCTAGGGCACTAGCAGGTGCAGAGGTATTGGATGACGGTCGCAGACAGCGGTATCATCGGATTCGGACGGACCTTCGAGTTTTGAGAGAGAAGGCCACGTCAGTACGGGAGGCCATTTTGTTGCAGGACCAGGAGCTGGAGGGTATGAGAGTGACTTGTGCCAAGTCGGCAGCCAAGTTGGTCCGCATTGGGGAACGACTAGATTCCCTGATGGTACAATCAGAGGGCAAGTTGGAGCATCCATCTTGGGGCCGACACATTGATGAGGTGTCAATAGATGTACCCGCAATCAGCAGAGCTGCAGTATTGTCAGTGAGTAGTACTCTCCAAAAGTACATCGATGGGGCTTGCAGCATATCTTGCCCACTTTGGCCCATTATAGGGAGAGGGACTTCTTCCTACAGGCAGCTTTCTTTGACAGATAGGGCAGATCAGTGTGAGTCGATTACGGGCTGGCAGCGACACTCTAGGCATATTCCATATGCAGTTGTTGCCACATCGGATTCTTCTTCCAGGATGGACTGGCGGGAGATCATGAGTTGGTACCCTCTTGGTGGTACAGTATTCTTCGTAGGGAGCATAGCAGGGCAGGGGCCCTTAGACATAGTAGCTGTTACAGGTTCCAGTTGGCAGGAGGGCACCGATTGTCGTTGCTTCAGGACTCCTTCCCGATTTCAGGAGAGCAGGATCAGCATGGGATTGAGTCAAGACCTGGATTGGAGAGAAGTGATGAGTTGGTATGCAGTTGATGGGGCAGCATATGCAGTTACAGGTACAGCACAGCAGGAGCCCGGGGGCATTGATGCTTGTTGGTGGTCTTCACCTCTGAGAGCATCAGATATAGTTAGAGACAGTGCACAGCCTGAGCCATGGGACTTGGGCGATGATTGGCCATGGTGGCGTTGGGATCCGGGAGGATTGTTTGTTGTCTGGGACAGAGAGAGATCAGTTTGGGATCCCGGCATTGAGGGATCTGTTCCGAGAGGTTTGACACAGGTGCATAGCAGCACCCAGAGGTTGGTATGGGATCCAGGCATTGGGTCCGAGGTGCGGCGGGCCAATAGAGTGGTCCACATATTTCGATTGCTTGAGGGCAAGCAATCTTGGGGCGGGAGGTCTGTAATATTCCCATTTTTGGTATCATCCATGACAAGGCTAGGAGGGACTTCCAGAGTTAGGAGCAGACAGGTCACATGTACAGATTGGTACTATCAGTGGGCTCAGGAGCTTTTCAGAGGAGTTTTGAGGAGTTTTCATGATGTCTGGAGGCATTCGCTTGATATACTCCATCATCCGAGCAGCTTGGCTTTCGTTCCGATGCATTCCGATAACTTTCGGAATTTTGAGTTATTTATGGGCTTAACTCAGCTGATTATGCTCAAGGTGGCATTCCGGGAGGAATATACGATGGAACACCTTAGTGTAATAGCTCATCCGAACCGGGACGAGGAGACCTACACGATGGGACAGTTAGACAGAGATTTCAGTGACCAGAGGGGGCGTGGTAGCCAATATACCCTTTTCTGCATTAAAAAGGAATATTTTATAATATTTTAATAAAAAGGGAAAAGTGCTCCATAAATAAAATAATAATAAAATAATGCTCTAGAAGGCTCCAAGGGATCTATAAAAGAAAGGGAGGAGGCCATTGGGAGACATCTTTTGGAGTAGATCATTTGCTTGTGTATGAGAGGTTTGAGGACGTGGTTCTCTACTTCTGTCGTAGCCCCAGGACGGAAACCCTCGGGTGGTTTGTGAGTGTTGGACGAAAACCCAACTCTCTTGAGGAGACTTCACTTGGGAGTTTCACAGAGATTCAGAGTTTGGTGTGAGGATCATTCAGATCTTCAACTTGGGCTTCATCAGTTTCAGTGGGTTCAGTTTCAGCTGTTGCCGGAGGGAGAGTGCAGCAGTGCAGTTTGTGGCCAGTGCCGTTCAGCAGCTTATCTTGGTGGTCGGTTTTCTATCTCAGCTCTTCTTGGGTCAGATCTATATGTAAACCCCTGTTTATTATCTATAATAAAAGCTGAGATTTTCCTTCTGTTCTATATGGTATTGGATTGCAGCATTTCCTGTCTTTTATTTTACATGGCAATCTTCTGTTGAATAAATGTTTATTTTACGGCAAATTGTAGTATTCAGTATTTTTCTGCATTTTAGTTAAAATATCCCATCCGGGATATTACATCTAGGAACCAATCATACAGTTGTTCCAATCACAGAGTTGTCCTTTCTTTATGTCAATCCATGCAGATCCAGCACAGTCATAAGGGTATTCCTGCTCATCAATGTTACTGCCCCAGTCATCCAACAGGATAAATCTGGACAAGACACTTTCTAAGGTCACTGCCAATAGATTAAGTTCAGGTATATGCTGGTTCACAACCACTGTCACTAGTCAATTGTGACAGTATCATAATAATGTTAGATGAGGCACTGCACTGCCCCTCAAGTCATCAATACATGTTACATGTGTTCCTTTGTTAATGCACGAATCTGAGCCACTTAGGGATAGAGCTTTTCTAGCTTCCTTTACACATAGGAGACCCTCAATTGGGGCATCATTCAGTTCTGAGTACAACGATAACTGGTTAGCACAGAACTCCCAAGCCATTAGGCCTTCTATGTCATTATGATATGATGCCTTCTAGACAATACTTTCCAAATAACTCCTGAACTGTTGAAGCTTGCATGACAAGCTCTGTTTCTGGTTTGAGCGTTGCGAAACATACAATTCGTGCAATCTACAGATTTGATCTGCATGCTTGGAATAATATCTTCTTTGCAACAGAAAAGGCGTGCAATCCATAGTAGGTGTTTGAAAAAAAATAGAAGGTGACCACTTCAAACATAGTCATACATACGTTGTCAAAACATGGACTATCCTTTGTGCCAGCGGCTCCCTCATACAGCAGCATACGCTGCCATTCTATCAGTGTACCAAATTCCTGTTGCCCTCATCAGAAAACTTACTAATGATCCAATCATGAATTGCCAAGTGTGCCCACCTTTTGTTGTACAAGGTCCTTTATGACAACAAGTCTAAGGCACCTTGTCACCTTAGCACATCACAAAGATGACAAGCACATGATGCAAACACTGGTCCACAAATCATGGACCCAACACACCTCCACAAGACACTGTTGTAATACTGTTTACACTGTTAGTTCACTGCACTCCTGGTTAGGGCACGTACTGCAGCCCCAATTTCATCACACAGTCAGCAAACAAACCCTTCTAGGGTTGCGGTTTACCTTGGAGGGGTTCCTTCAATGCCATACTGCCTCCTTAGGTTGCTGTCCACTCTTTGATAACCCTCTAATTTGACCCAGTTGTGTGCTATGCCATGCAGACTAGCACCATAGCTTCAAATCATGCCCAAGTCTACTCAGAGAAGGTGGCTTCCTTCTGCTGTCCTTCAGGACCTTCAAACGATATTTAAACCCTTAAATATGCCCAGACATTGCTCCAGTTCCAGCGCTTGTCCTCCTGTGACAGAGCGGTCTTCAACCTAACTCAAACAGCCCTAGATCTAGCCATGGATATCCACGCTGGAGTGCTTCCATTTCTGCGGCCAATTCAAAACTTAAACCAAGCAAAAACAGATCCAAACTTACCTTAGGGACAGATGTCACACTGTTGTTGTATGGGCACAATTATCCTCCACCAAAATAACATTTCTTGACTGCGACATCCTTCAAAAAATGAGGTAGGGACAGCAACATCATTTGGGCTAAATTTTTGGGCACTTTGCAACCACAAACACTCTTACGTTGCCCCTGGTTTAGGTTGATAAGGCCTGCAGCCTATCTCAGCATCTTGTTGTCACTTCTCCTTACCTTTATGCAGCCCAAACAAACTGCGTAGACTCTTGAAGATGCCCGGCCTCGTTGCTGAAGTAAACAACCCTTCAGACAGCTCCTAAAAGGCTCCACGCATCCTTTTCTTCCTAGTTGTAGTCGCTTGTCTCCTGCGGTTTCCTTCCAAACGAACTACGGCCTCTCTTCCTGTACAAGGTCACCCAAAACAGACATTAAAACCTTATAATTTTATGCGGGTTCCTTTCTTTGAAAGATGGCTCCTATGCACTGAAGTTCTGGGGTTTATTTCCAGCTTTCAAATAGATTTAGGGCTGCAGCCTCCTTCAGATTCTCTAGGGCTCCCTACAGCCCTTAGAACAGCCTCTTGAAACTTCTGTTTGACCTTCAAACAAGGCTGCAAACATTTCATCCTTCCAGCTCTTTCCTTGGCCTTCCTTCATTTTTTGCGGCAAGCTTCAGGGGTACTTTCCTTCTTCACCGAGCTCTTCTCTTGTGATCGGAGATTGCTTTTCAACATGATTTTGGGCTTTGTCTTCTCCTCAGCTCCGGTACCATGTTAATTTGAGAACATGTTCTATGCCATTTCAAATTAGGGCACACAATACTGAAGCAGATAGAACATACTAATAGATCGATGGAAGACAAGCCAAAACAGAGATAATGAATGGTGGCGTTACGGCGATCAGCAGGATGCTTCTACCAACAAAGTCTCCAATAGGTCATTCAGCCAAGCGTGTCACACATAACCCCAGAACAACCCAAACAAAGAACACTCCATAAATACGCAGCACCAAGAATGCAGCTCCATCGCCATCAAGAGAGAAGAAAATCCTCCACACAATGTGTGTATAATGAACTCCAAGTCTCTCCATTATATAAGCATCTTTGGGGGTGTGTGACACGCTCTTTAAGACATTTAAGTCTATATTATATTCCAGGCCGACCTAGCACATAAGTGGAATAAATTCAAAGTCCATGTTCTGCTCATCCGATCGAGATGATCTTTAGATCAATCTTACACCTCTCCGAAAGAGGAATCCAATAAAAATATTGGGATCGTCATCTGAGCAGCACAACCCGGAGTTTGGACCTAGTTGTCCAATTTTAACAGAAGCTTTCCCATCCCTCTGGCAAAGCATTCAGCACCACTTTAGTTATTTCTCTATCAGACATTTCCTCTCCTAACTCCTACAATTGGTCTTGTATTTCGGAAATCTTCATAAAGTATGACATTACTCCCTCCTCTCTTGTATAGTTCTTGTACAGAGTTCACTGGTATAGAGTTCACATGGCACTTCAGCCAACACAGGCACAGGTGTCAGTAGGGGTTCTTCGAGGACAGGTGTTGTTACAGGCACACCAACCTCAGTTGGCAGATCTTCAAGTTCACTAGACTGGGGGGGCAGAGGATGAGGTTCCCTACGGGAAAGCTTCTTCAAGGAAGAGGAGGCCCAAGTGGCTTCAAGACACCTTGAAGGAAGCAGAGTCTGTTGGTCCTTCGAAGAGGGTGAACAGGGAGAGTGTGTCGGCTGAGCAGTTTTGCAGTTATGTAGCCAAGGCTACACGCATTGTTGACTCGTAGCCTACTAGCTATGAGGAGGCTACCAGCCAGGAGGTATGGAGATAGGCTATGGTGGAGGAGTATGCCTCTATCATTAAGAACAATGTCTAGGAGGTAGTGCCTAGGCCTGTGGGCAAGTCAGTTGTGACTTCCAGGTGGCTCTACAAGATCAAGCATGCTGCAGACGGCAGCATTGAGAAGTTCAAGGCGAAGTTTGTGGCTAGAGGATTCTCACAGATAGAGGGAGTTGACTATGATGAGACCTTCGCTTCCGTAGCTCGATACACTTATATCCGGTCCCTTATTTCTATTGTTGCAGAAATGGGTTTGCAGATCCATCAGATGGATGATAAGACCGCATTTCTGAACGGAGTTATAGAGGAGGAGGTGTATGTTGAGCACCCACAGGGCTTTGAGGTACTTGGGCAGGAGACCCATGTATGTCAGTTGAGACGAGTACTCTACGGACTTAAGCAAACTCTGAAAGCTTGGTATTCGAGGATTGAAACTTACTTGCAAAAGATGGGTTTCACGAAGAGTGATGTAGATCCGAACCTATACTACATTGTTGTAGGGGATGATCCGCTCATTCTTGTGCTATATGTTGATGACTTGTTCATTACTGGGGCAGGGAGATTGATTAGTGGTTGCAAGGAGGATCTTGCTATGGAGTTCAAGATGAAGGACATTGGGTTGATGCATTACTTTTTGGGGCTTCAGGTGTGGCAGAAGGAGGGGCATATCTTTCTAGCGCAGGGGCATTATGTTGTGGATGTGTTGAGCAGATTTCACATGGTCGACTATAGACCCATGTCTACACCTATGATCAGCTACTAGAAGAAGCTTCATGCTTCAGATTTAGTTTGGTGGATCTCACATTGTAAAGGCAGCTTATTGGGTCCTTGATGTATCTGGTCAACACTAGGCCAGATATATGTTTTGCAGTAAACACACTTAGCCAGTTCATGGTTGAGCCCAAGAGGGTGCACTAGGTAGTTGCAAAGCACATTTTTCGTTACGTGCAGGGGATTGTTGATTATGGTCTGGACTATAGGCTGGGAGATGGAGTGAGGTTGGCAAGTTACACAGATTCAGATTGGGCAGGGTGTGCTTCTGACAGGAAAAGCACTTCAGGGTGTTACTTCAAATTGGGTTCGGCAGATGTGTCATGGTTCAGTCGAAAGCAAAAGTGAGTTTCTTTGAGCTCTTCTGAGGCTAATTATATGGCCGCTAGCCAAGCTAGTTGTGAGGCCATTTGGCTTCGCAAGTTGTTGTATGGCCTATTTGATCAAGAGTTGAGGCAGACGGTTATTCACTATGATAATAAGAGTTGCATTAAACTCACAGAGAATCCAGTGTTTCATGATAAGTCAAAACACATTGACATCAGATCATTTCATCAAGGACTATGTTCAGAAGGGGGCAATGAAGTTGGAGTATATATCGACAAATGTGTAGGTGGCTGATGTTCTCATGAAGTCCTTGCCAAGTGGCACGCATGTCCATTTCAGAGACAATATGGGTGTGGTGAGAAACACTTTCCTCAGTAAGAGGGAGTGTTGATTTTTAATGTACCTTGGACAAGTGGTTTCCCATGGGTTATTCTCTACCTAGGGAAAAGTGTCCAAAATAATTCTTTCCTAAGTTTCACTTTATAAAGTGAAAGAGACTTTATAAGTGGTAAAGTCAATGTTAAATTGTAAAGTGAAAGTGACCTTATAAGTGGTAAAGTCAATGTTAAATTATAAAGTGAACGTGACTTTATAAGTGTAAAGTCAATGTTAAATTATAAAGTGAAAAGTGACTTTAGACATAAAGTACAATGTGGGCATTTTATTTAATGGGCGAGTTAAAAAATAGAAAGTGAGAATTAAATGCACATTTATTCTCATCCCTTACTCTAAATGAATCTGAGCCATTAGATCTTAGGGTTGCCCAAAAGTCATTTAAAGGAGCAAAAAGGGGAAAAGAAAAGGGAGACTGCATTCATTCATTCATTCTTCATGAGCAGATTGGAGAAAGGAGGTTGAGGTCTGGAGAAAAGTTTTGAAGAAGAAATTTGTTGCAGCAAGTTGAAGAAGTGATTTCAGGGCAAAGTTTGCGCACGAAAAAGGCATAGAAGACAGCAGAAGCTACAGTATGAAAATCATATAATGATGTGCGCTACACGCAGTTCGAGAGAAGTTTTTGGGAAAAAAAATGAAAAAAAAAAATTCGTACAATGGTATGGAAATACGTACAGTACAGTCCGTACAGTCTATATCCATACAGTACATATTTTCAGCTTCTAGTGGGCATGGAAATCGAGGCAAAGTGGGCACGGTTTTCAAGAAGTTTTGGGCTGAAGAGATAAGTTGTATTTTGTTGTTTTGTTTTGTCTTCAAATGTATTTTTCCTGAACTTCCAAGATAAATAAATTTGAAGAGCTCTCAAACAGGTTTTCCCAAAAGAAGATTGAAGGCGTCTGTCTTGGGTCTAAGTTGACCAAAAATCTGTGTATTTTTTTATGTGTCATTGGTTTGTTTATGTCCATATTTATTTGCAGCATGTGTTGACAGTCCCATGTGTTTTAATCTGAAAAATTCATTTCCAGAATTCTATATGTTGAATGTATGTTTATGGGAAAGGGCTTTTAACTGAATGGGAGTGATAAGGTGAAATTAAAACCAGTTTGGGATTGCAGGAAACTTTTTAGTCATCAAATTTCAACATGAAGATTATATTTTGATACATAGGCGATGAGAGAGTCCTTTATGGATTCTATAAGAATCCTCTACGCTCTTATGTCTGCCTTAATGTATTTGGCATGAGCTTGAGTATCTGCTTTTGAAGGTCTAGTTGATGACCTTTTGATATAGTTCATGACTTCATTCTTAATAAGATTTGGATCTGTCTTTTTCTTCCATGCAAGAAAGTTTGAAACCCCAACCAATTTGTTGTTTTCTTAGCAAAAAGACATTTTACACATTTAGATGAAGTCATAAATATACTTACTTGAGTAGATGTTTTTCTTCTATCAGCTTCTTTGTTGATGATGATGTAGATAGAAGCAAGAGCTCCCTCTTTGATTGGCCCTCTTTGATTGGCTTTTTCAAGAGAGCTAAATCACCTTGAATCCTTGTTGATGATGATGGCTTCTATACGATGTCCTTGATCTTCTTAAGATGGCTTTCCAATTTCTATAAACTAACTCTTTAGAACTGAATGTAGATCTCTGACTTTTGCTTTGTTGTTTCCTAGAGAACTAATCCTTGATCTCTTGGTACTTGAGTGTCTTCTTGTCAAATAGCCCTTTCTTGCCTTCAGCACCTTAGCTCTGATACCATGTTGAGAATTTGGTAGGGAATAGTTTAATTCAATTCTCTTACTTGATAATTGATTGCGTTATACTTGTTATGCTTCTATTACTTAGATCTTATCTACATTAGCTCATTATATCTTTCATCAAGTCAATTATCAAAACACGAGACAAAGAATTTTGGCTCTTCAAGCCATGGCCAAAACCTCTCCCTCTTGGAGAGGAAAACCCGAAAGTAATTCTTCTTCTAGATCTTCAATTGACAAGTACCATAACAATGACACAGACCCTTGACACCAGTATGCCTTCAAGACCCTTGTCACTGCTCTTTCTTGGCTCCTTATGTTGATCTCATTTTTCTGCACTGTTCTGCACCAACACTAGGAAATCCGGTCCCTAGTCTAACAGCCATTGATTGTGTGTTTCTTCTCGGCTTCCTTAGATCTTATCCTTAGCTTCCTGGAGTCTACTTCTCAGCCTTCTTCTAGTATCCTTTTGATATCTTTGAAGCTCAAGACTGATCCTTTGCTCCATACTGTTGTAGTCCTCCTTTTTACAGAGATTACCTTCGGTCGAGTCTTCTTCTCAGCCTTCTTCCAGTATCCTTTCGATATCTTTGAAGCTCAAGACCGAGCCTTTTCTGCATATTGTTGTAGTCTTCCTTTTTATAGAGATTACCTTTGGCCTCCTCTTTGACATATGTGAGGTAAACTTGTAGACCAAAACAGAGATATAATAAGACTTTATTCATTTGATAGCATACCTCCTTTCATGACCTAATCATAGATCTTTTGCTTGTTGTATTACCTTCTTATTCACGCACTGTGATACAAACTTGAACTTCGCACCTATTGCAGACTATACTAGGTCTCAGTCTTCTTGAGATATAATAGACTTTAAACAGAGATGTGTGTCCCTTAATTCCTTCGTTGATTGATCTCCTTACTTTGTTAGATAGCCTCTTCCTTACGCATCACAGTAAACTCTATCTCGAACTTTCTATTTAAGAGTTGATCTAAATCAAATGGATGATTATGAAGCCACAGTCTTGGCACCATATAGGGATTATCTCCCATCCTTTAGGTCGCCATGACGTCTTGCTTGTAGGCAGACTTCATCAAGAGATTTGTCCAACATAATTGAGCCGACTTCCTTGGAGCGTTTTGACAAGGTCTTGGAGTATACAAGTTAAATCAATGATTGTCTTTACAAGTGTAACAACACTTCATATACACGACTCTAAATTATATATTTATGACAAGATGACAAATCCTTAAAGACATCAAGAAGAAGTCTTTGACCTTTAATAAAAACTCCTTGCTCATGAAACCCATGAAGCAAGCATTACAAAATACATTTTATTATCTTTGTCTTCTTCATTACATAAATTCATAATTACTAGTCATTATGAAGACCGAACTTGGTTACACTTTTCAACAGACCCTTGAACAAGATTCCTCCAAGACCAAGTCACCTTTATCCTTGAGATAGAACAGCTTCTCTCTAGACTTCAACTTCGACCTTAGCAACACTCTCAGTGCAACCACGTCCTTCCTTACTACAAATCGACTTACCTGTAATTTCTGCAACTTTTCGACCTTCCCTTTAGAAACCCTAGGTTACATGAGGGAGGAGATCATGGAGAGATTTATACCTTCCTTCCCTTGTTAGTGAACTCGGCCTTCCAAGTAGAGCTAATTGACACCAATCTTAGATACTTCGGTGTGACTGCAAATCATCCTATCTGCGGCAGATCAAAACCCTAGACCTCTTTGCACGTGTGACCGAAAATAGCCCTAAAAACATATCCAAAATAGCTCGGCTTCTACTTCCTTCTTCTTCGCTTAGTTGGGGACTCCTTTCTTGTGTTTCTCGCGCTTCTTATTGCTTCAAACCTTGACCGAATTCCTTGTTGCCAAATGAAGCTGGAGCTACCTATTTAAAGTGTTTTCCCTATGTCAATAGGCCAACTTGAGAGAGTCCTAGGCCGACATGTCATTTGGTGTAGGTCCATCATTCCATCTTGAGGTCCGTTTGTTGGAGGTACTTCAGCTTGGTCTTGGAGAATCTTTTGACTCTTGTAATGACTCGTATACAATTGTAACATGCCCAATAAGGGTCCTACATACATGACATTGACTCAATTTGACTTTATGACCAATCCTAAGAGCCCACAGTGGGAGCCTTAACTAAAAATAAAATTCCTTGCTCATGAAACCCATGAGACAAGCATTACAAAAATAGTTTTCTTTTTCTTCTTTACATTAATTACATAAAATCACAATTACACATGTCATTATGAAGACCGAACCTAGTTACACTTTTCAACAAAATAGACCCTCTTGTCTATGAAATTGAAAATTTGAAAAAGGAAAATGAGGAGTTAAGGAAACAACTTACCTTGGTGGAGAAACATTTTCAATTCAAAAAGGAAACTGGATTAGACATGTTAGTAGAAGTAGTAGTACTGACATCATCCACTAACACAACTATGAAATATTGTAAGGGGTGTCAACAATTTTTTAATGAAGTTGGGGTTATGGAATCTATCATTATCTCAGTAGGAGAACAAGATGAAGAATTTTTCCCTGCTGCTCCACAAGAACCTATTAACCACTTTGTTGTTACACAAGGACCAACAGTCGAAGCAAAGCAGGGAGAAGAGAAATCGTTTGTTGAGCCACAAGAATTTGTTTATGAGGTTGTTGTTACACAAGAACCAGTTGTTGAAATAGAGCGGATTGAAATTAATGTGATTGTTGCTACACCAGAACATATCGACGATGTTGTTGTTACACAAGAACCAACAATTGAGCTAGCGCAGCAAGAGGAGAAAAGGGATAAAGAAGAGATTGTCAAGACTAAAGTTGTAACAGCATCTGAGCCAACCCAGTTGAAATCTAAACTGTTATTGAGAACATCATTTATGCTTGCAGAAGCGGAAAAATGGAAGAAGCTAGAAGTTTTTCCCAAGGATGAAGTTATTTTCTTGAAACAGCATCAGGCAATGGTCAATAGACTTAATAAGTAGGAACGGGCTAAAAAGCTGAGAATTGAAGATTTGGTAAGAATCCAGAGATAGAGGAATCAAGCAATAAAGAAACTAAAGGAATTCCAGGGAATCTTATCCATTATATCTGCAAGAAAAACAATGCAGACTTAATAAGTAGGAACGGGCTGAAAAGCTGAGAATTGAAGATTTGGTAAGAATCCAGATATAGAGGAATCAAGTAATAAAGAAACTAAAGGAATTGCAGGGAATCTTATCCATTATATCTGCAAGAAAAACAATGCCTCTTTCAATTGACAGCTCTAAACGAAAAGCAGCCATACAAAACAAGGAAAATTCAAGACTTCTTGGAAACCTTTCAGAGTGCTAATTTCTTGGAGCAACATTTGTTGTGCGAGTTGTATCTGCATGATCTCGCCTGTTTTGGAGATCAATCCTTTCATTTGACACCTTATGTGGGAGATGTGCAATTGATGGCTTATGTATCTTTTGTTCAAAATCTACTAGGTTGGAAGGATGCACATGATACTGTAACATCCAATGAGGGACGAGTAAGGTTGTGCAATAGAAATGAGTCTGGCTTAGCTGAAGCTATTACACATAAATACAATAAGATATGGCATTTTCCAGCAACCAAAACATTGCTAATGGATCATCGAGAATTGGTTCTACAAAGATGCCTCAGAAACATACAGGGGATGAAAGTTGGGGCATTAGAAGGAAGTAAGTTAAGATGGGATCTTTGCCGATGGGAATTGAAGGAAGAAGACCCCTATTCTTATTAGAATTTTATGCAAGCTCTCTCCAAGGTTCACCAATATGTGGAGTGTATTAAAAGTGGCACAAGATGGATTGCACTTAGATTTAATTTTCCTCTTGTTTGGCTTTCAACTTATCAATATCAGCAAACGTACCCTCTTTCTAACAAACTTTGGGAAGTAAAGTTGGTTCTTTCCCAAGGCTACAAAGCGAGGAGAAGAAACTGCAAGATCTTATGGCCTCATAGGACTACACTCTCAGCATTTTAGGAACTAGTCACAAGGGTTTGCACAAGGACATGCAAATGCTTAAGCTGGTGGTGTGAAAATTTCTGAATCTAAACATATAGAAATCCTACTACAATTATCTGATTTGTATTACCTACTTGTTTTCTTCATTTAACAACTTATTTACGAAATTATTCAGTAAAGTCTAATATGTTGAAATTTGGTTACCGGAGGACAAGTGGTTCCCTAAGGCTTTGATCTTTGGCCTAGGGAAAAGTGTCCAAAAGAATTTAATTTTTCTCCTAAAGTGACTTTATAATTTTATAAAGTCGAATCTAACTTAAAAGTGACTTTAAGTGATAAAGTTACTAAAGTCTAATTTTAAAGTGACTTTAATAAAGTCAATGTAAAATTAGAAAGGAAAAGTGACTTTAATAAAGTCAATGTAAAATTAGAAAGGAAAAGTGACTTTGGAAATAAATGACTAAGTGGGTCTTTATTAAAGTGGGGTGAATTAAAAAATAGAAAGTTAGATTTAAATGAGCATTTAATCTCAGCCCTAAATCTAAATCTGTTTCAGCGATTGGATTTAGGGATTCCCCAAAAGTCATTTAGGGTTAGGTTAAAGGAGGGAAAAGAGGAAAAGGTCATTCATTCTTTCATGAGCAGATTGGGAGAAGGATAGCAAGAGAGCAAGAGAGATTTCTAAGCAGTGAGGAGAAGGAGGCAGCAGCTTGGCACATATTCCAAGGCAGTATTTCAGCAAGTCCGTACAGCAGAGTTGGCACATAGTTCAAGGAAGATTTGGCACGATTTCCAAGGCAGAATCCGTACAGCATCTTGTGGCATGTTTTCCTAGGTAGCCGTACACTTTTCTGGTACACATTTCGAGGGAGAAGTTTGTTGTTTTGCTGCACGCAAATCGAGGCAGGCCGTACAGCGTATTGTTGATTGCTGGCACAGAAATCGACGCAGATTTCCGTACAACAACATTTAATACAGCTGCACGCATTCCAAGGAGGTCGTACATCAACATTTATTGTTGTTCTGCACGCAAAAAGAGGAGGCCGTACAACATAAATTAATGTTGTAATTTCTGGGCACGTTTTTCAAGGAAATCCATATAGCATTTATTGTTGGTTCAGTTTTACTGTTTGCACATTTTCCGAGGCGGTGGTTAAGCACGGAAAACGAGATAAGTTGTAAAAGTTTACTTGCTGATTTTTCTGAATATTTCTCTCACTGTTAAAAGCATTTTTCAGAAATAAGAAGGAGCTCTCAAACTGGTTTTCCCCAAGAGTTGTAGGGGGTTTTTCCAGGGTCACCTTGACCAAAAATCTCTGTGTTAAAATGTGTTGAATCGCTGTTTTGAGCTTGCTGATTTTTTTATTTCTGCATTTTACAGCATTCTGTAAATTTTTCAGAATTTGTGTTTTCAGCAAAAATTATTTTTTTGTTGTTAAATGTAAGGATATGGGAAAGGGCATTTAACTAAAAGGAGAAATAAGGTGAAACTGAAAACCGGGGTGGGAAAACAGGAAATTTCTACATAATACAAATACATTACAGCCTACACCAATATACAGATCAAGAACTGAAAAATAAATGAAGCAATCACACAAAGGACACACTTATTTTTGGACAATTGTCCCAGGAAAAACACAATGCGGGAAAACTGGTGCAGCAGACTTGAGGGTTTCTATTATTAAGCAACAGTATTCTGAGTACAACTAGGGTGCCAAAATCGGGCTCACCCAACATAGAAAATCCTCGGCAGACATATAAAATAGTGAGTTTTACCTCACACAACAAGTCCTGGGTGATCCAAATTCGAACTGGCGAAACCCCAGCTCCCTCTGTGTTGCCTATGCGCAGTAGATGTGTAGGCCTACGTGGGGATGGTTGAAGTCTGCGTCACCTTCTCTCTACGTTGATCTGCCTCTCAGAAAATCGAGTTTCAGCCCTCCCGGTTCAGAAACCCCGATCTCTAGCTAAATCTTGGACTGTCTCTTGGAAGCTCTGCGCTGCCCCTACGTGAGCCTTGCGTGGGCCTGTGTCACCCTGTCTGGGGACTGTGTCACCTCTCCTGGTGGTTGCGTTGCTACCTCTACTGTCTCTACTTCCCTTGCTCTGTTATGTACTCTTGGTCCTCCGACCAATAACTGCTTCTGCCCCTCGCTGCAACTGAATCACTTAGAACTTATCTTCGTCCGAGCATTGCTCCGTCAGAATAATTCTATCTCTAGATTCATCCACTGTGTGTGTTCTCCAACTAACCCTCAAGTCTTCCTTTATACTTTTCTTGTTGAGAAATCAATGGTCGTGATCTAATACTTAATCAACGGCTAAGATTAAATTAGACTTGATCCTCGTCACTTGGAAGCTTCTCACCCACATGTTAAATTAATTCACTTTAATTATTTTAATTCCCTAAGTTTTAACTTAGGCTCCATTGAAAATAATTAATTATTTGAATAACTTTCACTCCGGGTGGAATTTCTCCAAACGATTTCTAGGTCTTGGAGATTTCATGTGTTCTAGCCCGTCTACAAAATTTCAGAGCTAGAGCACATCCGATGCTACCCGAAAATCAACACTCCCTCTTAGCGAGGAATGTGCTCTAGCAATACTTCTCACCAGAAGAATCACCCTAATCCATGACACCGGTCCTCTGCACTGCTTTTGCTCGGCCTATTGCCCCTCATCCACTGCGCTGCTGTAATCTGTATTGTTGCCCAAGACTCTGCTACTGTCACTGTTGCATCTATAGTATGTACTGCAACTCCCTCTCAAAATGCTGCAACATGCTGCCCAAAGCAATGCCATGTTGTTGATAATATCGTCGATATAACGGCGATATTTGAAAATATCTTGATATTTTCGGGAAAACGATATATCGCCAATAAAATATCTGCAAAATATCGCAATATTTTCAAAATATCGGCTAAATATCGCCATATTTTGAAAATATCGACAATTGGAAAAAAAAATGTTTTTTTATGCTTGCCGATATTTGCCGATATTTTGCCGAAATTTTCGCCGATATTGTCGATAAGATGTTTTCCGGACATTCGCTGATATTTTTCCGATACTGATATTATCAACATTGCACTGCCACTACTAACTGTTGCACTGTAGCTCAATTGTTGAGAGTTAAGCAACTGAAAAACATCCCAAAAATTGACATACTCGTCAGTTTGGATGCACCTCGATGTTAGAACTACCTCTGCTGCTAATCTGCGCTAAACCTCTGATGCTACTACATTATTGCTGATTTGCACTGCGTAAGAACTACTCTGCATTGTGTTGCACCTCTATGCATTGCGCTGCTACCTCTGTGCACTGCGCTGCTTCAGACTTTTGTGCTCTAGCTCTGCCATTGTCGCTCCATCTGGCACCCGTCATTCTGCTACTGTCATTAACGGCTCTCGTAGCTGTATGTGATCCTAGAGTTTGGGCACCTCAAGGATCCTGCCCCTCGGAACTATAGTTGATCTACAGCTCCATATCGCCCCACTTCTTAGGTGCATGAGCACTCATGGCACATCCATCATCATCATGCTCATCAGCCTGAGCTGGAGCAGCCTTCGAGTCAGATTCCTCCTTGCCCTTCTTCTTGAGAGGGCACTGCATGGCGAAATGTTCCAGTTCCCCACATATGAAGCATCTAACCTTCGAGAGGTCCTTATTCCTTCTCTGCTGCCCTTGTTGTCCCTTCGATGTGAGAGTCGCATCTTCCTCTTCCTCCTTCTTGACTTTGATCCCTTTGTTGCTACTTCCCGCCTTGGTCCATCGTATGACCTCTTCTTTTTGAAGAGCTGCCCACATCTTTTCCCAGCTTGGAAGAGCGACCCTGCCCAAAATACCTTGGACAAGAGTCTCCCAGTCTTCAATGACTACATTCAGGGCAGTCCTGACTGTTATCACTCTATAATTTATAAGATTGGCAAGACTAAATTATAAAGAGCAACATCAAAACCACTTGAAGCCTAAGGTCTAGCCCTCCTAGACTCAGAGAGGGATCTCTCTATAAGATTTAGATTTGTTTTAAGCTTTCTGATATTAGACTAGTTAAATTGATTGTGAGGGTTGTTTGTTTGATTGTTCGTGGTTGGATGTAAGGGGTTCCTCTAAACAGTTTCCATTGGGCTATGGAGTCGAAATAGGTTGGGTATATGCATCAAATTCCAGAGCAAATGCAAGGCAAGCTAGCTGTGACTACTAGTGCTTATAACTGACTGGAATTATGAAATGGAGAAAGGTGATTTCAGTAATGACTTAAGAGCAATTAAGAATTCTTAAACCATACATCAGCAGAAAACATTGAAATTGTAAAGACAGTCAGAATTAAGGTACTCTGAACAGTAAATCTTAATCTAACTTTCCTGCTTTACAATTAGAATTTAAATGACACACATGAAGAGATTACAGTGAAAAAACATTAAACATGAATAAGGAAAAACATCACCAGGATAACACAACACATGAATCTTGCAGACTAATCTCTTTATTGATGCTCTAGCTTGAAAATTACAAATACTTGCAATCAAAAGCGCTTACTAAACCAAGGTCCAACCCCTAATACAGAATACAATGCTATATTTAAGCTATTTGTGACTGATTGTCGTTATCAAAAAGGAAATCGGTTCATTTATTTCAAAAGTAATTGAAACTTGACCTGTGCGTCTCATGCATGGATGCGTTGTGACAGTTTTTTAACAGATGTCTAAACTTCACTATGCAATCGTCATTCAGTGTAATGGCCTTTTAAACAGATGTCTGAAGTAATCATAAAGTCGTTATTCGGTGCTGTAGCAGCCTCTTGTGCTGGCAAATCTAATCCTGTTGAGTTGTTCTGATACACTAGATCATGCTGATGTGGACAATTCGCTGAGTTGCATGTTTCGTCATCATGCTAAGATGTCATCCTCCCTAGAGTTTACATAGATTTTCCCGATTCTCTGGAGTCGGAATCTTAGTTCTATTAAACTTCCTGTAGACTTCATCAGTCTCGGTGTACTTCACAAACGTTGGCCTCAGCTGAAAAATGTCCCAAATCTCATGTTGTATGAAGACATCGTTGCTGAAAACTTCATAAAATGCTTTCCCTGTCATAGTGTTCTTCATGTTTGTATACTTGGATGTGTCTTTCGAAATCTTTGTAAACCTTTTTACATAATATGTCCTACGCATCAGGTTATCATTGATAGCAAATAAGGAAGAATACTCCTCCTGCATGGCCTCTCTCCAGACTTGCTAGCTAGCTACCTCCTCATAACTAGAAGGCTTAGAATCAACGATGCTAGTGATCAATGCCATATAGCTATAGAACCACTCAAGTGGTTTTCTCTCTCTAACTTGTCTCTTTGGCCCAGTAACAGATGTGGCCTCTCTCAAGGTGTCCTGAAGCAACTTGGGCTTCCTCTTCCCTGAGCACACTTCTCCCACTGGAGTGAAAGAATCCTCATCCTCATCAGAAGCCTGAACTCCTGAAGGCCTGCGAACTGACCTCATGCCTGAACCTGTGCCTGTAGATGCTAAAGTACCGTGTGAACTGTCTATCAGTGGACTACCCTTTGAACTGCTCTGCGGATTGCCCTGCATGTTGCCCGAAGCACCACCCATCTGACTCTCAGAGCCACTGCTCACTGACGGATCTGACACAGTAATCGATGTACCTCTTGATCCCTGTCCACTGGAGCCCTCTGACTAACTCAGTTGCTCTTGAGGGTCTAGTGAATCCAGATACTCTAACTCTCGTGAGCTCCTGAAAGCCCTATCCTCCTCGAATTTCACATCCTGCTTGACAACAACTTTCATCCTCGTAGGAATATAAATCTGAAAGGCTCTCAAGTTCTCAATGACAAATGTAACCCACAAAGATACCCTTATCTGCAGTGAGCTCTAGCTTGGTCCTCTTCTCCTTGGGAACATAAGAGTATGTAATGCACCCAAAGATACGAAGGTGACCAACATTAGGCTTCTTCCTAGAAAAAACCTCCTCCGGAGTCACATGCCCCAAGACACGATGTGGACTTATGTTCTGCAAGTACACAGCAGTGTTGTAGGCCTCTGCCCACAAAATCAATGGTAACACTTGATCATGTAGCATGGCTTTGGCAGCCCCAAATATGGATCTGTTCTTCCTCTCCGCAACCCCGTTCTGTTGGGGGTTGTAAGGAACTATGAACTCCCTCTTGATGCCTGCCTCCGCACAATAATCAACAAACTCACCAAGGGTATACTCCCCTCCATTGTCTGATCTGAGGGCCTTGATCTTCTGACCTGTTTGAGTCTCCACAAGAGCTTTGAACTCCTGAAACTGCTTGAAGACCTCACTCTTGGTCTTCAATAAATAAATCTAGGTCTTCTTGGAGTGATCATCAATGAATAAAACATAGTACTCATATCCACTCATGGATACATGAGACATCCGACCGCTCACATCGGTATGAATCAAGTCAAGAATCCCAGTCAATCTAATGTCACTACTGGGAAAAAGGGATTTGGCAAACTTCCCCATAGCACATCCTTTGCATATATCAAGGTGATCAGAACTGAAATCTGGCACACCTATGGTGATCTCCCGCAATGTCATGAAGGCCCCATGATACATGTGCCCCATCTTGCGGTGCAAAATCTCGCACAGCTCTAAACTGCTAGCTCTGCTGCCGGTACTACTACTCAATGTCATAAGGGGCTGGAATGAAACCTTGTACACCTTGGCATGGCGCACACCAATCACTCTAACTGAATCAGCTGGAGCGCCCCTAGGATATATAATCACCTGTCCTCTCCTACACAACACCTCATACCCTCTGTCCTCCAATGTTGAGATGGATATAAGGTTCTTCTTCATCCCTAGCACATATAGAACATCCGACACTTTCAAGGGAGGTTTGGGTTCCCTATCAAAGGTCAATGTCCCCACACCGACTGCTCTAACAATGTTGTCGTCTCCGAGTACTACCTCTATATCAGTGCCACTCTCTGAAAGCTCCTAGAAGTACTCACGGACTCCTGTCATATGACGGGAAACCCCACTGTCAACATACCAAATACCTAAAGATGCTCTGCTAGTGGAGGGAAGTGCACACTCCCTCTCAACCTATGTGGCAGGTGATCCTGCACTAGTGGACTCAAAAGCAATGAACCCAAACTCCCGACCAAAGCTCTCCGAAAAGTCCTCTATCTCTGCAGATGTTGCCATGGTCTTGTCCTTTCCCTTCTTCTTCTTCTCCGGACACACAACTGCATAGTGTCCCAACTTCTGAAAATTCCAACATTTAACTTTGGAATAGTCCTTCTCCTTGTTCACTTGCTTACCTCTACCTTTGCCTTTGCTCCCACCACCACTTGTGGAAGCTTGCTTCTTTCCTGTACCCTTCTTGCCCCTTGCTAATAATGCTACATTGTCATCCTCCTCTACCTGTTTGGCTATCCCAAGATGGTTCTTTCTGATTTCATTCTGAATGCAATTATCCCACAACCTCTCCCAGTTAGGAAGGTTCTCCCGTGCAACAATCTCATCCACAAAACTCTCCCAAGTCTTGGGAAGACCATTCAATGTAATTCGCACCAACACACTAGGTGGATTGGTCTCTCCAACATCAGCCAACTCATCTCTCACAGAAGTGATCTTTGTGAGGTATGCTATAACACCATCAGTCTTAGCCATTTTAATGGCCTTCAGCTTCTCCCTTAGCACCATTTTCCTATTTTCATTTGTGCTCTGGTAAAGATTGGTCAAGGCTGTACACATCTCATGTGCATATGTCTTTCCTCTCACATGAGAAATGACATGGTCTTTAACACCATCCAGAATCAGTCCTTTTCCCTTGGCATTCTTCTTATTACAATCAACCAACTGAACAGGGTCAGCAGGCGCTACTACTGGGTGTTGTGTGGTATGTACCATTATGACCCAGACTTCTGCCTCCTCAAAGATGCTCTGGATTCTCTCCCTCCATGCACTATAGTTGCTCTGCCCATCCAACCTATCCTCCACCCTCAAGCTCAAAGACATGCTTGTTGTCCTAACAAAATAAAAATTTCAAAACTGTGGTAAAGGTTTAGTTTTCTGTGTGAAAATAGCTTGCTATAATTTTTCACTTGCTGTCCCACACTGCACTTTTCAACCACCCAAGCTCTGATACCATGTAGAAATTTTAGACCGCACTCCGGTTTCAGTTTCACCTTATCACTCCCATAAAGTTAAATGCCCATTCCCATAATCATACATTCAAATTCTGGAAATGAAATAAATTTTCTGAAAACACAAATTCAAGAATTTCAGTGCTAGAAATTGCAGAAATAAAACACAGAAAAATATTTCAACCACACACAGAAATTTAACACACTGATTTTTGGTCAATATGACCCTGGAAAAACCCCCAACAACTCTTGGGAAAAACCAGTTCGAGAGCTCTTCTTTATTTCTGAATAATGATTTTACAGAGAAATGAAATACACAATAAAAATTCCAGCAACCATAAATTTTTACTTATCTCGAATTTCGTGCTTGTCTTCCACCTCGAAATTCATGCCAAAACAAAACAAAAAATTTACAATGAAAAATACAGCATTAAATGCTACCCGGACAGCATAGAAATTTGTGCCGAAATAGTTGTACGGCCTCCTCGATTTTTGTGCCAAAAGACAAATGAACGGATTTTGAGAATGCGTGCCAAAAACAATAGTACGACTGCCTCGAAAATTGTGCCTGGCCCTTGTTGTACGGACATTGATTTTTGTGTTGAAATACTATTGTATGGACCTCGAAAAATGTGCCAAAATGTTGTTGTATGGACCTCGAAAACTGTGCCTAAAATGCAGCAATAAATGCAGTCTTCCCTTCCTCGATTTTCGTGCCACTTGCCTTGAAAACCATGCCTCTGCTTTGCTGTACAGATTTGCTGAAATAAATGTTGCCTCGGTAAGTGTGCCAAGGTGCTACTTCTCCTTCTTTCTCTCTACTCAAAAAATCTCCTTGCTCTCTCTTGCTCCTTCTCTCAATCTGCTCATGAAAAGAATGAAAGACCTTTTCTCTTCTTTTCCTCATTTAACCTAACCCTAAGTGACTTTTGGGGAATCCCTAAATCAAATGGCTGAGATAGCTTTAAATCAAGGGCTGTGATTAAATGTCCATTTAATTCTCACATTCTAATTTTTAATTCACCCCACTTAAATAAAGACCCACTTAGCCTTTTATTTCCATAGTCACTTTTTCACTTTCTAATTTCACATTGACTTTAATAAAACCACTTTAAAATTAGACTTAGTAACTTTCTTACTTATAAAGTCACTTTTAAATTAGATTTGACTTTACCACTTATACAGTCACTTTAGGAGAAAAGTACATATACATTTGGACACTTTTCCCTAGACCAAAGATCAAAGCCTTAGGGAACTAGTTACCACTTGTCCTCTGGTACCCAAATTTTAACATGTTGTATGCTCTGCCTCTGTTTTCATGCCCAGAAATCAGTGCACGGCCATACAGATTGTACGGAAATGTATAGCAAAAGATCCTCCCCGAAATTCATGCCGAAATCCACCTCGAAAATTCGTGCCTCTGCCTGTTGTCTTTTTTCCTTCGAAATTTGTGTCGTACTTTCTTGGAAAACATGCCAAATGTTGTTCTACGGATTTTTGTCTTGGAATGTGTGCCAACTCTTGTTGTACGGATTTGCTGTGAATGCCTCCTTTCTGCTCTCCTTTACCTCCTCCCTGCTCAGGAATTTTCTCCTTTGCTCTCTCTGCCTTTTCTCTGAAATGCTCATGAAAGAATTAATGTGATCTTTTCTCTTCTTCTCGTCTTTTACCCTAAATGACTTTTTGGGCAACCCTAAGATCTAATGGTTCAGATTCATTTAGATCAAGGGATGCGAATAAATGTGCATTTAATTTTTACTTTCTATTTTTTTAACTCACCCACTTAAATAAAGACCCACTTAGCCTTTTATTTCCATAGTCACTTTTTCACTTTATAATTCTTCATTGACTTTAATAAAGTCACTTTAAAATTAGAATGTAACTTTATCACTTATAAAGTCACTTTAATATTAGATTGACTTTACCACTTATAGTCACTTTTAGGAGAAGAAGTACATAAGAGTAGACACTTTTCCCTAGGCCAAAGATCAAAGCCATGGGCAACCACTTGTCCTCTGGTACCCAAAATTTAACAGTGCTCTAATCTAGTGGAGAGATAGAGCTTGTTAGTCAAGGCCTTGCTATGTTTGACAATGTAGGTTACGTTGATGCTTATCAATCTAAGATCCTTCTTATGAAAATATTTCAATTTGAGAGTATCTTGTCGTGTCACTATGAATACCTCTGTAGTTAAGAGGGAGTATTGAAAATATAAATAGTGTCGGTCTTCATAATGTAATACAAATGTATCATTGATATACTTATTATATTCATTTATTAAATTCATTATTATTATTTTATTCCTAGTCAAAGCATGTTCTTCATGCTTATAGGGTCAATTGAGTCAAAAGAAAATGTATTATGAGTCAAAGAGATGTAATTGAGTCAATGTCCCATTTGGAATTCCTGTAAAAGAAAAATGAAAAATATTTTATCTCGAGTCAAAAAGAGTCAAAATGTCCTCCACGGCCGAAGTTGGCCCTCCTAGACAAGTCGGCCTAAACAGGTAGCCATTCAACCTCCTAGACATGTATGAATATAAGGAAGTTCGACCTCATTTGATTATTTCATCACTCACATCAATTATTGTGCCAAGACAAAAAGAAAAACTACTGAAGTCAAAGGAGAGATAAGACAAATTGACTTTTTACCTAATTCTACTCACATGCGCGAGTTCTTTCTTCAGTTTTTTGAGGATGTTACAGGACTGAAATTTCAAGGCCCAAAAGTTTAGGAATTTACCAAAATTCAGAGAGTTGACCAGCGTCGACTTTTGTTGACTTTGATTTAATGAAGATGACTTGCAGGAGGGCTAACTTGGGTCTTTGTAGAAATTTTGGTCTTGGTCTTGGGTCTTGGATATCTCACTTTGATCTGATTCTATAAGAAGAGGATTTTCTTTGGTTTTCCCCCTTGTGGGGTTTTTCCCTAGCTTGCAGCCTAATCTCTTGTGTTCTTTGTCTCCTGTGATCTTCATGTTTTGTACATTTTGGTAATTGCTCGATGAAGAGAATATAAATTTAATAAGAAGCCAACAAACAGTGACAAGTAATTAAGTTAAGAGAAATCTACCCTAATTGACAAGCATCTTTATTTCTCAACAAAGCATTGAGAGTGCGGAGCCTCCTAGCAGCACTATTAAATGACACATGTCCAAGACCACCTCCAGGACTCGAGACATTGGTTGACTTTGAACTAAATTTAAGGATTCTTCGAGATGACATATTTGGACCCAGCATGCCCCTAGGTTAGCCTTGACATAACTTGATGGATAGGAGTTGATTCAGAGCCCGGTTGAGGATGGTCTCACACTAAGAGACTAGGGAGGGCTTGTTGCTGGAGAGGAGGCCTTATTTGACAAATGGAGACCCATGAGGACCACTTCATGGCATCCCAATGTTGATTTTGTGTAGCTTGGGTGGTACTCCAAGCCCTAGGGTTCAGGGTTTAGACGGCAAAGCGCCAGAAGAGACGCATGTGGGCTTGGAACCCAAGCATGGGGTTTTGCACCCATCGATATTTGGGCCAAAACCATGAAGAATTTGAGCATGAGAAAAATTTAGATGATAGAGCTTGGCATGCCAGTTCCAACACTTCGAAGATCACTCAATCCGAGCTCTAGAAATGAAGTTATGAATTTTTTAAGTCAAAGTGTGGGTTTGCACAAGAAGTGTCAAGGTCAGCTTAATGTTATTTAGCTTTGTGACAGCTTTTCAAGCCCTAGAATGATGTCCAAGGGAGCCCTTCTTATGTGTATATATAGGAGGTGATCGAGGATATTATTCCTCATCCATTTGTGCAACACTTACATCACAAAGAACTCGTTGGAGGAGAGATAGATCTCTGTTTTGGGCCACATTAAGGAGATAGAACAACGTGGGCATTGAGGGTCTTTTCAGTGCCAAATTCAGGAGGCCGAAGTGCTAATTAGAGGGTCGAGGACTTGTTCTTAAAGGCCGACGCAGAGGAGGTTAGTTTCAAGTCTATTGGGGCTTGTTTGTGAGCTGGAAACTCTGTGTAGAAGGGGTCGTAAGCTACAGAAAGGTTATGTAGTAGGTCGCATGCCATACCACCACAGCGAGGTGATAGCGTGGCAGTTTTGGGGTTGTATTGTCCCGTAATTTTCAGCGTGGAGGTAGAAGGCTCACACAAGGGTAGGTGCAACATTGAAGGATTGTTTTGGTGATTGTTTAAGGATTGTTGCAGTAGTCCAAGGTGGCCTAACCAATCATTTTCATAACAACAGCAAAACAGACTTGGAGCAACAGTTTTTGTCTTATGTTGGGTCAAAGAATTAACTGTTTTTGGATCAATTTGTTGAGCAGCCCGTGGGAGCCAATTTGGAGGCTTGATTCGGTGATCAAGAGCCTTCATTGGAGCAGATCTTGCAGTGGTTGGATTGGGTGTCGTTGATCTATAGGGGGGAAATGTGTTGGCTACCCAAAGTAACCCTAGATAAGTTATCTTGAAGTGACGAAGAAGAGTTGAAGGTTGGGTGAAGATTGGTGCTAAAAGTGCAGCACTTTGATGGGCAAAAGTGACTGCTAGCCTAGCAGATTGGAGCACGGGAATTGGCCAACCTAGAGAGCACATTGGATCAGCCCATGTACACCAAGCAGAAGTGACTTGCAACGGTGTTAGGTGGCAGCCCTCCTGGAGTCTCGATGTGTTGTCCCTTGAAGGACTAAGGGGCAACTAGTGAGCAATAAGAAAGCGAAGGACCGACAGGACAAGATACGACATAGAGTCTGATCAGCATGTTTGTCATTGTATCTTCTACTCCATAGACTGTTGTATTATTCAGTTTGGCTTAATATAACGAAGATTGGATTGTACATTTTTGTACAATATTTGTTAAAAATTGTCTACACTTGTTCATGTGTGATTTACTCCTTTATATTTTCCGCTGTGCAAAATAGTTCTTATTGAGATTCTTGGTTTGGTAGGGTCAGTGATTCCAAGATTCTAACCTAGACCCAAGATTGTGGAAATTCAACGCCCAGATGGATTTTTGGACGGCACAAGAGGTATTGAGGTGAAGTTGAGGGCCAACCCTCAAATCCTGGACCATACAAGCATCTGCACCTTCTTGGACACCTCATCACCTTTGGACATGGCATTTGGAGCACTTATGTTGGATGACATCATCTTTTTGGACACTACGGCTCATATGTGTGGGAAAAAAATTTCGCCTATTTTGATAAAGCTATTGGGTTGGCTAGTAACCCAAGCACATTTAGCAATCTAACCTCTTATTAGGGGCTTTGTAAATTAAAATTGGATGACCTAATCCTCGTATAAATAGAGGATAGGTCAATCTCATTGTTCATCATCACTTGTGACTATTTTCAGCCCTCTTAGATAATTTCAGCCTAGCTTGTATCTTGTGGAGATGTTAATCAATGGTGAATTTTGCTATTGGAATTATTTCTTTGGCTATGGAGATGTAATATTGAAGCAACAAAAGCTTCTTCACGCATTCTATCTTGTAAGAGTACCTTGGATTTGATAAATCTTTCATTTTTGTGCCTAATGTATGGAAAGGTTAATTATTTGGGGCTTCTATTGTCCTAGCTATTGTTGAAAATCTTTTTATGGATTTCAAATGATGGTATTGCATGCATTACTCACTTACAGAATGTGAATGGGAATCCCATTGGCGAATCTTTCAAGTTTCAACTACCTCTCCCAATTGACTTTGTTCCCTCACAAAAGTGATAGTTGGGGTTTTAAAATCTAGGGTTTCATTATTCCCTTACTCCTTGCCAAGATCTAACAAAATCTTACACTCCCATAGACTTCATCACCTAAGGACTAGGCATTGGCCTTGGTCATTTGGTTGGTCATCCATAAAAATCACACCAGAACCTCATTTTATCTCCTTAAATCTGATTTCAGCACCTCAAGGATAAGTTGCTTGCTAGGGCTAAGGTACGAATCTCAACTAGGGTTGAATTTGTTGGCCATTGGGAGGATTCAACAATTGAAGGAAAGGTGATTGCCTCAAAATCAACTCCTTTTAGTGGCTAATCCATCCATATTAGGGCTAAAGTTCCATGCCCTAGGTAGATTTTGCCCTAGAAAAGCCCTAGTTTGCCCTAGGCTTCAACTTGGGGCTTATTCAAGGCTTCTTGTTCCATAGGTTGAAGTTATACATTATTCGAAAACCTTTTCTTGGCCTTGTGATCCTGTGTTGATCTATTTACCTTGTTGTTTCTCAAGCCGTAGGCCACTTTAAGCCCTAATTAGACATATTGGAGGATGTGGATTGCCCTATCATGCTTGCTAAGCCTTTTTCTTAGGTAGAGTTTTTCTCCACAAGCCTATCTTGTCACCTTATCCCTTGTACTTGACATATCCTTATAGGTTACCTACTATAGGGAAGCCTCCCTAGTGGTGAAAGTTCAGAAAACAGCAATTTGCGGTGACAATGGGCCATACCTCATATTGTTGTCCCTTAATATAGTTCTTGCCTTGCGAGCTTCCCTCACAAGACCTGCTAGATTTTGAGACAACAGAGCCTAAAGGAGTGACATGGGTAACATTATCCCACTCCTAATAGATATCAGGAAGGTGGATCAGGAACAAGCAGAATCACTCCTAGCATCCAAGGTTCGAGAACACTCAATGGAAGGAAAGAAACTAGTGATGTATATCTAAGAAAATCTTCTACAGTGAAAATTTTCCTAAGTGGCCCTATTACTCCTAGGAGCCACTGTTGTGGCACAATTCAAAGCTTGAGTAGTGTAGGCCAAGAAGCCATGTTGGGAAGTTCATGTGCTATCCAGCTAAAGTGGTTGTAAGGTGTTTTACTCTCCTAATTGCCTAGAACGGAATAAAAGAATGTAATGTAGGTGCATATAATGAAAAATATCTAAAGTAGGCATTGTCTGAGAGAAAGTTCCTCCCTAATATACAAGACAAGGTATTATAATTGCAGTATATGGAAAATGCCAATAATGATCTGCTCAAGTATTTATAGAGAAAATCAAACTTTCCTCTAATCCCATAATAGATTGGACACTTCAAAATAGGCTTTGTTGGAGATTATGGTCATATTTAGAACTTAGGACATAAAAGAATAACAAATGCTAACTAATAAACTGTTGTAATTATGGGGCATGTAATGTAGCCATTAATGTAGTTGTTAATAGTTCAGTACTTGAGAGTTATGTAATGTATTGCATCATCAAATAAATGTATAAATACACTCATTCTAATTCATATGTGTTATATTACATGCATGTGTGTGCAAAATCTGACATGGTATCAAAGCCCTATTTTAATACCACCAGTCCTTCAACCTGGTTTTCCTACCAGTTCCAATCCAATCCCATTTCAACCCTGGGCCGGTACTGGTATTGTTGACTTTGGTTCTAGATACTAACTTGTCACTAAGACTAGCATCCTTGAATATTGAGAGGGTGTTCTCATTTCTTGGCTGATTTTATTTTTAGTAAGTAGTAAAAGTTAAAACCAATTTTCAAAAAGGATAGGTATTTGCCTAAGTTTGCACAATTCATCCATTTCACCATTAAGGATGTTATTCCATTACAAATAGCAGAATTATGACTAGTGAAATATCTCAACCACGGTTGACATGGTGAGAAGAACAGAAGTTAGGCATTTGACTTTTTCCAACTAGCCCATGCTGCTAGTCCACAGCCCCAGCATATGCCAAAAGGCCTTTATTATTATTTGTCACTGACATACCTTGTGTAGTTTTGAAAAACTGATCGTCTCACCTAACTATGTCACTAGTCCAAAGACCCAACATATGCCAATATGCTTTTGTTATTATTTGTCATTGCCATACCTGACATATGGTTTGGAAATATTGATGCAACCATTTGCATATCTACAATGCATCAATAACACAAATATATAATATATTTGTGTTTGTTGTATGTATCCCATTCAAAATATAGTAATTAGAATGTCCAATGTGGAAGTCGTGACCAATTAGAATCTTGTATGTGTTTGCACCTTGAAACTCTTAAACTAATCTATAGCGACAACAAGCATTTAATTTAAAATAGTTCATGACTATGGATAAGACATTAATATTAGAAAAAAGGAAAAGAAATATAGATCAAATTCTTGAATGTTGTAAGAATTATATGTATTACAATGCTTTGACTTGTGCCAAATTTATCTCACACATAGGAAAACAATGACTTGTGTCACAATTGTAAGAATCACAGTCTACCTCAAGCTCTGAAGCATTTGACGCAGCAGCTTCAAGTGCATCAGAATCCATATCAACTGCAATTACATGCCTGTTTATGACAAGAAATTCCAAGAAAGGTTTTAAGAGATAAGGCACAGAAATACATATATAGTGAGTTACCAAGATATAAAATTTTCCCTATGAATTCAATCCACATATTATTGTCTATGAAGCTGCAAACAAAATGTATGTGTCTGATAGTGCACATTTTTAAGGAAACAGAAAAGTACAACACAACCAAAAATGTGAATCAAATCAAACAGATATAAATGAATACACAAGTTGGTTTTACAGAACGTATGACTAACTGCTAACATTATACCCTATAACACAAATGTTAATGGTATCAAGCTAATCATTGTTGAAAAATGTAACTCGGTTCGGTCTTCATAAGGACATGTGTAATTGTGATTTTATGTAATTGATGTAAAGAAGAAAAATAAAATTATTTTTGTAATGCTTGAATCATGGGCTTCATGATCAAGGAATTTTATTTTAGTTAAGGCTCCAATTGTGAGCTTTTAGGATTAGTCATCATGTCATAAAGTCTATAGAGTCAATGCCAAAGATGAAAGACCCATTTGGGCATATTATATATTGTAAAGAACAAAGTTAATTATGTTACAAACCCTCCAAGACCTTGTCACAAGCTCCCCCACATGTCTGCATTCAAAAGAAGAAAAAGGATGCTCCTTGATGGCAAGCCGGATTACCTATGGCACAAGTCGGCTTATTTGATGGATGAACCACTATATAAATGCAGCTCAGCCTTCATTTGAGGACAGAATTTTGGTCAAGGCAATCTGAACCAAGAAAAGGTGCGAAGGTCTCAAGAGAGAAACCTCATCATTAAGAGAAGGAAAGAAGAAGAAAACCGAACCATTTTCAGATCTGTTTTTTGGTTGATCCACTCCACACATGCGAGGAGTAGGTGTTGTCCACTGCAGAAGAAACAGGATATTACAGTCAAACTTGAAGGTAAGATAAAGGTGAAAGATAAGGCGGATCTCAAGCCGAGTTGCCAAGGAAGAAGTATCCTTCTAGAGCGAGGAAAAATCAAGGTTTAAAATTGGTCAATCACAGGTACTAGGGTTTCTGAATTAGGGCCGATCTGAAACAAGGGAACGAAATATAAAGGATAGCCGAGCTAATGAGGAGAAGGAAGATATTTGACCATCGTTGACTCAAGGAAGAAAAGGAAGGCTTGTGACTTATTCTTGGAGAGGTTGGTGTGTCAATGGTCTTGGTCATGGTCTTGGTATTTGTCAATTGAAGTCTCTATAAGAACAAGAACTTATTCTCAAGTGGGAGTGGTTTTGGCCCTCGCTGATCGCCTATATTTTGTTTCTCTTCTCTCTTTATTGTTTATGTTTTGGTAGTTTTTTTATGAAGAAGAACACTATAATAATATGACTAAAGAGAAGATCCTAATCTAAAGAAGTAAAAAACATTCACAAGCAGTTACCATTATAAGAGAAATCTCCTAATCCTAATGCTGCAGATTTCTCAACATGGTATCATACCTAAGGTGACAAAATAGTGGAAGGGCATATCATCAAGGGACACTCAAGCATTCAAGGACCAGAGGGCATCAAGCAAATCTAGAAGATCATCTTGAAGTCAAAATCTACAGAGAAGTATCAAAACCCTAGATCCAAGAAGAAGGCTACACCGGAAGAAGTCTTAAAACATCATCAAGAAAAAGAAGACAAGGGCCCTACTTCTACTCAAGTTGAAGGGATCTACAAATCAAAAGTAACTTGAAGTCTACTTATCCAAAAAGAAGCAAGATCAAGGACGTTGTCATCATCAAGAGGTTGTAAGGGAATCTCCCTCTCATCGAAGATCCTAACCTAAAGAAGTAAAAAGCATTCACAAGCAGTTATCATTATAGGAGAAATCTCTTGATCCTAATGCCCTAGATTTCTCAACATGGTATCATAGCTAAGGTGACAAAATAAAGGGAGGGCTTATCATCAAGGGACACTCAAGCATTCAAGGACTAGAGGGCATCAAGCAAATCTAGAAGACCATCTTGAAGTCAAGATCTACAGAGAAGTATCAAAACCCCAGATCCAAGAAGAAGTCTACACTGGAAGAAGTCTTAAAACATCATCAAGAAAAAGAAGACCAAGGCCTACTTCTACTCAAGTTGAAGGGATCTACAAATCAAAAGTAACTTGAAGTCTATGTATCCAGAAAGAAGCAAGATCAAGGACGTTGTCATCGTCAAGAGGTTGTAAGGGAATCTCCCTCTCATCGAAGCAAGGATTTCATCTCAAAAGGAAAATCCTTATCCTTGGATAAGATCATTCAAGAAGCATCAAGACACCAAGGAGTCATCATCAAGCATAATCAACAAGGACATCATTATCAAAGGATCTAAGGTGAACTCTCTCTTTTTGGAGCCAAGGATCACTCTTGAAGTGAACTACCTTCATTAAGAAGTTTTCTAGTATCTACATCATCATCAACAAAGGAATCAAGTTGAAGAATTCATCTTCACTTGAGAAGTAAGTACCTTTACATCTATAATTAAATCTAGTAAAATGGCTTCACTTTGCAAGGAGATCAACAAGTTGGTTGGGTCCTCAAACTTCCTTGCATGGAAAAGGACAGTACACTTAGTCCTCGAGGAAAATGAAGTTAATGATCATGTGAATGGAAAGATATCCAAACCATTTGAAGGGAGAGCACTATCGAAATATATAAAAAGGGATCTTAGGGCTCAAAGGATTCTTAAAGAATCCATCAAGGATTCCCTCATCCCCTATATAGCAGAGATGGAGATGTCAAAAGGGATATATGATAAACTAGTAGAACTATTCTATGAAAGCACAACAAGAAAGATCATATCACTAAGATCTTATCTATACAAATTAAAAGCATCAAAGGATGAAGGGATATCTACATGTCTTTCAAAAGCATCTCAAATAGGAACCAACTTCAAGATCTACGAGAGATGATATATGATAAAGAAATGATCACCATTGTTCTAAATGCACAAACCGATGAACAAGGTAACCTTGTATCAAATGCCTATGAGGAGAAGAAAGCTATCCGATTCAATAATATGTGGTCTCTATGCAAGATAGAAGACGACAGGTTGAAGGAAAAAAGTGTTAGAAGGATCAAATGAGAAGATTCAAACATTTGTTGAAGGGAAAGGGAAGTTTGGGAAATTTGGTACCTCAAAAAAGTCAGAAGAACATGATTGAAGTTCAATGCTATGGATGTCAAGAATATGGGCATTATAAGAAAATTTGTCCTAAGCTAAGGAAGGACAATATCAAAAGAAGAGATGAAGCCCATATCAACAAAGAAGTGGAGAAAGCTGAAAAGAAGTCCAAGAAAGGGGAAGTAAAAGATCTCTCTTATGATCATAGTTTTAAAAACTGGTCGATTCATTGGCCGACTGGGTCAAACCGGCAGAAAAACTCGGTTAAGGCCATCATTTCGCCTGAAAACCAACAAAATCGGTGCTAACCGGCCAGTTAAGGACGGAACCGTCCGGTTTATGGACAAATTGGTTGGTTTCATCCTAAACTGACCAATTCATGGCCAAGGCCATGGCGGACCCACCGGACGCGGTTTAGGAAGGTTTTGGGTGGTTTTGGAGGGAAAACAATGGTTGTTTCCCTCCAAAAACACCCTCTCCAAGCCTTTAAAAGGAGTTTACCCCTCTCATTTGTCTCGCACACCTCATTTGGAGTTTTTGTGAGTTTGATTGGGAGCTTGGAGAGTGTTGAGGTTTTATTGGAGCAGTCACCTCAGAGACTTGGAGTTGGAGTTGGAGTTGAAGCTATTTTGGAGATAGTTTGGAGTTGTCAATAGAGTTGGCATCTGCAAGATGAGGCTAAGGAAGCTAGTTTGCATTTCCAGGTAAGGGTTTTCACTTGAAAAATTCCTCATTTCACTGTTGTCCATGTATTAAATTTTTTTCTATGTTCTATGTTATTGCTATCAAATCTCTAGTTCTATGCTATCAAATTTTGTAGGCTACAATGTGAATTTTTTTTCCTAAATTTAGCTTCAGTTTTCCATTTATCTCAGCTACAAAAAAAAATTAAATGCTAGATTTCTTTGCAAATTTTAATTATTTCAAGCCAACATGGCTCCAAAAGCCAAAGACAATGCATGGGCTCATTGTGATGTGACTGATGGAAAAATGATATTCAAATTTTTCCATAAACCTATTGGAGGTGGGGGTATTCTCAAATCGAAACAACACTTGGCTAGGATAAGAGGCCAAGTAAATCCATGTGAAGCACCAAATGAAGTGTTAAGTCCTGATAGGGCATAATACCTTTCTAAGTTTGAAAAGTTTGAGGAGAATAAGGCTAGGGAGAAAGCCATCCAAGATGAAATTGCAACGAAGAGGGAATTATTAGAAGCCATGAAAGAGGGTGGGTATGATGATTATGAGATTCAAGACTCCTCCTCTATCCCTTCCACCAATGACCCCTTTCACTATATTCCTCCTTCTCTTGGCCAACAATCAAAAGGAACAAAGAGACAAAACATCCAAAGTTATTTCTCATCCTCTACTAATCCCACTTCCTCCCAGCCAAGTCGTCAACCCACTTTGGATCAACATCGGAAAAAACAATGCAAAGAAACTTCTTATCAATACATTCCTAAATGGTGGTATGATGCAGTATCCCATTTAATGTTGCTCGCTCACCTTATTACCAATCTATGTGGGACTATGTTATAGCTGCAGGAAAGGGCTTCAAAGGCCCTAGTATACATGACTTGAGGGGAGCTCGTTTGCAAAAAGAGATTTATTCCATTGATGAGTATTTGGCTGAGTATAGAGAGTCATGGCTCAGAACAGGTTGTTCCATCATGTCAGATGGATGGATCGATGGAAAGAACCGCACTATCATTAATTTCCTTGTTTCTTGCCCTCACGGAACCATGTTTTTGAGATGAGTTGATGCTCTGATAAGGTGAAGGATGCAACCCTTCTATTTGAACTTTTTGATGACCTTATTCAGGAAGTAGGGCAGCGAAATATTGTGCAAGTCATCAGTGATAATGCCTCAAACTATGTTCTTGTTGGAAAGATGCTTGAGTCCAAATATAGGACCATATTTTGGACTGTATGTTGCACATTGCATAGACCTCATGCTTGAGGACATAGGCAAAGTGGAGTGGGTTAAAAACATTGTAGAGCATGCCAAGTGCATTACAAAATACATTTACAACCACTCATGGGTATTGAGCCTAATGAGGAAAAACATTAGGGTCAAAGACCTTGTTACGACTGCAATTACGAGATTTGCAACTCACTTCCTCACGTTGCAATGTCTCAATTCTCAATAGAAAAACCTGCATTATGCATAAAATGTTTTCTTCTGATGATTGGACTAAATCTCGGTGGGCTTGCAGACAAGATGGCAAAGACACCAAAAAGAAAGTTTTTGACAATTATTTTTGGAAAAGGTCTGTAGGGCTTGTGAGAATTACCAAGCCCCTTGTTATGGTACTAGTGATGGTGGATAGGGAATAATTGGCCATGGGCTACATTTATGAGGCTATGGATCAGGCAAAGGAGGAGATACAGACAGCTTACAAGGATAGGTTAGCTAAATATGGCCATATATGGGAGATCATTGATAATAGATGGAACAATCAACTCCATTGTCCTATACATGCAACTGGGTATTTTTTGAACTTGAAGTATCATTATAAAGCTCGGCTAGGATATCTACAAGATGGGAAGGTCAGAGCTGGATTGATTGATTGCTTGGAGCGCATGGTCCCTATCCATGCAGACCAGTTAGAAATACATAAACAAGTTACTATTTTCAGTATGGCAGCTAGTACCTTTGGAAAAAACTTGGCAAAGATGGCAAGAGATGTGGAAAATGTAAGCAATTCCAATTTTTTTTCTTTTCAAGTTAAATTGTTTACAAATTTACAATTCAAATTACCTATAATTACTTGTAATTTGTAAATAGGTAATGAAATGAACTAAATTACTAATTAATGTTTTTTTCTTCGCACCACATTGGTGGGAATCATTTGGTGGCCAATGCCCTCAATTGCAAAAAATTGCAATTAGAGTCCTTAGCCAAACATGTAGTGCTTCAAGTTGTAAGCCTAATTAGTCTGTTTTTGAGCGCATACACACGAAGAAGAGAAATCATTTGGAACAAAAACGGTTAAATGATCTTGTCTTCGTGCAATACAACCTACGACTAAGGCGGAACCAAATGATGAACAAAACACTTGATCTAGATCCCATCGTGTTGGACGATATTGATCCAAAACCAAAATGGGTGGAGGAGATTGAAGACCTTGTGTTTGATGCTGATTTTGATATTGACATGGCATTAGCAGGGGGTGAAGCAGATTTGGTGGTGCCATCAAAACCAAGATTAGTAGTCGCATCAAGGAAAGGCAAACAACCAGTCGAAGGCACTAATCGTGCAGCTCGACCAACTTGTGCTTCCATTAGGTCCACTTCTATTGTTATTGGTGGCAAATCTACTGACAATAGAGAAAATTTTAGCCTAAAAATGCCCATGAAAATTTCACGTACATAATATGTAAACCAATCAAAATCCTTTAAATTTAAAAAGAGTACATGTAAATATTTTGGAGGGAAAATTAAAAAAACTACTTTTTTAATTGTATTTTTGGCTTATCTCCTTATAGTTTTACTCAAATTTCATGTGTAGATACTCGTTGGATGCAGAATCAAATTCCGCATCCAACGAGTACCCATTATGCATACTTTTGAGAAAACTTGCATTGATAAACATTGAAGGTACATTAAAAAAATGTGTTCAACACGTTTTTTTAATGTTTCTTCAATTTGAACACATTTTTTTAATGTTTCTTCAATTTTTATCAATGTGGGTAATCTTAAAAGTATGCGCAATGTTGGAAATACTGAGAGGGGGGGTGAATTAGTATTTCTTTTCAATTGTTATTTTTACTAGTTAAGACTTTCCACAATTGCAATCAGAAAATAAATAATAGAAATTTTATTAGGAACAAATGAGCACACCAATCCTCTTTTTACAATAGTTTGAGTACAATAATGTTGAGGGCACCAACCCTTCAATTCACCAGGCTCCAACCTATTTCCAAGCTCCAACTTGAGCTTTACGAGGCTCCAACCTCTAGGGCTCCAACCCTATCTACCTCAAGGCTCCAACCTTATATTTAAGAGGCTCCAACCCTTCAATTTTTAACAAATAGAATGTGTGAATGACTTACTTCAATAGTCGAACAACTGCTCCATAAGACTGCACCAGACTTCTACCTTGTCCACTATCCAAGATCTGAGCTTCAAGTTCTTCACTTGTTCAATCCTCCAAGTTCATCATTGTTCTAGGCTCCAAATTCTTTATTGTTCAAATCTCCAACCTTATCACTGTTCGAGTCTTCAAATTGTTCATACCTCTAATATCACTGTTCAAACATCTAAGTTTTGATAGTTGTGATTGTTCATTGGTTTGGGCCCTCAACCAAAATTAGTTTCTCCAATTCTGATGTTTGTTGTCCCTGAAGTCCTTTAGCCATAGGCCTAAGCACTGACCCTTCCGAGCAGCTTCCAGATGACTGTAAGATGGTCAAAGTTTCTTATTGGTGATTGTCCAAGCTTGCACTTCGAGCTACCACAAGACAACCACAGGTCCGAGCACCTTCGAGCCTCTCCACAACTGCTCGAATAGAGACTGGGTCTCGATCTAGGGAACGAGAAAGGGAAACATACTTATGTAGCACTTAGTACGATGAATAACAGGCAAACAGGACTATCCATAGGTCGATCAAGGCAGAAGAGCATTATATAAGTGTTAGTCGAGGAAAATTGCTCAACATAGGCTTATTACAATGAAGCATATTCTATAATTTGAACTCACAATACTACCACAGTTTTTGTCCAAACCCGAGCCTTCAACCGAGCTTGAAACAGTCACACAAGTCCGAGCTAACCCGAGCTCCACAGTCAGTAGTTTGAGCTCCTTTAACACTGGTTTGGGCCTCCAAAACTGATTTAACTTGACTGTAATCTCTACAATCCGAGTTGTTGTAGGGTAACAGTCCTTTGTAATGATAATCGAGCTTCCACAGATGTGCTTATCCGAGCTTGGCACTCTACCCTCCACAGATAATTGTCCACTAGTACGAGTTTGAGGGAACCCTAATACAAAACTTCCACAGATCTGAGCTACTGTTGATCGTTCACAAGGATTGTAGTCTGAGTTTAAGAGGACACCAGAAATTTCCCAACCATTAACTGTCCTCCTAGGCCTCCTAAGTTCACGAGATGTGAACTCTTCATTGTTTTGTATTTTTGTGTTATTCTTCACCGAATTGATTGCTTGAAACAAAGTTTTAAACTTGTATTTGTACTAGTTTTTTACCATAAATGAAGGGGCACGTCTCTTGGTGGTGAAGTTGACTTATACAAGTAGGCTTAGCTCCGCTAGGGTAAAGAATATATTATATCATCTTAAAAAATCATTTTCTCCCAAAGTAAGAAGAGTTAGAGGATGAGTAAGGGCTTGTTGGAAAGGGGAAAAAGTCCTCTATAAGTTGGTGAAACAATCATTTTAAGATGATGTCTCAAAATGTTAATAAAATTATTTTTCTTTATGATTATTCTAGAATTGTAGTACAGACCTTGGGGTTTAGGATTCCTCATGCATTAAGTCATTGGGACTAGGATATTAGAATTAGAGAAAGTTGTGAATCTAGGCATAAGGGTTAGGGCATCTTCATTAGGGCTCCAAGTGTGACCTTCAACAATCATCCATGTCATCATTATCTACATCAGTGCTCATATTGACATCAACGACAATTTTGACCAACACATAATGGATACTCATTGGATGCAGAATTTGATTTTCCATGCAATGAGTGTCTATACTTGAAATTTGAGTAAACCTATAAGGAGATAAGCCAAAATACAATGAAAAAAAGTAGTTTCCTTTTTTTCCCTCCAAAATTCAAAACTATTATTTTATTATTTTCCTATTATTTTATTATTTTTCCTTAGGAGGCCACTTTTAGGTTGAAATTTCCTCTAATGGGTTGCAGATGAGCCTGAGGCATCTCCAAACTCTGAACCAGATGATGTTTATGTAGCTCCTGATGATGATCCTGTGTTTAGTAGTGGCGATGAATTTGATGATTGATCATATGTAGAGTCTAGACTTGTGGCCTTGTAGTAGGGAAATGGCCTCATAGCTTGTAGCTTTGTTGTTGGACTTTATAGGCCATTTAGAGCCTCATTGCCTATGTATTTTGTCGATGATATGTATTGCACTCAGTGCCATTTTGATATATTCACATTTACATGGTATATAAATGAACAAACTTCGCATATTTTGTCTCTATTGGCTTGGAATCAGGGTTTTATATCTTTAAAAAAAATCATGAAAAAATAATTATTTAATGTATTTTTTTTAAAACCGGTTCATTGAGATCTGACTAGTCCCGGTTTGATCGGTTCCAGTTTGAAACCCGGCTTATTCGGTGGAACGGTCTAGTCATCGATTCTAGTTTTTAAAACTATGCTTGTGATTGAGATAGTCTTCCTCATCAAGTCCTTTTCAACTTTGTATGTTTAAGTTTTCTATTCTAATTATGGCTATCATAGGATGCATCATGGCATCACAGAAGCATTGAAAGCAAGACCTCGTGACTTCATCATAGAGAAGCATGAAAGATGGCTGAAATAGAAGTCTATGGCAGTCACCCATGGAAGGATATAGCTCTTGGTAACTTCATTAGAAACATAAGTGGCACTTATGGGAAAAAGGGAAAAAGTCATCTAGTACAAATCTCATCATTCATCAGTCAAAAGGAAACATTTATTGCATAAGGATCCTCAAGATGCTCTGATAGAATCTTCATCAGAAAGTTCACCGATTAAAAGGAGAAGCAAGTGTTTCATCAGGAACTCCAATTTGTGGGGATTCATGGGATTATATCGAGAGAAGTCAATCGGGTCAAGGAATTCAAAATATTACAATCAAGGAAGTTGTTTACGGAAGTCTAGATGACCTAAAGGAAAATGAGGTATGTATGCTTGTATTTGATAATCGAGAGTCATGTCATACGATTGCAGGTAACATGAACAAATGCTCTACCTTGAGAGCATGATCGAAAGAAATTATCTCCTCCTTATGAAAGAATTCAGGAAGGCATGGATCACACATTGATTAGATGAAATCAACATAATATGTCCTCATATGAAATATGAAGTGGTTGACAAAAATGGAGGAACTTTGACTGGAAGTTCCTAAGAAGAAAATGTGTGAAGAAAGAAGGGAAAGAGAGTAGGTAATATGCAACTATGTAGAAGACAATCAACATCCAAGGACTAAAACATTTCACTAGGATATCTCCATGAAAGATATGAAGACTCTGATGAAGTCTGAAAAAGAAAAAGACCCTTGACAGTATATATCTTTTGGAGATGTGTCAATGTGTATGCATGATGCTGATGCAAACTGGTAAGATGTCATCATAAAAGACCATCACAAAGGTAATTTTGATTTAATGATTCATTTTTTATTTTATTTTTTAATAATATCTGGATGGGCTTATGCAAGGCTGCCAATGAAAGAGCTATCGATGTTGGAAAACCACTGGTGACCATGTAGCTGGATGAAATATCCTTAAGGAAACATGGGATGAAAAAGCCAGCATGGCATGAAGGATGGCCAAATATGGAATGATAGATCATTTTCCGATGAAAGGAATGGTGACATGACTTACTCATGGATGAAAGTGATGGATAGTTTGTGTCCTATGAAGAAGTATCCAAAGGATGTAGACTCGATGACAAAGAAGAAATTTATGACATCAAAGGAAGGAATTCTACAAGCAGTTGGCTGTCCCATGATCTCCACCTGACGAGTTGTTGAAAGCAAGTCCCTGGTCAAGAGGGAGCTTGGAGAAGACCCTGATTAAGAGTGAGCTTGGGTACATTCCTTTTATGGAAAGGTTTGGTCATCCCTGGCTAAGAGGGAGTGACAAATATGGTTTTCTACTTCATGTGTCATGCACTAGAGCAGGACTAACAGTCGTAAGACTTAGTGAAGGCCATGAGGAGAGATAGACACATCATTCTCATCTTCACTTGGGAAGATAGAATGGAGGATTGGGTAAACATCTGGCATCTAATACTCCTCAAGGATGAGTTAGGGAATCGAAAATAAGAGTAGTCATAGAGGACCAATAATATTTGAGAACTGGGAATCCAAGATAAGAATAGTCCTAGTGGAACACACTCTAAGAACGCGGGTGGAGTATGTTCCAAGAGAGACAATGATGAGGGTGTTTATACATCATTGGTCTCGCCAGCATTGTGCTCTAATCTTGTGGAGAGAGAGAGAGTTTTTAGTCAAGGTCTTGCTATGTGAAAATGTTGGTTGATATTATGCTAAACAGATGGGTTACCAATCCGACTCTTCTTATGAGAATTCTTCAGATTGAGAATGACCAAGTATCTCATATGGATTATGAATACCTCCCCACTTAAGAGGGAGTGTTGAAAAATATAACTAGGTTTGGTCTTCATAAGGACATGTGTAATTATGATTTTATGTAATTGATGTAAAGAAGAAAAATAAATTTATTTTTGTAATATTTTGCAGGAAACATGGGTCCCACCATCGTTTCAGCAAAGAAGCGAAACGGAAACTCATTTCGTCCTACCGTACGGCCTGGAAATGCGTTTTCGGCCGTACTAGTACGTTTCTCGTTGAGGAAACGTGCCCAGTACGGCCAAAAATGAGTTTACAAGTCGTACGGTTGCGTTTCTATTGATTTAACTTGTGTTTTTTTTTTTTTTTTGGTTTGCGTGTGTTTTAATATTTTTTTAATTCTTGAAAGTGTCCTTTGGATGCTTCTAGATGGTTATCTCAACTTATAAAAAAACTCTCACCTCATTCTCTCATCACACGAATTGAGCAAGTCATTTCACTCTGATAAGGGCGATTTTAGCAAGGAAGAAAGAGGAAGACAATAGTGCTTCAGCTAGGGCTTTTTCACCAATGAGCAAAGGAGATTTCAGCAGCAAGAGAAAGAGATTTCAAAAGCAGATTTGGAGTGCGAAGTTTCCAGCTAAGGCATTCTTGGTTTTTGGCTCAGCTACAGCCATATTTCTCTTATTTTTTGTGGCATTTTGGAGTAGCTTCAACTACACAAAATTAATTTGGGTAAGAAGCATTCAATTTCTTAGTTTTTTCCCATTGTTTCTTCTATTTTTCAAGGGTTTATGCTACCAAAATTATGAAAAAGTTTTTTATTTATAGAATTTTTTTTTTTTATTTTTTTTTTTGGCAGCAATGGCTTCCATCCAAGGTTCAAGTTCAAGCCCCAAGTCCAACCCAAGGGTTGAATATTATCCTCTTTGGAGGCATGTTCAGAAGCTTCAAATATGTGGAGGTGGTGGCTCATGGGAATAGCGATGTAATCTTTGCAGTAATTCTTACAGTGGCTCTTACCCAAGAGTGAAGGCACATCTTTTGCATGGAGGAGGACAAGGGATTGCAGGTTCCACAAAAACATCAGACCCTGTGGTGAGAAGGGAATATCAAAGAGAGCAAGATCAGGCAGATGGAATTAAAAGAACGCATGATGAGCTTAGTCAAGCTACTACTAAAGCTCCAGCAAACATTGAGCCAAGGATTGTAGCTGAACCAAGGAAGAGGAGAGCCACTCAACAACTAGAACAACCACCATCCAGAGGGGCATCCAATATAGTTCAAGATAGCAGAATTGCTAAATTGGTGAATGTGCAAGCAAGAGAAGAAGTTGATTCCAGAGTGGCTAGGTGCATCTATGCATGTGGTATCCCATTCAATGTTGTTCGCTCTCCTTACTAGCAAGATATTGTTGAAATTTTTTGAGTGTTGAGGTAGCTTCGGATGTGCTCTAGCTTCCAAACTTTGTGGAGGAACTAGAGTACATGAGATCTTTAAGACCCAAAAAGGGATTTGAGAAATTCCATCCGGTTTAAGAGAAAATTAATTAATTAATATTTTTAATTAAAGACCCTAAGTCTAACTTAGGAAAATTAAAATATTAAAGGAAATTAATTTAAACATGTCATGGAAATGACTTAAATCACACAGATCAAGCTTTCTTTTAATCTTAGCCATCGATTCAAGATTAGATCATGGTCATTGGTTTCCCAACGAGAAAAGTATAAAGGAAAGGCTTGGGGTCAGTAAGAACATACACACAAAGGTAGAGCACTGAGACTAAGCTAGAATTCTAGGGTGGGTTTGCTAAGAATTTCCATAAGTGTTTCCGCTGCAACGAGGAGAAGTATTAGCTAGGGGGATGATATGATCCCAGAGCCAAGAGTCAGCAAGAGGCAGAGAAGCAGCAAGCAAGAGCAACGCAGAGTAGCAGAGGCTACGAAGCAGCTACACAGCGCGGAGAGTTTCAGCCATAGTATTAAAAACCAGTCGTTTTGAACCGGAATCCGATCAAACCGGCCGGTTCATTAGCTGACCGGGTCAAACCGATAGAAAAACTGGGTTCAACCCTCCTCTTCGCCATAAAAACCGGTCCAACCGGTGCTAACCGGTCGTTTTATGGTCAAACCGGTCAGTTCCATCCTAAACCGATCGGTTCATTGCCAGGCCAACTATGGACCCCACATAATGCAATTTTTTGAGTTTTGGAGCTTTTTTGAGGGAAATTTAGGGTTTTTTTACTCCTAAAATATCCCCTCTAAGAAAAGCATGCTTACTCTCCCATTTTCCTGACACGTCCTGTTGGCAATTAATGGTAATGTTAAATTCTTAAAGTAAAAGGATAAAAATTAAAAATAATAAATTTTTAACATTAACATGAAATGACTCAGGAAGTTTAAGAGTGGTTTCGACCTCATTGGATTTCATATGGAGAAACTAGAATTTTAGATTTCACTCAAAATTCAGCAGACTTAATGGTTTTCAGGGTTTCATGGTTTGGGGATTTGCAATGTTTACATTTGATTCTATCATGTGTAAGGGTATGAGATTGGCATTTGATCAAGAGCATGAAGTCCTTTAAGAACCCTGATGTTGGTGGCATTGATTGTTGAACTTTGTTGATGTTGGTGGTATTGATTGTTGAACTCCCCTACGGTGGCCTTAACAAGAATGTACCCTTCAGTCAAAGTAAAACAATTGGTTAGGCATGCTAATCTTTTTCTACCGCATTTTAAGGTTGAGGAGATGAACCCTTCACTCAAACCAAAATCATTGGTTAGGCATGTTAAACTTTTTCAATTTCTATCATGTTATAAGGTTGAGCAATCCAAGTTTGAAGACTTTGAGCTAAATGATGTTTATGTATCTCTTGTTGATGATCCCATTTCTAGTAGCGATGAATCAATGATCAGTTTCATGAGAGACCATGTTGCTCAGTGATTTGTAGTTTTGACGTCTATTTTTGCTACTACTACTACTACTACTAACTAATAAAGTTGTAGAGGAGTTTTAGGAGTCCTCAAACTTTGAGCCATGTTATTTATGTAGCTCATGTTGATGATCCCTTGTCTAGTAGTGGTGATGATTTTGATCATGATGAGGAGTGATCATGTTGTTGATCACTAATATGTAGTCTTGTATTAGGCCAATGGCCTCATAGCTTGTAGCATTGTTTTTGGACTTTATGGGCCATTTGGAGCCTCATTGCTTATGTATTTTTCGATGATATCTATTGCACTCGGTGCCATTTTGATATATTCACCTTTACTTGGTATATAAATGAGCAAACTTTGCATATTTTGTCTCTATTGGCTTGGAATCATGGTTGCAAGTCTTAAAAATAGTTTTTTTTATTAAAAATAATTATTTAATGTATTTTTTTAAAAATCAGTTCATTTAGACCTGACCAATACCGGTTAGATCGGTTCCAGTCCGGTTATCGATTCATTAGGTCCATCGATCCGGTCACCGGTTCCGGTTTTTAATACTATGGTTTTAGCCGCTACGCAGGCCTAGAAAGGGCAGTGCAGAGGCAGCAGGGTGCCATTAGGGTTACGCGGAGGCCAGCGAGGGCAGCATAAGGACTGTGTCACCCAGTCTGGGGTTACGCAGCCCTCTCTTGAGCAGCGCAGGGGCATCAGTAGGCTAGCAGGGCTGACGCAGAGGGCTTCAGAGCAACGCTAAGGTTTCTAGAGGCAGAAAGGGGCTGAGTTCTGTAAATCTTATTTGAGGGTGTGAATCAATCAAGTTTTACATCTCCGAAACAGCAGGTATTGCTGCAGATCTGATATTTCTCTGTCGGGTTAACTAGTAAGGTGCCCTGATTTGTTGTACTTGGAATATACTTAATAATATAAAGTTATAAACCCTCCAGCAACCAGAAGACTGGTTTTCCCGCATTGGGTTTTTCCAAGGACAGTTTTCCAGAAAATTTTGTGTGTCACTTTCTCAGTGTGCAAGTATTCTGTTTAGATCTGTATAATTGAGTACTGTTAATGTGTTTACTTCGATGTTAATACTAAAATTTCAGATTAATAACTTGATTAAGTAGGAGAAGTATAACCAGATTTAACATTAGGGTTTCTGCATAAGTAATATTCAGAAATTTTCACATGGTATCAAAGCGATTGCAGATCTAGTTGTATCACGCAGTCTCCACGCAAGCCCACGTACTTACTACGCAGACGCAGCGCAGAGACAGTGTTGGGACTGTCTGGTCACGCAGAGGCTAGCCAAGGTGACACAGTCTTGAGGCTGTGGTTGATTCAGAGTGTCGGAAGTAGTGCTGCAGAGCTTCATTAGTTGTTGGTGGGGTTAAATTTCTGAAGTTGCAGAAATTAGCCTGAGCACTAGTTGACAAAGAGCGGGAGGAGAAGAGTTCTCAGGGGATTTCCAGCCAAAGAAATTTGCAAATCGAAGGGAGCTGATTTGTTGTGTTTGGCAGATTTCCAAGGAGGAAATCAGTTGTCAGAGGGAGTAGAGGGTGCCTTTTCGCCAAGGACCCTAGATCTGAGCTTCAGTTGAGAAGCAGGGAGAGGAAGATCTGTTCCAATAGAGTAGATCTGAGCAGATGGCACCTCACGGACTACGTGATCAAGATAGGTTGGACAGTCTTTCCAACTTTGCAGTCTAGAAGTCCAAAATCCTAGTAGTCATGGAGGCATACGGTCTGAGGGAGCATGCAGAAAAAGTCTTGGCCATGCCGACCGATACTCTTCTCCTAACAAAGCATAATGAAGCAGTGGCGCAGGCCAAGCGCTTCATAATGGACGGGGTTAAGGATCATGTTGTACCACATATAGCCAATAAGAAGACGGCTAATGAGATGTGGAAACCCTTAACCGCCCTATATGAGGGAAGATCCGTTTAGAGGAGAATGCTTCAGGAGAATCAGATGCAGTTATTCATGATGGCCAAGGGAGAAGAGATCGAGCCCTTCCTTTTCAGATTAGGGGTGATCAGGGATCAGTTGACTGCCATGGGAGTGAAAGTGGAGGATGATGTGATGGTGAGGACTGCACTCAATGTGGTCACTGAGGACTGGGAAACTTTTGTCCAAAGTATCTTGGGCAAAGCAGACCTTCCCAAATGGGACACTATGTGGGCGATCCTCCATCAAGAAGAACTTTGTCGGTTCACCGAGAGACAGCACAGCACCGGATCAAGTAAGGTGAAGAAGGAAGAGGAAGAAGATGCAGCCTTGGCATCAAAGAGGCAGCAAGGGAGGAAGAAGCGTGATCTATCCAAGATCAAGTGTTTCCAGTGCGGCAAATTAGGACATTTCGTCAGCAATTGTCCTCAGAAGAAGAAGGATAAGGAAGATTCTACATCCAAGGCTGTTGAGGCGGACGATGGCTCCGAAGATGACGTAGCCATGAGTGCTCATGAACCACGAAAGTGGGGTGACATGGATCTATAGAGCAGCTACAGGGTGGTGGCAGGATCCTTGAGTAGCTAAGCTCTTGGATCACATCCGTGCAACGGGAGCCTTAAGACAGTAGTGTCAAGTGGAGCAGTTGGTGTGGAGAATCACGGGTGGAGCAGACGTGGAGCTGGATGCTGAGAGGTAGCAACGCAGTGCAAATGCAGCAGCAGCGTAGCGCAGAAGGGGCTAATGTGACTTCAGCAGCGCAATGCAGGCTGGCTTACGCAGAGCAGAGTTGCAGCAGCGCAGTGGCTTCAGGAGGACAATGCAAAGCAGCAGCCTATGGAGCTTCGGTGATGAGGATGCAACCCAACTGACTTGTCTGTCAAAGATGGGGCAAGAGTTTTCAGTTGTTTCTCTCAACAACTGAGTTGCAGTGCAACAGTTGGCAGCACGGTGCAGTAGATTGAGAGGGAGATGCAGTACAGATGTGGCAATGACAGTGGCAGCATCATGGGCAGTAGTATGGGAGAGCAGCAGCAACGCAGTGATGAAGGGCAGTAGGCCAAGCATCAACAAAAAAACCCACACCAGAGATCAGTACAGAGCTTCAGGGTGTAGCAGTTTTGTACTAGAGCACATTCCTTGCTAAGAGGAAGTTTTGAGATTTTTTGAGTGTTGAGGTAGCTTTGGATGTGCTCTAGCTCCCAAACTTTGTGGAGGGACTAGAGTACATGAGATCTCCAACACCCAGAAAGGGATTTGAGAAATTCCATCCGGTTTAAGAGAAAATTAATTAATTAATATTTTTAATTAAAGACCCTAAGTCTAACTTAGGAAAATTAAAATATTAAAGGTAATTAATTTAAACATGTGATGGAAATGACTTAAATCACACGGATCAAGCTTTCTTTTAATCTTAGCCATCGATTCAAGATTAGATCATGGTCGTTGGTTTCCCAACGAGAAAAGTATAAAGGAAAGGCTTGGGGTCAGTTGGAACATACACATGGAGGCAAAGCACTGAGACTAAGCTAGAATTCTAGGGCAGGTTTGCTAAGAATTTCCAGAAGTGTTTCGGTTGCAGCGAGAGGTAGTATTGGCTAAGGGGATGATCTGATCCCACAACCAATAGTCAGCAAGAGGCAAAGAAGCAGCAACCAAGAGCAACGTAGAGAAGCAAAGGCTACGCAGCAGTAGCTGCGCAGCGCAGAGGGTTTCAGCCGCTACGTAGGTGCTACACAGGCACAGAAAGGGTAGCCCAGAGGTAGCAATGGGCCATCAGGGTTACGCGGAGGCTAGCCAGGGCAGCATAAGGACTGGGTCACCCAGTCTGGGGTTACGCAGCCCTCTCCTGAGCAATGCAGGGGCATCAGCAAGCTAGCAAGGTTGACGAAGAGGTCTTCAGAGCAGCATTGGGGTTTCTAGAGGTAGAAAGGGACGGAGTTCTGTAAATCTCGTTTAAGGGTGTGAATCAATCCAGTTTTTCGTCTCCGGAACAACAGGTATTGCTGCAGATCTTATATTTCTCTGTCAGGTTAACCAGTAATGTGCCATGATTTGTTGTACTTAGAATCTACTTAATATATAAACCCTCCAGCAACCAGAAGACCGATTTTCCCACATTGGGTTTTTCCGAGGATAGTGGTCCAGAAAATCTTGTGTCACTTTGTTTGTGTGCATGTATTTTGTTTAGATATGTATCAGTGAGTACTGTTAATGTGTTTACTTCGATGCTAATATTAAAATTTCAGATTAATAACTTGATTAAGTAGGAGAAGTATAACCAGATTTAAGAGTAGCATTTCTGTATAAGTAATATTCAGAAATTTTCACAGATATGATAAGGGTAGATAACAAAGCCCCTCAAGGGTACAAGGGGTCCAACTATGAGAAAGTTAGAACTCAGCTTCTCAAAAATGAGAAGGATCTTGTGGAGGATGTCTTATCACCAATTCGTTCTTCTTGGAGTAGCTCTAGGGTTACCATAGTCTCAAATGGATGGACAGATACAAGGCGTAGACCATTGATAAATATCATTGCCACTTCACCAAAAGGAGCAATGTTTTTAAAGGCAGAAGACTGCTCGGGAGAGGTAAAAGATGCACAATTCATTGTTGATGTTATTATAAAATCTATTGAACAAGTAGGTCATAACAGGGTGGGGCAAGTTATCACAGATAATGCACCAGTATGCAAAGTTGCAAGTTTAATTATTGAGGGGAGGTATGACCACATCTTTTGGACACCCTGCATTGTCCATAATCTGAATCTGATCTTAGAGGAGTTCGACAATAAAGTCCCATGAATAAAGGAACTCACAGGGGAAGCAAGGGAGATTGTTAAATTCATCACCAACCACCACCAATCTGAAGCAATATTTAGAGAGTACTCCAAATTGGAGTTGTTAAAAGTTGTTGAGATAAGATATGCCTCAAACTTCATAATGTTGTGCCGCCTTATTGAGGTTAAGCAAGCATTAGTGTCTATGGTGGTGAGTCAACTTTGGGCTGAGTGGAGACAAGCAGATTCAGAGCGGGGATATACGGTGCGTAGATTGTGCCTTGATGAGGATTGGTGGAGCAAGATAGATTTCTTGCTAATATTGACAACCCCTGCATTTGAGCTTTTTCAGAATGCTGACACTGACCAACCTTACTTAGGAAAGGTATATGATGGCATGGATTCCATGGTTGAGAAAACTATGGAAATCATTTCAGAAGAGTCTCCACAGCTTTTGTTTGTAGATGATCATTTTACTGAATTAATGAAGAAAATCAATGTTGATAGGTGGAAAAATTTCAACACTCCATTGCACACTTTAGCACATGCCTTGAACCCCAAATTTTATGATGAGGAGCGTATTGCTCAAAGCAATGGGAAAAGGAAGGCACCCCATAAGAATAGAGAGGTGGCTAATAGGGTGAAAAAAGCCCTTGTGAGAATTTTTCCATCTCATTTACACAGGGAGGTGAAGGAAGAATTTGCCAGTTTTGCTGCAGGAATAGATGATTATTTAGATATATCATCTTTGGAGGAGAGAAGCACCATGAATCCAGTTAGGTGGTGGATTTGTCATGGAGCAAATGGTGTACATTTTTAAAACCTTGCCATTCGCCTCCTTTCACAAGTGGCAGGCTCTTCATCAGTAGAAAGGAATTGGAGCATCTATGGTTTTATTCATTTTGTGAAGCGCAACATGTTGGGCTCATAGAAGGCAGAGGATCTTCTTTATGTGCACTCCAACCTTCGCCTTGCATCTCGTAGGGGTCTAGAATATGGCAATGGTCCTTCTAAAGAATGGGATGTGGATCCAGAAAATCCTGATTTGGAGCTCTCTCTTACTGCCATGAATATTGAGGACCATGAGCATAGAAGTGGAACTAGCCAAACATCTTCTTCAGCTACACCATCCACTGTTGAGCATGCTTCTGCTGCTATTTTTTATGAGGATTCTGATAATGAGTATTAGTCTTTTTACTTTATAGTACTTGCAACCTCATAGTCTTTATTGTACTTACAGCCTCATGTATATAATAAAGGTTGATTTTGAGATTTTGATATATAATAAAGGTTGGTTTTGGATATTCCGATGTTGTTATTTTAATTGTGTCTGTTATCATTCATGAGTAAATGTGATGCAATAGCTTATGCATTGAATCTAATAAATTATAATTTATCATGTATGTTTTATGATTCACATAACATTTCTTAAATGTCCTAAAGTCCAATATAAATTAATATATATCGCGTTACCCCATTTCCAAAATTTTGGGAGGTTGCATTTCATATCGTAGCCCATTACAGAAACTTGTTTTCGTTTCCCCGTTTCGTGCAACTTAGTTTTTGTAATGCTAGAATCATGGGTTTCATCATCAAGGAATTTTATTTTAGTTAAGGCTCCCATTGTGAGCTTTTAGGATTAGTCATCATGTCATAAAGTTTATAGAGTCAATGTCAAAGATGAAAGACCCATTTGGGCATATTATACATTGTAAAGAGCAAAGTTAATTATGTTACAAACCCTCCAAGACCTTGTCACAAGCTCCCCCACATGTTGGCCTTCAAAAGAAGAAAAAGGATGCTCCTTGATGGCAAGTCGGCTTACTTATGGCACAAGTTGGCTTATTTGATGGACGAACCACTATGTATAAGCATTGTGGCCTTCATTTGAGGACAGAATTTCGGTCAAAGCAATCTGAACCAAGAAAAGGTGTGAAGGTCTCAAGAGAGAAATCTCATCAACAAGCTAAGGAAACAGGAAGACAACCGAACCATTTTCCTATATGTTTTTGGGTTGATCCACTCCACACATGCAAGTAATAGGTGTTGTCCACTACAAAAGAAGCCGAGATATTACAATCAAACTTGAAGGTCAGATCAAGGTGAAAGATAAGGTATATCTCAAGCCGAATTGCCAAGGAAGAACTCTCCTTCGAGAGCGACGAAAAATCAAGGTTCAAAATTGGTCAATCACACATACTAGGGTTTCTGAATTAGGGTCGAAAGTTGCATATCTAAAACAAGGGACCAAAATTTGAAGGATAGTCGAGCTAATGAGGAGAAGGAAGAAATTTGACCATTGTTGACTCAAGGAAGAAAAGGAAGGCTTGTGACTTAGTCTTGGAGATGTTGGTGTGTCAAGGGTCTTGGTATTCGTCAATTGAAGTCTCTATAAGAAGAAGAATTCATTTGAGTTTTCATCTCATGTGGGAGAGGTTTTGGCCCTGGTTGATCGCCTATATTTTGTGTCTCTTGTCCCTTTATTGCTTATGCTTTGGTAGTTGTTTGATGAAGAAGAACACTACAATAATCTAACTAAAGAGAAGATCTTAATCTAAAGAAGTAAAAATCATTCACAAGCAGTTATCATTATAAGAGAAATCTCTTGATCCTAATGCCCTAGATTTATCAACAATCATAAATTAAGATACCTCTATTCATAGCATAAAGCTACTAAGAGAGACCTTAGCAGAAATAAATAAATGGGTTTCTCAAATTCCAAGGAATGAAAAATTGTATTAGAAAGAAGGCACTTACAGTAAAGCAAAAAGAATTAAAGAAGTGGAAATACTACACCTTAAGACCTGCCCCAAAAAATGGACAAGGACTCATATTTAAACTATTAGGAAGTCACTGTGACATGAATCCCATGCGAGCTTCCAGGGTTTCTTCTTTCTGCATTTTCTCGTCAAGCATCGCCATTGGATTTGTGCTCGCGTCTCACAGTGGAGGAGGTCCGAGCAATGGAGAAGATGAGCCTATTTTCTTCCATGGCGTGGGATGACAGCCATTCTGACCCAGTTTATCTGTGAAAAGCTCGAATCCTCGAGCCGGTCTGACCATGGTTTTTGAGGGAAAGAAAAGCCCCATGGAAACCCCCCATGACAGAGCTCCATGCGAGCTGGCAGCCTTGCCACAATATATCAAAAAAGGTTTTGTTGTTTGTTTTTTTGGTAAAGGTATGCCATTCACAAGTTACCTGTGGATGACTCAACCAACTAGTCTGAGTGTCGTGCTCTACTTCCTATCCGTTCGGAGCCCTTTTGCGTGATTGAACCAACTGGATTTGGGGAATCCTTTCAGATATTAATTAAAAACATCAATGGGAAATCCACTCTTCTTTGGTTTGGGGACTCAGACATGGTGGAGACTTTGAAGCAGCGTATCAAGCACATGTTGGGTATCACTGCATCATCTCAATGTTGAAAAGTGTAACTAGGATCGGTCTTCATATTGACTTTGTAATTATGTGTTTATGTAAAGAAGTCAAAGATAATAAAATATATTTTTGGTATGCCTGCCTCATGGGCTTCATGAGCAAGGTTTTATTATAGGTCAATAGACTTCTTCTTGATGTCTACTAGGATTTGTCTTCTGGTTATAAATGTATTTAAGAGTCATGTATGTGAAGTGTCTAGTCAAAGGAATATGTCTCAAGACCTTGTCATTTAAAATGGCTCAAGCCAGCCCTCAAGTCAACCTCCTTAACGCTGGAAGATACTCTCTACAAGTCGGCCTATAAACAAGTGTTCAAGTTGGCCTCACTACATATGGACAGGTCGGCTCAATTACAAGTGGAAACAACTACATATACCGTATATATACTACGCAGAAAAACGCAGAGCAAGACTCACATTCCTCTATGATTTTCGTATAGCATTTTCAAGAAGAAGGTTGTGGATTACAAAATTAAGAATCAGGGTTATACAGTATGAAGAAAGTGCGAAGGAAGGGTGATATAATATCATATAATATGTGAAGACTTGTGGACAATTTTGGAACAAAGAATGCGGACAAGTCTGAAACAGTAATGCAGCCAAGCCTAAAACAGTAATGCAGACAAGTCTAAGAAACTTTGGTGGTATATACCTGAACTAAGTGCGAGTTAAGTGTGAAGTAAAGGGCAGAAATAAATGCAGGAACATGACAATATCTAGTGCGTAGAACTGGACCTTACTAAGTGCGAGAAAGGATTGTACCCAGTGCGAAAGTACAGGGTTGTACTTTGATGCCGAAGAGAAACAAACTCACAGTGAAGTGTGGAGTCATGTAAGGGCTATCTAGTGAAGTATTCAAGGCAGGAAAAAGGTTATCTACACAGTGCTAAGGAGACATGTTATAAGTGTTGCATATAAAGGATTATATACCATTGTCTTGGGTATAAAAGTCAGATAAGAAGAAGTCAAGAATGGTCCAAGGTAAAGGAGAAATTGAAGATTAGAGACCGAGCTCTCTAAGGCTGGTGTTGAACGGTGGAGGAAGGTACAAGAAAGAAGGATCAACTCAAGAGGTCATTGACAAAGTAGTGACAAGGTTTTGAAGGCATATAAAGGTCAATGGTCTGTGTCATGGCCATGGTACTTGTCCTCGGAAAGTCTATAAGAATAATTTCTTGCGGGTTTTCCTCTCCAAGAGGGTGACGTTTTGGCCCTGGCTTGAAGAGCCTAAATTTGTGTCTCTTGTGTTTTTGATAATTGACTTGATGAAAGATATAATAAGCTAAGAAGAAAAGACACAAGTGAAATAAGTAAGCTCACAAATAATTATCAGGTAGAGAATTTGAATTGATCATCGCCATACCAAATTCTCAACAATCAATGCTTGATTTTCAAAGGGAAGGTACTTCAGGATCATTTATTGATGAAGGACTACTACATCTCCCAGAATTCCACCATTTTTTTTAACCTGAGATTACATGGAGGAGATCTAGGCCATAGAAATTCCACTAGATCTATAGTTTTCAAGGATGCAGTGCAAGGGAAGCCAGCCAACACAACAGACCAACTTCGATTTAACCCAGGCCCATATATCATAGAACAAATGAAACAAGCACCGGACTTGGGGGTGAATAATACAAAGGTAAACTCACATTTCTCTGCTCATCAATCTAAGGTTGTTATTTGCAGGCTCAATAGTTTGTGGACTAAAGTAGAAACTCTTCATCAATGGGTTTTCTCTTCTTGAACCCCAAATTGTGACATTTATTTATGTGCCAAAGGATTTTTTATTGTTCAATTTCATACACAAAAAGATTTGGAGAATGTCATGAATGATGGGCCCTGGATTTGTGGTATATTTGGGCTCTTCGTCACCCCATGGTTCCCAGATTTTGATGCCACCCACACATAGGTCCTCCACAACAATCCATGCAGAGGTCAATTTTCATTTGAGTTTTGCTGGCAAATCACAGGCGAATTAGCTCATATTTTGTGGGAGTTAGTTCAGCCTTCTACTCCACTCATTGCACACATGTATCACTCAGCCAATCCGCACAGCAGTTTAGAGGATTTTTGCTCAACTAGGGAATGACACTTACAGCAATCAGCTCCACACTTGCCCAACCCTTCTACACTTGGAAAAACTCGACCTGTCCTTTGAATTGTCAATCTCAACCAGTTGTTGATTGAATTTACATTGGGATTTTCTCCCATTCCTTGTATAAATAAGCCCATTGGGCTCATAGTTTCACATGGTTGGAAGTTGTATGCTTGGGCATACTTTGTCAGAATAATTTTTGCATTCAATAACATTGAAAAGACTTTGGAGGTCTCACTTGGCATGTATTGTGGTGGACGATTCTTGGATTATGAGGTAACTTTGTGCATTTTCCAATGGCATTCATATACTTGTTTCTATTGTTGGAAATACTGAAAGGGGGGTGAATCAGTATTTATTATCAATTAGTAAATTTTTAACTTCACAAAGCATTAATTCTTATTAGCATCAGATAAATATAAACATTCATCAACACCATTCAACAATGCACAATAATAAAGACAGTAGGCACATAAATTTTTAGGTGGAAACCTCTCGAGGACAAAAACCATCTAACGCTTCTTAATATTTGTCTTTCAATAAAATGTACATCAATATTTTCAGCTCCAACTAAGGGAGGCTCCAACCCCCTTGTTTATAGGCTCCAACATGTAGGAAGCTCCAATCCCTTGTTTACCAACTGCTACCGAGAGGACACTCCAACACCCTAGTTTACAGGCTCCAACCTGAAAGATGCTCCAACACTTTGTTTACCAGTTGCAACTAGAGGGGCGCTCCAACGCCCTGTGCAGGCTCCAACCTGCCATCCTAAAGTGCTCTCAAGCTCCAACCTAAAAGAGACTCCACCCTTCTGCCTTACACTATCTTGCCACCCTATTTAGCCAGTGGACCATGTTTCACAATTTTTTAGACCGGATCAACCAAGGCTTAATATCAATACAAAATAACTTGTAATACAATTTATGCTCAATCCAAATTTCTACTACTCAAACTGTACATCAAGCATTAGCTTCAATTAAATCTGCTTCTCTTCAATATCAACACTGCATCACGTCATCATATCCGGTCATGTAACACTGAAAACACCAACTCAACAATAGTTGCATCACAACAACTTTGTCTCTATGTGAGAACTCGGTCATCTTTGCACTGCTTTCTATTCAAAGATCTAGCGCTAGTAGCATGAAATCTGTGAAGTCCATTGTCACTACTAATGTACCACAACTCTATCTCCAAACATATTTAAATTCAAATTTCAAAATGTATTTTCCTCCTTAAGTGGAAGTCGGATGTCCTTTAAAAGTGGCATGCAACAAGACAGTAATGATAACAGAACACATCAAATCTTTCATGCAGCAGAAAGCATCAGTCGACTTTTGTTACGTGACCTGGAATATATTCATCCAAACGATCATAAGATGACACAGAGCTCACGTGTCACAATTTGTTGGCTCAAAACTGCATTACTGCCATTTAAATGTGTCATTGTATATATATATAAATTTGCCTCTACCAACCCATGTTTTCGACTGAATAAATGAGATCATTAGAGATTACTATAACATTCAACATATCATCAAGTTTAAATTTCCAATTTCAATCATAAACATCATCACCAAAACTAATAATGCTAAATGCACACTACATAATACAAATTACAAAAATGAACTATGACTGGCAGTCTACTATCATGTGACATATTATGGTATTCAATGTCCATTGTTCAAAAGTTTAAAACATCATCATAAATTACATTTACATATCATCAAATATGTTTTCATCCATGTAATCAAGATCCACAACATCATTTCGATCCTCTCCATGAGTGGGAACATTGTTGCCATGTCCACTTGAAGATGCAATTATTGGTGCCTCTTCATCAAACAAAATCATATGAGACATGGCATTCAACGTCATATCCAAATCAGGAAACTCTGGAAACGGATCCAAAACCCTTAAAAATGCCTGAAACGTTTCAAAAATAGGATCCTGCGTTTCCAAAAAAACATAAACGCTTCAAAATTAGGATCCTGCGTTTCCAAAAAACTTAAATGTTTCCATGTCGTTTCTGTGTCATATCGTACCCATTTTTGTTTCTAAAACGACAAACGACGTTTCCGGTAACTTAGCTTTTAAAGGACAGTCGACTTCCACTTAAGGAGGTAAATTTGAATTTAAATTTGTTTAGAGCCAGAAATTCCATAACCATTTCGACCAACATTCACTTTGGAGGAGCCAAATTACCTTTTAATTTTAGGAACATTTGGAGTATGGAAATATTAACAAAATGTCTCTTTGACTCTAATAAATCACTTTTACCCCTTCATTTAGATAACCTTCTTTCCAACCAATAATGTGTTGCCACATAGTCTCCCTTTGGGGTTTTTGACCACTAGGTGGGGTTTTGATATTCTGACAAGCAAATCTCTAAAACCATGAGGGTCCGCAAAGAGCTCCACATATCATTGGAATCGGCATGACGAGGAGCATCAACTGACAATTGATACGAACGCAAATTATCTTCATCCTCAAAAAGTCAACAAGTGAGGGGCTTCTAGGGTTTTCCAGGGCTTCTTCCTTCGGAGCTTCCAAATGATGAAATTGATGACAAATATTAAGAGCTTTCAATCACTGACGTTGGCATCAATGACAACACCATTCAAAATGTATGATTACTTTATCTTGCTTACTTTTGTTTTGAATCTAAACCCAAACGGGGGAACTCTACAAGTATTTGTATATTTTCGTAGGTGTTGCTCACATCCTAGGTTGGATTGGGACTTCTATGTTATCAGTTGAAAATTCAGTCCAACTTTGCCATCATGTGAGTCGCCTCCCTTTGATGCTAACCATTGTTTGGCAAGATTTTGGTTTAGTGTGTGCAAATAACCAAGTTACTTGGAGATTGGAGACATTGTTAGTTGAACTACCCAACTCCAAGCCCACCAAGGAGCCCTCAATCCAATTGACTAGAGGCCATCTCCAAACTTTCAAGAGGATCAAAAAGAAGAAGCTTTAAAAGCCCATCTATTTCCTTCCTTCCATCATTTTCAAATATATTTCTTTTTGGGTTAGTTATAATGTGCAAAATTTTAAAAATATGAGCATAATAGACTTTTTCTGTCGTTTATTTTGTTCAAGAAGGAACCAAGTAATATTTTGTCCAAGAAGGAACCAAGTTTACTTGGTTCCTCTTGAGAAAAATTAGAGTAATGCTTCACTGCTTTAAATCCAAAACATTTTTTGAGGATTAATTCTAATATATGCTGAGTTATGACATCTTCTTTCTCAAGTTTAGTTAGGCTTCTTACTAACTTTCCTTTCATTGTCTTCTTGTGAAGAATTGGGACAGCAAAGACCCTTGCTTTGGTGGTTGTCAAGGTCATCAAAGTTGCGGACTTTTGGGCTGCCCTCTTGAGCCAAGGTTGTAGGCATTTTGGTTGCCCTTTGATTGATTTTTGGGGCAGCAAAGAAAGTCTTTTGGGGATGTCATTTGGGATGAGTTTGCAACCTTCAAAGACTGTCCTTTTAGGCAGCTGAGTGTACAAGGAAGAAACAGTGAACATTTTTCGCTTTGGACACTTACCTTGAACACCTTCCAAGATTACAAATTTTCAACCATTATACTCCTCTTGAATTTCTTTCTTCATTGGAAAATCTTCCAAGATTCTTCCCTCTTTGTAACAATTTTATATCTCCCATTTGCTAAAGGTAGTTTTAGAAAATTTGTTGTAACTTTGGTTTTCCTAATTCTTGCAATCCCTCTTCAAGAGGTGATCATTTGTAACATTCACACTGTAACTCACAAACATTTGGAAGGCATTTGTTCCCTCAAGGGACTTCATTGTAAGCCTCTCTCCAAGCTAGCCCCTCATCCCTCACTCAATAAGAGGGACTCTAATAAAATTTAACTTTTGTTTGGGAGCATGGGGATTTTTCCCCTTGGCATCCCTTTTCCACATTCCGGGAAAGTGTCCCATGTGATGCTTGAGTGATGGTTTTGATAGAGTATAGTGCATCTAGTTTTCACCTTCAATTTCTTTCTTGCAACTTTCATGAAATCTCTTTAATTTGTAGATTTACTTGTTCTTTGCAATGCATTTGGTCATCTTGCAATTTCACTAATTTGGTTAATTCTTTCATTAGATATCTTGTTGAGTTGCTTTGCCTTTACCTTCAAGCATTTTCTATTTTGCAAGCAATCTTTCATTAGTAATTTGGCATTTCTGCAATAATAGTTTACCTCCAACTAATGTTGGTTGAACTAGAAAATTGAAATTAGGGACACTCCATCCCCTATTGTCTCCTTACTCTTAGATCCAGGCCCGAACAAGGGTAAAGTCAGGGGAAGAGAATTGCTTTCAAACTTGCTATAGATCCTAGGACTAACTCACTAACTAAAGTTAAAATTTACCAAGACTAATTCACTACACTACAAAGCAGGGTTTATGCTTCATTGGCTCTTATTTGGTGAGTATTATTCGATTTGAGTAATCATTAATATTTCAAGTATCACTTGTTGAGTATTTCATTACATTTTCAAGTATTTTTTAGTTATTGCACTTGCTAGTCATCATTTTCCATTTTACTTTTGAAGGCACTTACCTCTTGTGGCATCTCTATTTCACGCATTCCTTTCCAAGCACTTCACTATTATCTTTACTTGGGACATTTATTTAGCAAGTACTTATAATTTGACACTAGTTTCTTGGTTTCATTTTGCAATTTCAAGACATGTGGATGTATATGCTCATCAATGTACTTTGATTCTATATAGTGAATTGTATCTTGTACATTTTTACTAACTCATAGAACTTAATTACTTGAGCCTTAGATATATTTTAGGGTCCACACCCCTTGGCTTCGCTAAGTGTAAGCCTAGACAGAATAATTGAGAATTGAGTGACAGCCTCAACTCGAGATTTGCCCCCCAAAGCCACACCAAGGGGAGTTAGAGATTTTATCCATGATAATCCCAGGTGTGGAGTAAGGTGACAACATGGTACAAGGTGACTTAAGGAGGTATTCTACAAGGGAGACACAAGTTGAGCTCAAGGCTCCAATAGGAGGCAATTTGCTTTCTTGCTAGAGACCTATTAGATGAGGCGCAAGACTTAGGGATTTTTTAGTAATGTCAATTTTTGGGATGGCCAAAGGTCAAAGCAAGGAGAAAGGGTTTCCAACAATGATTTTTAAAAAGGACAAGGCACACGAAACCCTCAAATAAGCCCCCAAGTTGAAGCTAGAAACAAAGTAGGGTTAGCTTGTGGCTAGTAACTAGGACAAAGATATTTATGCACAAAATTGAAGTGATTGCCTACCAAAAGAACGGATTTTGTGGCAACCACTCCCTTATTGGCATTTAGTCTCTTCAATCCTAGAAATTCCTATCTCCTAGGAATTCGCACAAAGCCCTAGCTTGCCCGCTTGGCATTAAAGCGATTGAATTAGGTAAGAGAGAAGGAAGAGTAGAGTGAATGGATAAAAGTTAAAGTGATCACCAACAAAGGAGGGCGAGTGCCTTATCCTTGGGTGGCTAGAGTATATGAGATGATTGCATGACCAAAAATTTGCTGAGGAGGAAGGATAAATGATGCCCTAGCACCAAAATCATAACAATTACCTATGCTATTGACCAAAAAAATTTATGGAAGATCTTGATTAAAGTTCACCACTAGCAATATCATTCACATATTATACATGAGTAATGCATGCAATAATGACATCTAGATACTATTCGATTTTCAACAAATTAGGGCACAAAAGCAAACCCTAGATTCAAGAATCAAGATATTCCATACATTAGACAGAGAAAATAATATTCAACAATAAGCTCGCTTACAAGATAACATGCAAATATTTCCATTCATTGATCCAAAACAATAGCTCCAAAGACAAATGATTTGCTCCAAAGATCAAAGTGCATTCATAGGTCACATCTCTACCACAAGAAAAGAGGGCCTAATAGAGGGAGAAATCTCCAAGTGTGATGATGATAAGTTACAATGAATGTTTCCTCTACTCATATGAGGAATTCGACTTGTTCTTTTAGCATAATGCCCCTCACAAAAAATAAATAATAAAACAACCACTAGCTAGGTCACAAGCTAACCTACTAGCTAAGACAAAATATGGAAGATTTCCCACACGCGTGAGGCATAGGTTGTTTTTAATGACATCATCTATGTGTAGGTTGTTCTAAGGCATGCGTTGAGGTCTCTTGGTTGCAAGAAGAGTGTAGAGGCCTCCAAAAATCATCTTCTAAGGGTTGACCCTTAAGTTTCTATCCATCTCCCTCTATGAGCCCCCAAATTGCATCTTGCGGTCAAAATGTGGTCTAATGGGTCTCCAAGTGGCCAAAATTCCTACCTCTAGTCCAACATTGGGGACTTTCAAGGTGGTGCTAGCACTCCAATGTCTCAAAGTGTGAGACCATCCTCCTCTAGCCCCTGGATCAACTTCCATCCTTGCAATAGTGCTAAGCCAATTGGGTCCATGTTGGGTCTGAGTGCATCATCCCATAAAAGTCATCAATGTAGGGCAAAGTGTTGGAACGTTGTGGGTGTTGGAGGTGCCCACGGGAATGTATGATGCTCTGTTGTTGCTGAGTCCCATGGCTCTTAACGCCTCACCGACGGGGGTCAATATGCTCCTTTGGATAACCTGAGCCCCAATTAACTTATACAAGACATGGCTATGGAGCCACCTGAAAATTACACACAATTTCCAGTGCTAGCAACTACATCAGTAAGTCAATTTAATAATTTTTGCATATAAGTGGACCAAGCTTGAAAATAATGGGCAATTTGACATTTCAAACAAGGCTCCCCTTCCAAAATTAAAGCTTTCAACTCACAATCGTGTTACCTTCCTAGGTAGGATTGGTTAATAACCCACCTTATTAGGTGTTTCTAGCCCCCAAGGGGAACCGGCATGTCCTTGGTCCACCCTTCAACCGATAGGTGTCATGTGAATAATGACGGAACGGAGGGGAGAAGACTTCAATATGGCTCATCATCTTGAGTGTATAGATGTGGGGAGGGAGCAATCGTGGATGTATGAGTTATCAACTCAGCCTTTATTTTTTCACCCCGCTTGTGCGCCTTTTACTTTTTCTTGATTTTTCTTTGTATTACTATCGCAGCTCAAAGGGTTAGAGTTTGCTTTGTATGATGTACACTAGTTATTACCACCTTAATAATGAGGCAGCTCATTTCCCATCAGGGAATGGGAGATGCAAGGGTTCTTTCTCATAATATGAAGAATAACATGTGCTCAAGAACGGAGTGATGGCCATAATGAGTGAGGTAGAGCTCATGCTAGGCTCTTGCCCACGTGCTAATGTGTATGTCCCGGCCATATTCTACATTTTGATCTTCTTTGTTTTTACTTGTGACCCTCATATGCTTTTCCATGCTCTTTTAGGTACATCAACTTCCTAGCAAATTATTTCAGGCCCTACCCAAGTGTGAGGATGTAAAGTGTCGAATCTCAAAGAACCAATGGTTAATTGAACCCGAAGAAGGGAGGTGGATTATATGGTTTATAATGTAAGATGGAAAGCGATAAGTATGGACTAGGAAGAGATGGGACTATGCTATCTCAATCGGTGTTTTCCAAGTAGTGACTCTCCTATGGTATTAGGCCATTAGGAGACATCCCACTGGACTAGGATGAATTTTTAACCCCCCAATTAAGGTGAGGGAACAAGATCACGAGCAAAACCCCTCTTTCTTCTAGGTTACCTCGTAATCCATGTCAAATGCCCAAACACAAACAAGCATAAGCACCTGATTGTAAAATGAAAAAAGTAGCTTTCAATCTGAAGCCCATCTTCCAACATGTGCTCTACCAAATGGGCAAGGAAACATATGACTAATGTAGGTGGTGGAGATATCAATGGCACATCATCATCGGCTAGTAATGGCTTTCAAGGGTTGTTAGATGACCAACTGGAAGAGATGATGGGCGAAAAATTCTCCTATTGCGTCACCAACTTTTGGTGGGTAACATCTGGCTCAACCTGGGACATGATCTCATTGTAGAGCACATGATCCATGTACTCAAATGGGGAGTTCATGAGAACTCTTGCAATCTCCTAGGACCGCAAACCTATAAACTGCACATTGCAAAAAAAAATGTTTGGAAGGATGTGCATTGGGCATAGGGTATCGCCCATGTTTTATATGAAAACAATAAATCCATAAATAAAGTAAAATCTATCCTAAATACAATCTAATATACATGAAACGCGATATGACTAATGTTAGTATCCCAAAAAATATGCAATGCACCTACACTATCATGCACAACATGTGTATGTGCTAAGTATATCCATATAGTCAATGATACCAGCATATCGTTAGATTGATATAACATCTCCTACTCCTATCAGTTATTATGAGATAGGGAAACCAAATATCACATCCTCCTTCGCAAGATTTACATGCATAGTCACTAGGGTGGGAGGTGGGAAAATAAGATGACTACAAATCCTAAAACACGAGACATGGATGAGTGGTAAGAGGAATCCAACTATTCCATGTTTTATATGAAAACAATAAATCCATACATAAAGTAAAATCTATCCTAAATGAAATCTATTGTATATGAAACATGGTATGAATAATGTTAGTATCCCAAAAAATATGCAATGCACCTACACTATCATGCACGACATGTGTGTGTGCTAAGTATAGCCATATAGTCAATGTTACCAGCATATCGTTAGAATGATATAACATCTCCTAGTCCTATGAGTTATTATGAGATAGGGCAACCAAATATCACATCCTCCTCCGCAAGATTTACTCGCATAGTCACTAAGGTGGGAGGTGGGAAAATAAGATGACTACAAATCCTAAACACGAGACATGGATGAGTGATCAGATGAATCCAACTAGCGCCATTGGATCCCTTCTCTCAGCTTCCATATAGAATACTCAATGATCAAACTCATGAACATTCATCCAAGAGCTACCTCAAGCATATCATTCTCAGTAATGTCCCTAGGGACATGACGGGAGTGAAGTGATAGGGAAGGCAGAAGAAGGACAAGATCATCAACGGTATCATATATTGGATTACTATCAAAACAATGACTAACATCCCATCTCCCTTTTGTTATATGCAAAAACTCATAAATGTCAACCTCATGCAGATCCCAAGGAGCCATTGCCTTAATGCTTGCACAATAATCAAATAGGGAGTCACAAAGGTGAATTCAAGATGCATTGAAAGATGTTTCCTTCACCCTACAAGCATTGAATTTTATAGTTCAGTGAAGAAAAAGGGATTTGTTCTTCTAATGGAGTTACCATAAGAGGATCTATATTGTTGTTAGAGAAATTATCTTCAAGGTGTAGAGATAAATCTTGAAACTATAGGAATAAAACACGCGGTTCGTCCCCAAAAACGGCACCAAAAAAGTTGTTGCAAAATCTAGCAGTTCTTGGAGATGGGTACCCTACAAGGCGAACCCTAGATAAAGTGACAACAATAGGGTCATGGCCCACTATCACCACAGCCAAAAACCCCTACATTTTACAGATTTTGATGGGAGGAGTCCCGATATGTGAGAGGGTCCCCTAATAGATATTCTAGGGTTAGGGTACAAGGCGACTTAAGGCAGCCTTCTACAGGAAAGACACACTTTAGGCTCAAGTATCCAATAGAAGGCAATTCACTTTCTTGAGAGACACCTATTAGATGAGGCAAAAGACATGGGGCTTGTTTAGAATGTTGAGTGTTAGGATGACCAAAGGTTAGGGAAAGGAGAAAGGTTTTCCAACGATGATTTTCAATAAGAACAAGGCACATGAAACCCTCAACTAAGCACCCAAGTTGAAGCTAGAAACAAACTAAGGTTAGCTTGTGGCTAGTAACTAGGAAAAAGAAATTTATGCACAAAGTTGACAAATGATTTGCTCCAAATATCAAAGTGCATTCATAGGTCACATCTCTACCACAAGAAAAGAGTGTTGAAATTCTCCTAAAACAAGTCGAAATCTCAAAGTGTGATGATGATAACTTACAAATTACAATGAATGTTCCCTCTACTTATATGAGGAATTTCACTTGTTATTATAGTGTAATTGTTAAATTTGGACAACTAGGTCCAAACTCCATGTTATGATGCTCAGATTAAGAGGCTAATATTTTTGTTGGAATCCTCTTTCGGAGAGGTGTAAAATCCATATATAATATGTCTTAATCCGATGAGCAGAACATTTATTTTGAATTTATTATTCTTAATAAATTATATGTGCAGGTCGGCCTTAAGGTTGCACGCCCCCAGCAGATGTGTCACACGCCCCAATGATGGATATAAATACAGGAAAAGTTGGAGAGCATTTCATCACAACACAACTCACATCTTCTTCTCTCATCTGAAATAGTACGAGCTACCTGGAGGACGAGTTCAGCCACACGTGTGAAGGAGAAGAAGGACAAAACAGTACGGCTGAGTTGAAGGACGATTTTCTGCAGTTAGGGTTTTGCAGAAAGTTTGACCAGCGTTGACTTTGGTCAACGCATGGTCCAATTGGGCTAAAAACTTGTGGGAAGTTCGATTTAGGAAGGTCGTACTATTTGGCACAGAAATCGAGGTCAAAGGGTTGACCAATCTGCTGCTGCGTTGACTTTTAGCTTGCTGCCCTGCGTTGACTTTTTCAGGACAACGTTGACTTTTGTGGAGTTGACTTGGGTTGACTCATTTGCTGATTGGAGGACTGTTGTGACACATGCTGGGCTGGCTGACCAAAGGAGACTTTGCTGGTTGAAGCATCATGTTGACCGCCGAAACGAACACACACATTTTTCCTGTTTCTGATTTGTCTTCTGTAAGATCTACTTATATGTTCTATCTGCATTTTGCTTAACTATTTGTATGATTGCTGTGAGAAAAGTAAAACTGCTCTTAGCATAGAACATCTACAAAAATTTACATGGTATCAGAGGTGAGGTGAAGACAAACTCTATCTTTAGCAATCATCACCGGAAGAAATGGGTTCCACTAGTCTTGAATTCAAAGAGAATGACAAGCTGACCGGAAGTAATGACTTCCATGCCTGGAAGATGATATTAGATCTCAAATTGGAAGATCATGATCTCTTGGATCATGTGACGGGGAAGATTCAAGAACCTCCATCCAATGCCTCTGCGGCTGTTAGAAACAAGTATAAGAAGGGAGAAATCAGAGCAAAGCTGCTGATCAGGGAATCCATAAATAAGAGTCTGGTTGCCTACATATCTGAACTAGGCACATCCAAGGAGATGTATGACAAATTGATACTTATGTTCCAAGTAAACAATGTGAACCAAGTGCTATTCCTCAAGAACAAATTGAAGAATATGAAGAAGGGCCGAGATGAGTCTGTTCAAACTTTCTTTCTGAAGTTGACCGAAACCAGGAACAATCTGCTAGCTATTGGAGACAATAGCTGATCGTGAGATGGTTCTCATCGCACTTGGAGGACTTCCATATGAATGGCAAGTATTCACAACTACCATTCTCAACAATAACACCATTCCTAACTTTGATGAGCTTCTGTCTAGATGTATGCAAGAAGAAACAAGGATGAAGGAATTCGATAATGAAAGAAATGCTGCCTATGGTGCTCATTTCCGAAAGAAGAACTCTGGTGGTTCTAAGGACAAAGGAAGGACAAAGACTCAAGAGAAGAAGGGTAAATGTTTCACCTGCCATAGGCCTGGACACTATGCTAGAGAATGCCCCTTCAAGAAGGATTCTCCCGATGGTGACGATAACAATAACAACCGAAGGAATGGGAATCGAAGAAATGACAAATCCAAAGGAAAGAGGAAGGCTCACTTTGGAGGAAACAATCAACCTTCTAAGAGGACCAGAAATACCGGGTATGAGGAGTCTAATGTTGTTGATAAAAGAAATGAGTATGTTCTGGTATCTGCTCTCTCAGCTGCATCTCCGCCCGACACTATGGATGTCTGGCTAATCGATAGTGGTGCCTCAAGACACATCACCGGATTCAAGGAAGCACTTTCTGACATGGTTGAAAGGGATACTAATCTCGAAATTATCCTTGGGGATAATGCCACTTATCCTGTGAAAGGAACAGGGACTGTGACCCTCCACTTGTCTCAAGGACAAGTCCTTCGTTTGCAAGATGTACTCTATGTACCTAAATTGAAGAAGAACCTTGTGTCTGTATCCGCCATGGAAGACAAAGGATTCAATGTAACTTTCTCTGATGGAAAGGTGCTCATGTGGAAAAAGAGCTTCAAGGAAGCTATCTCAATTGGTTTTAGAGTTGGCACACTCTACCAGGTTGGAGGGAGTCCGTTGGGAGCTATGACTTGTGATACTATCCGACAAACCGAACTATGGCACCGAAGATTTGGACACCTTCATTACAAGGCCCTTCCTGAAGCAAGGAAGGTGGTGACAGGGATGCCTGATTTTGGAAATAATCATGAAGGTGTATGTAAGGGCTGTGCTGAAGGAAAACATACAAGGGGACCTTTCCCCTCAGTGTCACAAAGACATCTGAGATATTGCAACTGGTTCATTCTGATCTTTCTGGTATGTTGCCTGTAACATCCCTGGGGGGATGTTCTTACTATATGACATTTACTGATGACTTCTCTCGCAAAACCTGGATATACTTCTTGAAGAAGAAGGATGAGGCTTTCATGTGGTTCCGTACCTTCAAAGCCTTGGTGGAAAACATGACCGGAAAGAAGATCAAGATTTTGAGGACTGACAATGGCATTGAATATGAGTCAAATGAGTTCAAAGACTTTTGCAGAGAAGCTGGCATTAAGAGGGAGACTACCACTGCATATACTCCTGAGCAGAATGGTGTTGCTGAACGCAAGAATAGGACTATTGTGGAAGCTGCCCGTGCCATGCTATGTGACCAGGGTCTACCAAAGTTTCTGTGGGGAGAAGCTGCAAATACTGCTGTGTACATTCAAAACCGATGCCCTCATTCCGCTTTGGACTCCAAAACTCCCGAAGAGGTTCTCTGGTAAGAAACCTGATGTCTCACATTTCAGAATTTTTGGATGTCCTGTCTATTTTCATGTGCCGAAAGAAAAGAGAAGTAAGCTGGATGCTACTGGGAAGAAAGGAATGTTTGTGGGCTACAGTGAGACTTCTAAGGCATATAGAGTCTATGTACCTGGTCGAAGGGAAGTAGAGATAAGCCATGATGTCACTTTTGACGAAGATGCTTCCCTGAAGAAAGTAGTAGATCTTCCTAGATCTGAAGAAAATCATGAAGAAAGGCCTGAAAATCTGGAAGAACCCCAGGATGAGACTATGCCTGATATTGAAGGGCCAATGGACCCTATTGATCCAACCCCTACACTGGGAAAGAGACCATCATGGCTCGGGGACACCCTCGAAGATGCTGAGGGTCATGCTGCCCCAAGAGGGACATTCCGGGAAAGCAAGAAGCTGTGTAGATACCAAGGGTATCTAGCTGCCATGAGTACTATTGTACAATCTGAACCTGGATCTTTTGAGGAAGCCGTAAAGCATCAAGTTTGGAAGGATGCTATGCACGAAGAAAATGAGTCCATAATGAAGAATGATGTCTGGGATGTGGTCCCAAGACCGAAGGACAAATCTGTTGTCACCGCGAAATGGCTCTACAAGATCAAACATGGATCTGATGGGAGTGCTGAAAAGTTCAAGGCAAGGTTTGTTGCCCGTGGCTTCTCTCCAAAGGAAGGAATTGACTATGATGACATATTTGCACCTGTGGCACGATATACCACCATTCGATCAATCATAGCCCTTGCTGCTACGCAAGGATGGAGTCTTCATCGGATGGATGTCAAGACCGCTTTTCTGCATGGTGCAATAAAGGAAGAGGTGTATGTGGAACAACCTCTGGGATTTGAAGTTCAAAATCGAGACACTCATGTCTGCAGGTTGAAGAAAGCCCTCTATGGGTTAAAGCAAGCACCCAGAGCTTGGTATAAGAGGATGGATAGTTACTTGATGAAGCTGGGCTTCACTCGAAGTAATGCTGATCCGAACCTTTACTTCAAGGTTGTGCAGGAGAAGCCTCTCATTCTAGTGCTGTACGTGGACGACCTCTTCCTGACAGGTGATGACCCTCTCATTCATCAATGTAAGAGGGAGCTCGCTGCTGAGTTCGAGATGAAGGACCTAGGACTGATGCACTATTTCCTAGGCCTAGAGGTCTGGCAGAGACCTGGAGAGATTTTCCTTTCTCAAGGAAAATACATTGTGAAGCTTCTGGAAAGATTTGGGATGGTGGACTGTAAGTCCGTGTCGACACCGATGGAACTCAACTTTAAGAAGTTGAGTGGCAGCGCTGCGGGGCCTATCTTGGCCAATCCTACTGAGTATCGTCAACTCATAGGAGCTTTGATATTCTTAGTGAACACCCGACCAGATATATGTTTTGCAGTGAACACTTTGAGTCAACAGATGGTTGAGCCTCATCACTTTCACTGGGTTGGTGCCAAGAATCTTTTGAGATATCTTCGGGGCACGATAAACCATGGGCTGAGATACACTGCCGAGAGTGTGATACTCCGTGGATATACTGATGCCGATTGGGCTGGCGGTGTGGTGGATCGTAAGAGCACATCGGGATGCTGCTTCAATCTTGGTTCTGCTTCGATCTCATGGATGAGCAGGAAGCAGAAGTCGGTGGCTTTGAGCACCGCGGAGGCCGGATACATTGCTGCTAGTATGGCCTGTTGTGAAGCAGTTTGGTTGCGGAAGCTCTTTAGTGAGCTGTTTGGACATGTGCTAGATACCACTGTGATACTCTGTGATAATCAGAGTGGGATTCGTATGACTGAGAATCCTGTGTTCCACGACCGATCCAAGCATATTGATATCGGGTACCACTTTATCCGGGATATGGTACAGCGAGGCGCCGTAAGGCTCGATCATATAGGAACTGATGAGCAGGTCGCGGATATTCTCACTAAGCCCCTGGGGAAGGTCAAGTTCCTAACCTTCCGTGAGAGTCTTGGTGTCGGGGAACGACCCTATGATGTGGGTCTTGTTGGACGATGAGCTCTGGGAGCTCTGGGGGGCTTTGGGGATAGCTTCTCGGAGCTATAAGCACTCATAATGCTTCTGCCCCACCCTTGTGATTATTGAGCTGGTTCGCCTCTCATTTATCTGTGCCCCGTATGCATCCTACCCATTGAGTTCGGGGCTCATGGGAAGTACCTCTCATTTGGCCAATGAGGTGGGAAAAGCTAGAGACTATTAGCAAAGACTGATGGACGCATCAGAGATTGCCGTACTCTCTATCTAGGATGGCACGGTCCAACCACTTGATCTGGGATCAAGTTTTGTGAGGTCTGGGACCTCTGCCTGACTTTGGGTCAGATGAACCAACTTTGGGTTGGTTGGATACTCTTCATGAGTTTGATAGAGGTTTGGAACCTCTGGACTGATTATGTCAGTCGGGGGATGATGTCTTTGTGACTGACCCACTTCTGTTCTGAAATAAAGAGGCCAGCAAAGCAAGTTACGGCGGGATGACGCACGATGTTTGATTGCACCGATGGATGGAGTTCTCCCTAGTTGAGAGGGAGTGTTAAATTTGGACAACTAGGTCCAAACTCCATGTTATGATGCTCAGATTAAGAGGCTAATATTTTTGTTGGAATCCTCTTTCGGAGAGGTGTAAAATCCATATATAATATGTCTTAATCCGATGAGCGGAACATTTATTTTGAATTTATTATTCTTAATAAATTATATGTGCAGGTCGGCCTTAAGGTTGCACGCCCCCAGCAGATGTGTCACACGCCCCAATGATTGATATAAATACAGGAAAAGTTGGAGAGCATTTCATCACAACACAACTCACATCTTCCTCTCTCATCTGAAATAGTACGAGCTACCTGGAGGACGAGTTTCAGCCACACGTGTGAAGGAGAAAGAGGACAGACCGTACGGCTGAGTTGAAGTACGACTTTTTCTGCAGCTAGGGTTTCGCAGAAAGTTTGACCAGCGTTGACTTTGGTCAACGCATGGTCCAATCAAGCTGAAAACTTGTGGGAAGTTCGATTTATGAAGGCCGTACTACTTGGCACAGAAATCGAGGTCAAAGGGTTGACCGTTTTGCTGCTGCGTTGACTTTTAGCTTGCTGCCCTGCGTTGACTTTTCAGGACAGCGTTGACTTTTGTGGAGTTGACTTGGGTTGACTCATTTGCTGATTGGAGCTCTGTTGTGACACATGCTGGGCTAGCTGACCAAGGAGACTTTGCTGGTTGAAGCAAACTGTTGACCGCCGTAACGAACACACACATTTTCCTGTTTCTGATTTGTCTTCTGTAAGATCTACTTATATGTTCTATCTGCATTTTGCTTAACTATTTGTATGATTGCTGTGAGAAAAGTAAAACTGCTCTTAGCATAGAACATCTACAAAAATTTACAGTAATGCCCCTCAAAACAATAAAATAATGCTACAACCATAAGCATGGTCACAAGTTGACCTAGTAGCCAAGAAAAAATATGAAAGATTGCCCACACGTGTGAGTTCTAAGGTTTTTTTTATGAAATCATCCATGCATAGGTTGTTCTACGGCATCTGTTGACGCCTCTTCGTGCCAAGATGAGTGTAGAGGACTCCAAAAATCATCTCCTAATGGTTCGCCATTAGACTTATGAGCATCTCCCTTTATGCACCCCCAAATCCCATCCTAGGGTTAAACTTTGGTCTCATGGGTCTCCAGGTGGCCAAAATGCCTACCTTTGCTCCAACATTGGGGGTCATCAAGGTGGTGCTACTGCTCCCATATCTCAATTTGTGAGACCTTCCTCCTCTGGGCCTTGTATCAACTACCATCCCTCTAATAATACTAATTCGACTGGTGGCATCTTGGGTCCAAGTGCATCATCCCCTACAATTCATCAAACTAGGGCAAAGTGTTGGAACGCTTTGGGCATTGGAGATGCCCATGGGTATGTATGATGCTTTGTTTATGCTTGGAGTCCCATGGCTCTCAACACCCCACATGTGAGTGTCAATATGCTCCTCTGGAAGACTTGCGCCCCAATTAAGTTGCCCAAACCATGGTTGTGGAAACCCCTGACAATTGCAAACAGTATCCAGTCCTAACAACTACATCATTAGGTTAATTTAATCATTTTTGCATCTAAGTGGATCAAGCTTGAAAGGAATTGGCAATTTGACAGTTCAAATAAGACTCCCCTTCCAAAATTAATACTTTGAACTTGCAAGATTATTGCCTCCCTAGGTAGGAATGCCTAATAGACCACCCCATTACCTGTTACTAGCCCACAAGGGAAACTAGCATGTACTTGGTCCACCCTTTAATTAATAGGTGTCATGTGAATAATGATGGAACGAAAGGAAGAAGACATCATGGCCAAGTGCCATGGTCAAACGGACCAACAATGATGGGCTCATCATCCCGAGTGCATAGATGAGAGGAGGGAGCAATCGTGGATGCATGAGTTATCAACTTGGCCCTTGTTTTTCCACCCGTCTTGTGCACCTTTTACCTTTTCTTGATTTTTCTTCGTATTACTATACATAGCTCGAAGGGTTAAAGCTTGCTTTGTATGATGTATAGTAGTTATAACTTATAACCCCCTTAATTATGAGGCAGCTCATTGCCCAACAAGGTCTTGGACATTCAAAGGGTTCCTTCTCATAATATGAACAGCAACATGTGCTCAAGAACCAGGTGATGCCCATAATGATTGAGGTGTTGGAAATCGTAACTAGGTTTGGTCTTCATATTGACTATGTAATTATGTATTTATGTAATGAAGAAGACAAAGATAATAAAATATATTTTTGTTAAGCTTGCTTCATGGGTTTCATGAGCAAGGAATTTTATCATAGGTCAAAAGACTTCTTCTTAATGTCTTTTATGGATTTGTCATCTTGTCATAAATAGAGTCATGTATATGAAGTAAAGTCAATGATGGTATGCCTCAAGGCCTTGTCAAATAAGCTTGAAGACATGGCTCAAGAATGCTGACAATACTTGATGTAAACACTCTTCAAAGACAACCTACAATACACTGGAAGAACTCCTCTACAAGGCGGCCTATAAACAGCAAGCAAAGTCAGCTCATGAACTGTCACATCTCTTCATGGTCAAGTCGGCTTATTACAAGGCCTGACCACTATAAATAGTCCACTGTGCTGCAAATAACATAGATGGAACAGAACTTGACTCCTCTGAGATTTTTGGACAAAAATCTCCGTGACAAGTTTGCGGTAGATTAAGGAACAGTTCTGTGAGTTAATGCAAAGGTAAGGATAGAAATAAAAGTGTGGAATTAGGAGGTGGAACAGCGAAGCATTCAAGGGTGAATTTGTAATATAATGTGAGTTCAGGGCTGCAAAGAAGTACGAAGTTAATTGGACATATTAAGAAGTAAGATATACACCACAACAAAGAAAGGAAGGCATTGTTTCGGGTCACTATCTCACAGTGAAGAAAAGGATATAGTCTTAGATTATATCTTTGTTTTGGATAGTAAGGAGATGCATAATACTTTTCACAAGTGCAGCAAGAAGGTAACATAAGTACAAAAATTTTATAAGGTAAGTCAAGATGTTCTAGAATCAAGAAAGAATGAAGAATACATTTAGAGACCGAGCTCTCTAGTCTAGCTGCAGAACGGTGCAAGACGGTGCAGAAAAGAAGGATCAGCGTAAGGAGTCAATAAAGAAGCAGTGACAAGGTCTTGGAGGCATACAAGTGTCAAGGGTTTGTGTCATGGCCATGGTACTTGTCATCTGAAAGTCTATAAGAAGAATTTCCTGTGGGTTTTCCTCTCCAAGACAGAGAGGTTTTGGCCCTGGCTCGAAGAGCCTAAATTTGTCTCTTGTGTTTTGGTAATTGACTTGATGAAAGACATAATAAGCTAAGAAGGGAAGACATAAGTAAAAGAAGTAAGCTCACAAGTAATTATCAAGAAGAGAATTTGAATTAAACCTAGCCCTACCTAATTCTCAACATGAGGTAGAGCTCATGCTAGGCTTTTGCCCACATGCTAATGTGTATGTCCCTACCATCTTTTGCATTTTGATCTTCTTTGTTTTCACTTTTGCATTTTGATTCTTCAATTGATAGGTTTCATGAGAATAATTATGGAATGAAGGGGAGAAGACTTCATAGACAAGTGCCATAGTCAAAGCGAGCAACAATGATAGCCTCCTCATCCCGAGTGTACAGATGTTGGGAGGGAGCAATTGTGGATGCATAAGTTACCAACTTGGCCTTTGTTTTTCAACCCCTCTTGTGCACCTTTTACTTTTGCTTGATTTTTCTTTGTCATATGCTCATAGCTCAAAGGGTTAGAGCGTGTTTTGTATGATGTACAACAGTTATTACCCCCTTAATGATGAGGCAACTCATTGCCCATCAGGGGTTGGGACATGTACGGGTTCCCTCTCACAATATGAAGAGAAACATGTGCTCAAGAACTGGGAGATGGGCATAATGAGAGAGGTAAAGCTCATGCTAGGCTTTTGCCCACATGCTAATGTGTATGTCCCAGCCATCTTTTGCATTTTGATCTTCTTTTGTTTTTGCTTGTGGCCATCATATGATTTTTCTTGTTCTTTTAGCTGCACCAACCTCCGAGAGAAAAGTTTTGGGCCCTACCTATTGAGATTTGCAGCTTCAGAGGTACTCCACAGCCCTAAGTACTAGGCTTGTGTGAGTTGGCACCACAAAAGTCATTTGTGGGCTAAGTACCCAAGCATGGGTTTTTGTACTGAAAGTGGTGGGCACAAATTCAAGATGATTTTGGGAGATTGAGCCATTGGTGCAAGTGGAGGACCCTAAAAAGAGCCTAAGGATCCTAAGGCACCCATGGAAGATTGGGCCAAATAAGAGAAATTAATTTTATTTATATGCAATTTGCTATTTTAAGCAAAAGAGAAGGTTGGCCTTGCCTTACGAGAGCCCTAGAATAGGGCTAGACATTCACCGATAAGAACATATATATTGAAGAAGTTGAGACCTCATTTGCGGCGTCATCACCAAGAGCAAATTCATCATAGAGAGAGGGCATATGGTCTGAGATAGTCACAGCACTTAAGGAACCAATCCAAGTGGAGCGAAGGCACAAAGGGGTGTCTCTTTTGAAGTCTGTACAGGGTCAAGTTAAGGGCAGATTGCAAGCGCCATATAAGGCGGTTTTGTGCACAAGTGTTGGTGAAATTCTCTGTTTAACAAGGTTGAGGGTTTCTGTATTAGCACAGGTGGACAGCCCTTTGTTTAGGAGTGCCAAGAGGGTCTAAAAGGAGTCATACATGGGCCACAGTCACACAAGGCAACAGCACCTAGATAGGAGGCCTAAGGAGGGAGGATAATCACATGTCTGGAAGGGTATTTGGACTAGGAAAAGGGCAATCTTGTAGCTTCCACACGGTCCCATAACTATAGGTTTGATACTTCAAAAGAAGTGTGCATAGGCCAAGGTTTTCAAACAGCAAGAAGGAGTCTTGAAGAGGTGTGTATGCCATTCTGTTGAGAATTTGGAGGGCTGATGATTAATTCAAATTCTCTTCTTGAAAATTACTTGAGAGGTTACTTGAGTTACTTATGTCTTCTCTTCGTTAGCTTATTAAATCTTTCATCATATCAATTATCAAAAAACACAATGTAATATTCCCAATTAGTGATAGCTAATTGGAAATATTAATTTTGATCAATTTTGCCTTCTATAGTTAAAATATAAATAAAAGTGAGTAAGAGGGGGATATAACTCACTTTAAAATAAAGTACACTCCCTAGTAGACTCAACGTTGTAACTTAAGTGGGTTAAGGGGGGCCAAGAGACCACGTAGAGGGGGACCCACTTAGACCACGTGGGCATAGACAGCGCAGTTGAGTTGGCAACGTGGGCCAAAGGGAGGCTACGTAGGAGATGGTGGGGCCTAGGGTTGAGAGAGGCCCATCATTATAAAAAGGAGGAGAGCCTCCTCATTTCCTCATTCGAGTTTATGCATATTGAGCTGGTCACTTCGACTTTGAGCACGCTAGCTGTTTAGCTTGTCTGCAGCACTGTTTAGTGCATTGAGTGTCTCCATTCGGAGATCTCACCCTCAGCCCCGGGAGACTTCGAGTGCTTGCTCGGGTGAGGCATTCCCTTCAGTATTTTGTAGGAGGATCGAGTTGTGGCATTTGTGGAGGAGCATTGCATCTATAGACTGCGCAGTCTTGAGAGGGAGGACGCAGTCCATATTGAGGGAGCTCCGGAGTGGCATTCTTTCGGAGGATTTTGGTCAGGAGATTGAGCAAGGGGCTAGCCCTTGCCTATTGGAGACTTTTGGCTAAGCGGGAGGCCATCTTTTGGAGGATTTCATCCAGCTTCAGCGTGGCCCTTAGGAGGATAGCGTAGATCCTCAAGGGAGGTACTTTCGGGGGTCATCCATTCCTGAAACGCTCCCTGGGCTTTTCTGGGTATTGTGAGTAGAGGTTGATTCTAGGGTTTCAGCTCATTCCGAGTAGGGGAGCAGCCCCAAATACTCATTTGGTTCCAGCAGTTGCAGCAGCACGGCAGTTTTCCAGCAGCTTGGACGCAGAGCATAGAGCAGCCATTCCTTTGTTATTCTGAGAGTATTCCTACACTTGCCTGGTGCAAGTCGAGGTGCCATCCCTCTGATCACCTCTTGTACTCATTTCTATTTCTCAGTATAATAAAATGGCTCAGTATTCTCTCTATTTTATGTGTTGCAGCTAGTGTAGAAAAAGTCGGCAAAAAGTCCCGACTTCTTGAAAAAATCCCAAATTTTTCCCTGAGCCGACTTTATCGACCGACTTTTTGCCGACTTTTTCATCCCTGAGAAAGTCGCGATTTTATCCTTGAAGTCCCGACTTTTTGCCGACTTTTTCCAAAAAAATCCTGAGTGAGGTAGTTTCTTTAATTTTTGAAGAAGAAGAAGAAGAAATCGAGATTTTTTCCAAAAAGTTGATATTTTTTCCAAAAATGAATATTTTTGTATTTTTTTAGTTTTGCCGACTTTTTGCCGATTTTTTCAAAAAACTCTCGACTTTATCGAGTTTTTCAACTTTTGGACCCTTGCCGATTTAATCCCGACTTCGACTTTTTCCACATTGGTTTCAGCTTCATGTTCAGTTTATAGCATTTGGTATCTTGTTGTATGCTTTGTATTACTGGTTATTTCCCTTTTGGGATATTACACACAAGACACAAGAGTTAGGCTCTTAGAGCCAGGGCAAAACCTCTCCCTCTTGGAGAGGAAAACCCATGAGAAATTCTTCTTATAGATCTTCAAATGACAAGTACCATGACCAAGACTCAGAGCCTTGACCTATGAATGTCTCCAAGATCTTGATACTGTTGTCGGTCCTTCTTTTCTTCATTAACCTATACTAACTTTCTTCTATGAACTATGAGAGGGAAGGTAAATCATAGATTTACCTTCCTCTCTTTTCTTATCCAGCAACAATTCTTAGCTTTCGCTTCTTCATATTATATACTTCATTCAGTCATAGATCGTAGGTACTTATAAGTATGTTTGTCTGAATCTCTTCTTTACAGCAGCATACATCATAGTGATCCGCATTATAGACATCATAATAGTCTGCATTTATATCAGACTTAACCATATCACTTGACATACTTCAACGTTGCCTGAGCTTAACATTTCGCATTTATATCACACTTCAACGTTGCCTGAACATTTAAAACAGACTTTATTTTGTCTTGACCGAAGTTGAATCCCTCCTTGGAACGCAAATATGTCCACACATTTTTCCTTATCACAGATCCTTTGTTTATTAGTCTCCAAAATTCGCACTTGCCTGCACAGGACATTCTGCAAACAACCACTGTTTATCCCCTGAAGAAATCTGCATTTTCTTCCTGAGACCGCAATCCCTATCTGTATTTATTCACCGAGAAATCCGCATGTATGTTCTTCGCAATTGTATCCTTTTGAAATTTCATATCAATCACAAATGTATCCGCATTAAATTAGAGTAATCCGCACTTTAGTTTTTTGTACCACGTCAGAGAGATCCACAAGTTCTTTCTCCAATTGATCCGCAGCTTCAGCACTATATATGGTGCTTTGTTTCTAAGTTTAGGCCGACATTACCTTTAGTATGTAAGCCGACTTGCTCAACTGTTGGAGGCCGACTTTAGGAGCAGGATGGAGCTGATCTTTCAACGTAGATTGTGGGCAGTCTTGAGGGCCATTATGGGTCATTCTTCCGCAAGGTCTTGGAGAACATTCTTCAGACTAGACACTTCATTTTCATGACTCTTAAGTACACTTATAAATATAAGACAAACCCTACTAGACATCAAGAAGAAGTCTATTTAACCTATAATAAAAATCTTGCTCATGAAACCCATGAAGCAAGTATAAAATACATTTTATTATCTTTGTCTTCTTCTTTACATAAAATACATAATTACATAGTCAATATGAAGACCGACCTAGTTACAATTTTCAACACATTCTATGTTGATGAATTTTGGAGGGTGATAGTGTTGAAAAATGTGTAACTAAGTTCGGTCTTCATAAGTATGAAATGTACTTTTGATTCTTGTAAATTTTAAAATGAAAGAAAAATTATTATTATTATTATTATTGGAGCATGGGTTTCATGCTTAAGGTCTTTTATTTTATAAGTCAAGCAACCAATGAGTGCTTCAAGGGTTTGTCCTAAGTCAAGAAGTCAAAAGAGACATTGTCATAAATTGAAGACCCCATCGGGCACATTGTAACTTCTAAAGAAAATTATTTTTGTGTCGAAATACCCTCCAAGACCAAGTCCGCCTGGTCGCTGGATAGTCGACCTGAAAAGAAGAGCCACATCCACCTTGAAGAGCATATAAATAGAAGAGAACTCGTCCTCCTTGAGACCATTCACTTACCACTCATTCTAGCAAAGGAGGAAGAAGAAGAAGGCAGCAAAGAAGGAAGAGGACGAAGAAGTTTCTTGTTTGGGCTAATTTTCTCTCACGCATGCTAAGGAGGTCTAGGGATTCTGCAGCAGATCTATGGCTTCCATCTACAAGTTCGCTCTTGGAGAAAAGAAGGTAAAGAGATGAAGTGAAGGTCACCAAGGGTCATCCTTAAGCTCCAGAAGTCGGAGAAAGGAAAGCGAAGGTCACGGGAAGTCTCTAAAGGAAGATTGAATTTCACATGTGTGGCAATTGCAACTACAGGGAGACGAAATTTCAGATCTGCAATAGGAAGCTGAAAATCTTGCAGCAAGAGGTCGAAGAAGTGCTACTGTAAGAGATTTGAGTGGGTTTGACTAGATAAAGGATAGCACATCATCCGAAGAGGTTGGTCTTGGTCTTGGAGGGTATCGGTCTCAGTCTTAAGATCTTCGAATTCGTCAATTGAAGAATCTATAAGGAAGAGAAGAGATTTGCGGGTTTTCCTATCACGAGGAGAGGTTTTGGCCCTGGCTTGCAGCCTATATTTTGTGTTATTGTTCTTCTTATGTTGGTAGTTTTTTGATGATTCACACATAATAATAATGAACAAAGCTAATAAGTAAAAAGACATCACAAGCAGTTATCTGTAATATTCCTAATTAGCGCCGCTAATTGGAATATTTCATTTTTGTATAGTTTTGCCACCTATAGTTAATTAATAAATAAAAGTGAGAAAGAAGGGTCAACTCACTTTAATAAAATAAAGTGCTTCCTAGTAGGAGCAACGTTGTGACTTAAAGGAGAGCCTTGGGGGTCCACACGTTGCATGAGAGAGGCCTCACGTAGGCTCTAGAAGCAACTGCGCAGGCATAGGAGGAGCTCATGGAGAGAGGGGACGCAGTTAGGGTTTTGAGGGGAGCTAGCAATATAAAAGATGGGAGTTTCACTCCATTTGGCATTATTGATATGTTGATGATATTTTGAGCTAGACTTCTGTCTACTTGAGCACGCCGGTTGTTTAGTCGGTCTGCAGCACTGTTTAGTGCGACTGAGTGTCTCCGGTCAGAGATCTCGCCCTTGGCCCCGGGGGACTTCGAGTGCCTGCTCGGGCAAGGTATTTCTTCAGTTTCAGCAGTTGATTTGCAGGTGATTTGGTTGGACGTTTTGCAGAGTAGCTGAGCCTCATTGGGTGACTGCGCAGTCTTGGAGGGAGGACGCAGTTGGTGTTAGCGCAGCTCAGTTGTGGGGATTTTCGTGGGGGATTCAACGTATTTCAGCTTGGAGGGTTAGTCTCTTCAGTTGGAGAGTTTGCAAAGAGATTTGTGGCCCCTTTTCCAACATTCTTCCTTGGGCATCTGCGCTGGCTGGGAGAGACAGCGTTTTTCTTGAGGAGGGCTTCTGGGGTGTTTTTCGGAGGCGGTCCATTTGCTTCATGATTTCTGGGTTTTTGGTCCGGAGTAAGGAGTACAGGCAGTCTACCGATTTTCAGCTCATTCCGGTGAGGGGATCAGCCCCTAGTTCCAGTTCATTGCAGCAGCAGCATTCTACGGCAGATTCTTCCAACAGTTGGGACGCAGTCTCTATAGCAGCCATTTCCTATTCTAAGAGGGTTCTTCACTTGCCTTGTGCAAGGATAGGTGCACTTATTCTGATTATCAATTGTACCCATATTCTCAGATTAATAAAATGGCTTAGCGTTCTGGTATTTTTATGTGTATTTGCTCTATATTCTATTTCCGGCATTTTTCCTATATAGTTGTATGCTTGTATTGCTGTGTATTACTGTCTATTTCCCATTGGGGATATTACATTATCAAGGAAAGAGAAATAATTATAATCATTGCCCTATAGATTTCTCAACAGATAGTCCAGTTGGGATAGAGTTGTTGGGCATCTTAGGAAGTTGTTTGGAGGGCAATTGGAAGGTGTCTTTGGAGCCCTAAGTGCAACACTTGTGAAGGACAACAAGGTTGCTAGGAGTGTCAGATGTGTTGGCCTAAGGGTTGGCTCTTTGAAATACAAAAGAAGGCAGCCAACTAGGTTAGTGTATCAGCCCTAGTTCACTGTTGGAGAAGGACATCTTCAGTGAGAAGAAAGGCAACCCCCAAGCCCTTAACTTGCCATCATTATAGCAACATAGAAAGGTAGAACTGGGAAGATCAAAGATTTATTCACAAACAGAGATGTGAACAGCTAAGCGAAGTCCCTATGTGTTACATTCTTGATGGACTAAGGAGCAAGTTGAGGACAGATGTTCTTGTAGCTGTGTTCAGTGACCTAAAGGACTTGTGATCATAGATAGAGGCAAATTGGTGTTGTTGCAAATTGGAAGCGAAACGACTAGCAGATGTGTTCAGGGTACGTGGACTAAAAGGAGTTGAGTCGTCGGCTACATCAATAAGTCAGTTGTACCTTGTTCAGGGTAGATTAGTTGTCAAAGGACTGACACCAAGCCCTAGTTATACTCTTGTATCGATTATTATATGACGGTCATGATCCCTGGTAAGGGAGCCCTAGATTGTTGTATTAAAGATTGATTAATATAACAAAGTTGCGTTGAAAAAATGAAAATGTGTCAATTATGCATTATTTGATTTACTGTTGTGTTTATTCCACTATGGAAAGTACGATTGTTGTGGCATTTGAGTGTGTTTGCGTTAAAGATGCTTGTTACCGCTCAAACTAGCAGGGGTCCTAAGAGGGGATCCTATAGAGCAACAACTAGGTCAAGGGGCAACAATGGAGTGTGTTGTCGCACAGATTGTCTAGGCACCGCGACAACGGCTCAGATCGGGGGCTGTCACCTTTATCCCCAACCTCTCTATCTAAGTCGTCTACTTGCAAGCTAAGGGAGGTAGACCCTAACAGAAATGAAGGACAAGAATTGGTTGCAAATCAACCAATCTAGGAGACACACCTAAAACACCAAATACTTGATAAAATTGACGAGATTTCACAAATCCAATTAGATTTGAAAATTAAAACCAGTGCCTTATGGAATTAAAAGATCTCGTTATAAAATTAAAGCCAAGTAATAGATGTTTAACTGCTGTTATGAAAATACAAATGATATTCGATGATATTCAGTAAAAAGCACCACAACCATTTATTAAGATATTTAAGCCCACAACATTAAATCATGAGATGACCATTAAATATAAATGCTAGATGCTTGAAATATTTCCGAATTTATGATATTCTGAATGACCCAATCTAGAAATTAAGATGTTTAGATAGTCAAACTTAAGATAAAAAATTAAAAGCTCATTTGACCATAGGATATAGAATTTTTTAAATTTTTTAAATTTTTTATTTTTTATTAATTTTTTTTTATATCTAAAAAAAAAAATTAAAACAAAAATTTACAACTAACACTAAAACAAAAGAAACTTAAAAAAATTAAAACTTTAAAACTAAGTCTAAAACAAACTAAATTTAAAATCTAAGCTAAAAATCAAAACCTAACTAAAACTATAAGTTAAAACTAAATAAGTCAAAACTAAAGCTAACATCACAAAAATTTAAAATCTAAAAAATTTAAACATTAAAAACCAACGCCTAAAACTAAAATTTAAAATAAAAATTAAACTAAAGCTAAAAACTAAATGAAAGTTAAAAAAACTAACGCTAAATAACAAAATCGAACTTTAAAAAAAATCTAAAACCTAAGGCTAACTTACGCTATCACAAAAACATGAATCCACATTAAAATATACAATGCATATACATAAGGTTTAACAAATACGTGTGTGCGTTTTGCTTGAGTGTTTGCAGGTGAGCTGGACAGAGAAGAAGCCGACCATGTGAAGAGTTGGTTTGAACGGACGGCGAAGAAGTCACGACGGACGGAAAATAAGGAGAGCTCGACGGATACAAGAGGACGACAGCTACGGCAAAGTGAAGGCAAGCGGATGAGGAGCTGAGTGTGACGTTGAGGGCAAAGCAGATGGGATCTGCGGCTGGACTGGATGCAAGCTCGAGGGTAGGAGAGGTTATACAGCGTGAGGAGGATATGAGCGATGAAGTGAAAACAGCTTCAAGGAGCTGTGAAGACAATGATGAGGAAGGACGTTGACAGCGGAGAGGCAAAGAGCGTATGCAGAGTGAAGAGACGGATTTTTTATATTTATGCAGTAAACAAAGGCAGAAAAATTTCAAATAAACCCAGTACACACAAATTTCGCCCAGCAAACTTAAATTTCTTCTCGTCAAAACTCAGATTTTTTATGCTCTTTAAATCGAATATTATGCAGATCTGCCAACAGTAGAGATTTTCAGGCCAGATCTGGCCCTTGGGGGCTGGATCTAGCTCAGATCTTTAAAGAAAATTCTGAGTAAACCCTACAACCTGCAAAACCAATCAGATCCTGAAAATATACACACCAAAAAATTTATTAAACCCTTACAGCCCTAATAAAAATACAAATTTACAAGCTAATTTACATATCTGAGGCCCTCATGGCTATATTTAAACCTATTTCAGCACAATATTTAGAATTTTGAAGTTTTAAAGAGAGGCACAAGCCTTAAAAGACCCTGTAAAAACACACATTCGTAAGATAGATTCAGGAAATTAGAAACAATGGGCTTTTTCAGATTTACGAATCTGAGAGTCGGCTGGTCCAACTGAAGACTTTTCCAGACGCTCAAATCTTAAAATATAAAATTTACCTGCACACTTAGATCTAAACTTTAGACTGATAGAGATTTAAGAAAACAACATGAGATCCTTCAGAAAAATCAAAATGTCATTTTATGAACCCAGAAAACTGCACAAGATACCTGTATGCAGATTAATCCATGAAGGCCATCAACCATAAAAATATCAAACAAAGTAGCAAAGTTTAGAAATGAATCACCACATAGATCTGGAAAAGGAACACCAAAGTTTGTAACCCCAAAGTCTTTATGCTTTATTCATCAAAGAAAATTCACAAGAGCTTCCAAGACAAGTGCACGATCCTAAGATCGGATGACTCAAGACTGACAAAGACCTTTAATTTATAGGACAAACCTCCAACAGCTAGTTCGGTTGATCCACGTCAAAATAATCTCGATCGTCGATAAGATTTGATCATCTTTTAATCTAGACCGTCGAAATTATAAATTTGGGGAAAAAATGAATTTATCATTTTAATTCATTTTAATTAACTCAAAAATACTATTTTTGAGTTAATTACCTCAAATTTTTTACTTTGACTTAACCACCCTGGCCCAAGGGTCCAAAATTTCTTAAAATTCTCAATATTCCCTTGGCCTGGGGCCTTTAAAAATCCATTTTTTAAGGACCAACGAATTTTGCCTTTGAAGAATTTTATCCTAACTTAAGACCTAAAATTAATTAAGTTTCTGGCTTTTGATTTTTTTTAATTAATTTGACCAGAAATTTTAATTAATTGACTAAGAGGGGATCTTAATTATTTTTTCCAACCCTCTTTACATAAGAGAAATACATTTAAACACATGAAGGGGGAATACCCATTCGTATAGACCCTCAAATAGGTACCCAATTCTGCGACTCAAAACATGATCTAGTAGACCAAGTAGCTTGTAATAAAATAATATAGCCAAATAGCTAGGATTATTCCCAAACTACTTTTACAAGGACTCGATAGAAAACACTAGGACTCACTTAGCATGCTGATGACAAAATCCACCCTAGCTTTGTGGTGAAGCTGGAGGGAAAAACTCTGTCGATAACTTGTGTCGAAAAACACAAGTAAATCAGTGAGACAAAAAACCTCCTAGGATAGAAATCGTCACCAACATACTAGGCTTACCTAGGTTGTTACATACATTGACGGTCTTACTTAGATCATTTACATCATATACATGCAGAATAGGTTTACATCATTTATAAAAAATGTCGTCTGTCGATGAAATCTAGATGACGTGAACTTCGAACATGATAAGTGCCATTTGAAAAAATGGGGGTGTACTGCTATGGAGTCGTTGACAAAGTGTGGTCAACATCTGGATCTACTTGGGGACACGTTGTTTCATCGGAGGAATGCGAGAATCCAGAATCTGTAAGCAACACACAAGATTACATAAGTAGCGTCCATCCAAATATCATCATATAACATTAAGCACGTGAAAAATAGAAGCTCTTCTTTTATTTATTATTCTACTTAACATGAAATGTAAATCTACTCTAACCACAAAATGAAATGCTGAAATAACAAGGAGTAGGGTTAGAAATACAATACAGAGGATGCCCTGTGGCATTAGATGTGCTCAATGTAGTGCATGCTGAGCATTTGCCTGCTTTCAAGCAAGTCTGCAGGCTGCTTTTCAGATGTGCCATGTCCAATCTTGCTAATTGTAGGACTTTGTCTTATCCGAAAGTCAAGCTACTCTTGACCATCAAACGAATCAAACCGCTTACTTCTTCCTTTCTGCTTTTTCCTCTTCGTCTGAGGGGGTTGTGATGTCAGCAATGAGACCACTGTAGATTTCTTGTCCTTATCTTGAAAATGCTTGTACAAAACATCTGACGAACCTGGAATGTGACCAATCTTATTCTGAATATACTCCGTCAAAGGTGACACATAAGCTTGGTCTTTCTCAACGTCCTTTGTAGCCATAGTTAAATCTTCTTTAATGGGAAAAGTGACCTCCATATGATGAGATGGAAATTGCTTCAGCAAACTGGGAGGCCTATGATCTGTTGACAAATCTGACTTGGGTTGAAAATTCTGTATGTGTGATCTTTCCATTCTTTCCAACTTATTTTGAATATCAGTAGAATGCTTAACATTATTAACAGTAATTTTCTTCACATGACTCTCTTCAATAGTCAACAAATTGCGTTGAAGAGACACCTGACTAGAATGATTAACTTCCATCATCTTTAACCTATTTTCCATGACATTTATTTCCTGTGCATGACTCTCTTCAATCGTCAACAATTTGCGTTCCATGTTTTTTGTTGATTCATCATTATCTGCTTTCATGGCCATGAAGAAATTTTGCATACAGTTCATCTCTTTCTCAGGTTTTTCTTCTAAGGCCAATAACCTACTCTGCATAGAACCAATTTCCCTGGCGTGATCAGCTATTATTTTTTCCTGATTAAGTTCCATATTCTTAATGATTTGAGCCTAGTTGGCCTCCATATTCTTGATTACTTGAGCTTCATTGGCCTCCATATTCTTGATTACCTGATCTTGATTGGCCTCCATATTCTTGATTACCAGAGCTTGATTTAGCTGTATATCCTTAACCATCTGAATCAATTCGCTAACAAGATGCTTATCGTTGTCAACACTGATTTGACAACTTGTTTCTGTTTCACCACTATCATGGGTTTGTGCTGTCATGGTACAAGTGCATTCATCTTGAGAATTGTCTGGAAATCTCCTGTTGATAGTTGAGTTCTCTACAAGATCAATTTCATTATTTTGCATAATACTAGGAGCACAAGGCAAGTCATCTTTTTTTATATATTTATCTATAACAGCATTGATGATGTCTTGTAAACAATACTCTTTAGGACAATTTCGAAACCAATCGATAGCATAACCCTTTAAGGAATAGCCGAAGATACGTATCTTGAAATTTTCATGATTATATTGTGAAGGACGACAATATTTATATATAAAAAAGGTGACCATCTTTAGATGTTGTAGAGCAATGCTTGGATGACCTCCTGAGAAAAAAGGCAATTTAGAAATGACCTCTTCTGGCATGTCATGAAAGGTGTCATCCATGATGACCAGCTTTAAGAAATAGATCTGTGTTCAAGAATAATCAAAAGGTCCTCAAGAAGCGAACTTTTTAACAAGAACCCTTGTAAGAAATGAAAGAATTGGAGTCGCCACTTGAACAAGAAACTAATTCTAAAACAGAAGAAAAAATCGAGAATAACAGATGGATATCAAGGAGGGATTCTTCTCTAGGAGTAAATAGATGAATAAGTGGATTCGCCACCCAAACAAGAAGCCAACCGAAATGTCCAAGTGCTAAAGATACGATGATAAAATGACCAGTTGATGAAAAGATGAAGAGATGAAAAGATGCCAGGAAATGTGATCCCTTGTGACAGGCTAATGAATGGCGAAAGAAGATTTGAAGATTATAAAATGTCGTTAAGACCAAGGACAGAAAAACTCTATCCCCGGCAATGGCGCCAAAAAATGTTGTAGCACAGATTGTCTAGGCACCGCGACAACGGCTCAGATCGAGGGTTGTCACCTTTATCCCCAATCTCTCTATCTAAGTTGTCTCCTTGCAAGCTAAGGGAGGTAGACCCTAACAGAAATGAAGGACAAGAATTGGTTGCAAATCAACCAATCTAGGAGACTCACCTAAAATACCAAATACTTGATAAAATTGACGAGATTTCACAAATCCAATTAGATTTGAAAATTAAAACAAGTACCTTATATAGTTAAAAGATCTCGTTATAAAATTAAAGCCAAGTAATAGATGTTTAACTGCTGCTATGAAAATACAAATGATATTCGATGATATTCAGTAAAAAGCACCACAACCATTTATTAAGATATTTAAGCCCACAACATTAAATCATGAGATGACCATTAAATATAAATGCCAGATGCTTGAAATGTTTCCGAATTTATGATATTCTGAATGACCCAATCCAGAAATTAAGATGTTTAGATAGTCAAACTTAGGATAACAAATTAAAAGCTCATTTGACCATAGGATTTAGAATTTTTTAAATTTTTTAAATTTTTTATTTTTTATTATTTTTTTTTTAAATCTAAAAAAAAAAATTAAAACAAAAATTTACAACTAACACTAAAACAAAAGAAACTTAAAAAATTAAAACTTTAAAACTAAGTCTAAAACAAACTAAATTTAAAATCTAAGCTAAAAATCAAAACCTAACTAAAACTATAAGTTAAAACTAAATAAGTCAAAACTAAAGCTAACATCACAAAAATTTAAAATCTAAAAAATTTAAACATTAAAAACCAACACCTAAAACTAAAATTTAAAATAAAAATTAAACTAAAGCTAAAAACTAAACGAAATATTAAAAACTAACGCAAAATAACAAAATCGAACTTTAAAAAAAATCTAAAACCTAAGGCTAACTTACGCTATCACAAAAACATGAATCCACATTAAAATATACAACGCATATACATAAGGTTTAACAAATACGTGTGTGCGTTTTGCTTGAGTGTTCGCAGGGGAGCTGGACGGAGAAGAAGCCAACCACGCGAAGAGTTGGTTTGAACGGACGGCGAAGAAGTCACGACGGACGGCAAATAAGGAGAGCTCGACAGATACAAGAGGACGACAGCTGCGGAAAAGTGAAGGCAAGCGGATGAGGAGCTGAGTGTGAAGTCGAGGGCAAAGAAGATGGGATTTGCGGCAGGACTGGATGCGAGCTCGAGGGCAGGAGAGGTTCTATAGCATGAGGAGGATATGAGCGATGAAGTGAAAACAGCTTCAAGGAGTTGTGAAGACAATGATAAGGAAGGACGTTGACAGCAGAGAGGCAAAGAGCATATGCAGAGTGAAGAGACGGATTTTTTATATTTATGTAGTAAACAAAGGCAGAAAATTTTCAAATAAACCTAGTACACACAAATTTCGCCCAGCAAACTTAAATTTCTTCTCATCAAAACTCAGATTTTTTATGCTTTTTAAATCGAATATTATGCAGATCTGCTAACAATAGAGATTCTGAGCCCAGATCTGCCCCTTGGGGGCTGGATCTAGCTCAGATCTTAAAAAAAAAATCTGACTAAACCCTGCAACCTGTAAAACCAGTGAGATCCTGAAAATATACACACCAAAAAATTTATTAAACCCTTACAGCCCTAATAAAAATACAAATTTACAAGCTAATTTACAGATCTGAGGCCCTCATGGCCAGATTTAAACCCATTTCAGCACAATTTTTAGAATTTTGAAGTTTTAAAGAGAGGTACAAGCCTTAAAAGACCCTGTAAAAACACACATTCGTAAGATAGATTCAAGAAATTAGAAACAATGGGCTTTTTCGGATTTACGAAGTTGAGAGTCGGCTGGTCCAACTGAAGACTTCCCCAGATACTCAAATCTTAAAATATAAAATTTCCCGGCATACTTAGATCTTAACTTTAGACTGATAGAGATTTAAGAAAACAACACGAGATCCTTTAGAAAAATCAAAATGTCATTTTATGAACCCAGAAAACTGCACAAGATACCTATATGCAGATTAATCCATGAAGGCCATCAACCATAAAAATATCAAACAAAGTAGCAGAGTTTAGAAATGAATCACCACATAGATCTGGAAAAGGAACACCAAAGTTTGTAACCCCAAAGTCTTTATGCTTTATTCATCAAAGAAAATTCACAAGAGCTTCCAAGACAAGTGCATGATCCTAAGATCGGATGACTCAAGACTGACAAAGACCTTTAATTTATAGGACACAACCTCCAACGGCTAGTTCGGTTGATCCACGTAAAAATAATCTCGACAGTCAATAAGATTTGATCATCTTTTAATCTGGACCGTCGAAATTATAAATTTGGGGAAAAAAGGAATTTATCATTTAAATTCATTTTAATTAACTCAAAAATACTATTTTTGAGTTAATTACCTCAAATTTTTGACTTTGACTCAACCACCCAGGCCCAAGGGTCCAAAATTTCTTAAAATTCTCAATATTCCCTTGGCTTGGGGCCTTTAAAAATCTATTTTTTAAGGACCAACGAATTTTGCCTTTGAAGAATTTTATCCTAACTTAAGACCTAAAATTAATTAAATTTCTGGCTTTTGATTTTTTTTAATTAATTTGACCAGAAATTTTAATTAATTGACTGAGAGGGGATCTTAATTATTTTTCCAACCCTCTTTACATAAGAGAAATACATTTAGACACATGAAGGGGGAATACCCATTCGTATAGACCCTCAAATAGGTACCCAATTTTGCGACTCAAAACATGATCTAGTAGACCAAGTAGCTTGTAATAAAATAATCTAGCCAAATAGCTAGGATTATTTCCAAACTACTTTTACATTGACTCGATAGAAAACACTAGGACTCACTTAGCATGCTGATGACAATCCACCCTAGCTTTGGGGTGAGGCTGGAGGGAAAAACTTTGTCGATAACTTGTGTCGAAAAACACAAGTAAATCAGTGAGACAAAAAACCTCCTAGGATAGAAATCGTCACCAACATAATAGGCTTACCTAGGTTGTTACATACATTGACGGTCTTACTTAGATCATTTACATCATAAACATGCAGAATGGGTTTACATCATTTATAAAAATTGTCGTATGTCGATGAAATCTCGATGACGTGAACCTCAAACATGATAAGTACCATTTGAAAAAATGGGGGTGTACTACTATGGGGTCGTTGACAAAGTGTGGTCAACAGAGTGATAGCTCATTGTCACCTCAACTAAGGCTCCTTGCACTTTACGGACTTTCAGTGATGGGAGGAGAAACAATATAGGAGGAATCGCGATGATGAATATGCCAATGAAAGGATGGAAGGTGATTCGTGAGTCCTATTCACAAGAGAGACTCAATCGTATAGTTTTTGTGCTTGAAAAGCAAGCTGATATGTTCTCTAGGAAGGGCTCATAGGACTTTTGAGTCTAGGGTTTGAGAATATGCCTTATCAAGAAATTTCCTAGACCTGAATACCCTTATGGAGACATGGCTTCTATGTGATCTTTGTGAAATTAGAGTTAATAAGTTGCAAGACCACAAAGGACCAAAAGGACCCAAAATTAGGTCAAGGGTATCGGGTTGATCAACCAATTGAGGGGCTTGATCTAATTAGGGAAGAGAAGAGGATCAAAGGAAAAATATTATTTTGATGATTGAATGCTATGATTCAAATGAGGTCACTAGCCAAGGGAAACCTAGGGCAAGAAACGATCTTTGAGCTAGGGCTTACTATATCTCAAGATCCCACTGTCAGAATTTCTTGAAATTTGAAGGACCTCTACAGGAAAACCTAGCGTAGTTATGGACAAGAGATCGAACTTTTTTTATGGTTACAAAGTGAGATAAATGATGCCCTATGTGACCTATGGAGGCTAGGCCTAGAAAAAGAAGGAGAGGTGAGATAAATATTCTTTAAAAGTGATCACATATGGAAGGATCAGTCCCTTATCCTTTGGGAAAGATGGAGTCAAAGAGAATTTTGTGTTTGGAGAATATTTACCCAATCAAGGAGGTCTTCCAGCAACTTAGCATGGCATTAGGACATGAGAGCAGCTACTAGAGATCTTTATACTTCAATTATGTAATGATTGATGACTTATTAGAGAATCAATGACATGATTAATCACCTAGGAATATTCTTTTATCATACATGACTCATCTGATGATGTAGTATTTCACAAGACCAAAATTTCCACAATTCCACATAGAGTAGCAATAAATTTCAGATCTATAGAGCAAAAATCCAAGCAACATACATGAAACAAGAATAGACATGAAAAATAGACAAATTACATGTACAATGAGTATATCCAACCATCAAATCATGCCAATGATGAAGCTCCAAGACAAGAGAAATATATCCAAACATCAAAATTCATCCATAACATCCAAACTCGTTCTCCAAAACGGAATGCAAAATTCTTCAAAGAGCTACTAATCCCAAATACAAGTGATGATGAGAGAAATGAATCACCTCTCATCTATTTATACCATCTCTAATGAGTTTGATTTGCCTAATTGGCCTAATTAAGCCCCAATTAATAAAATAATGTGCCATAATAACATCCCTTGGTGTCAAGCCCCCCTAGATAGCTCAATAACATAAAACTAAGCCTCTCAGGAGGGTATTATGATCAATAAAATGAGTCGTTAGGCCATTGCGAAGGCCTAATGAAGTCCAAAGTGTGTCATGATGTGAAAATGGACTCCAAACATAGTAGACAAGGGGTTGGCCCCTTGTTTTCCAAGCAAGTCCCCGTGGTGCTCCCAAGTGGGTGTTGGGGGCACAAGGACATCCTCATGGGTCTCCAAGTGGATCAAAAATGTTTGTAAACCATCTGTAAGGGCTAGGGTGATGACATTAGCCCTCCCTTTGTCTCTGGCAGTGAGACACATCCTCATCTAGACCCTGGAACATCTGCCAAGTGTATGGTGCAAGTGTTGAGCTAACTAGGCATGGTGAACCAGGTGCATCATCCTCATCCAAAAAGTGGAACACGAGCAATCAAAAAGTGGTGTTAGAGATCCATGAAGTACTCTCTGCTATGGTGGAGGCCCATGGCTCTCAACGCTCACACTACAAGTGTCAATGTGGCCCTCTGGAGTGTTAGGACCACGTATAGGGAAACCAAGCCCCAAATGGAGACCCACCTGCAATCTTGTATAAGATCTAATGCATCCCCTTACCCTCCAATATAACAAATCATCAGAATAATCAAGTAAAATAGCTTACAAGTCATGGAACCAATGGGGCACTTCATGATGGCATGCCCTTCCATAGTGGGCTTCGGCATGTACAAGTGTCTCCAAGCTCAACAAGGTGTTTAGTCAAAGACCCTATTAGGTGGTTTCAACCTTTAAAGGGGAGTGACATGTCCATGGGACATCCATCAAGTGGTAGGTGGCACATGATATAGTGATGGAACAAAGTGGGGATCAGGGGAATACTCAAGGCCACATACCATGGTACAAGGGTAGCTATAATAAGGGGAGCCCACACTCGGGTACATGCATAGTATTAAAAACCGGAACCGGTGATCGGACCGATGGACCTAATGAACCGGTAACCGTACTGGAACTGGTCTAACCGTTACTGGTCAGGTCTAAACGAACCAGTTTAAAAAAAAATACATTACATAATTATTTTTTAATAAAAAAACTATTTTTAAGATTTGCAACCATGAATCCAAGCCAATAGAGACAAAATATGCAATGTTTGCTCATTTATATACCATGCAAAGGTGAATATATCAAAATGGCACCGAGTGCAATACATATCATGGAAAAATACATAAGCAGTGAGGCTCCAAATGGCCCATAAAGTCCAAAAACAATGCTACAAGCTATGAGGCCATTGCCCTAATACAAGACTACACATGGATCATGATCAATCATCAAATTCATCACCGCTACTAGACACAGGATCAACATCGGCAGCTGCATAGACATCATCTAGATGAGAGTCTGAGGATGCCTCAGCCTCAAGCTCATCTACAACCTCATTACCACTGCCACCAATAACAATAGAAGTGGACCTAATGGAAGCACGAGTTACTCGAGTTGCATGACTAGTGCCTTCCATTGGTTGTTTGCCTTTCCTTGATGCAGCTACCAATCCTAGGTCTTCGTCTGATGGCGCCACCAAATCTACTTCAAATGCACCCCTTGCTAATGCTGCATCAAAATCAAAATCTGCCTCAAAAACTGGATCTTCAGTCTCCTCCACCCATTCTGATGTTGGATCAATATCATCCAACACAATGAAATCTAAATCAAGTGTTTTCTTCATCAATTGGTTCCACCACAAGCAAAGGTTGTATTGCACAAACACAAGATCATTTAACCGTTTCTATTCCAAACGGTTTCTCTTCTTTGTGTGTATGCACTCAGAACCTAAAGCACTGCAAGTTTGGCTGAGGATTCTAATTGCAAACTTTTGCAATTGAGGACATTGGCCACCAAATGACTCCCACCAATGTGCTGCAAATAAAAGACATTCATTAGTAACATAGTTCATTTCATTACTTATTTACAAACAATTTAACTTGAAAAGAAAAACAAATTGGAATTGCTTACCTGGTTGAATCACATCTCTTGCCATTTTCGCCAAGTTCTTTCTAAAGGTACCAGCCGCCATACTGAAAAGAGTAAGTTGTTTATGTGTTTCAAGTCGTCTGCATGGATAGGGACCATGCGTTCCAAGCAATCAATCAATCCAGATCTGACCTCCCCATCCTACTGATCTCCTAGCCGAGCTTTATAATGATACTTTGGGTTCAAAAAATACCCCAACTGCATGTATAGGACGATGGAGTTGATTGTTCCATCCGTTATCAATGAGCTCCCATATCCGGCCATATTTAGCTAACCTATCCCTGTAAATTGGCCGTATCTGCTCCCTTGCCTAATCCATAGCCCCGTAAATGTATCTCATTGCCATCTTTTCCCCATCCACAATCCTTAGCACCTTAACAAGGGGCTCAGTTATTTTTACCAGCTCTGAAGACCTTTTCCAAAAATAATTGTCAAAGACTTTCTTTTTGGTGTCTTTTCTGTCTTGTCTACGAGTCCACCGGGATTCAATCCAATCATCAGAAGAAAACACTTTCTGCAGGTTTTTCTGTTGAGAATTGAGACACTGCAATGTGAGGAAATGAGTTACAAATCTCGTAATGGCAGGCCTAACAAGCTCTTTGCCCCCAGTGTTTTTCCTCATTAGGCTCAATACCCATGAGTAGTTGTAAATGTATTTTGTAATGCACTTGCCATGCTCTACAGTGTTTTTTACCCAATCCACTTTGCCTATGTCCTCAAGCATGAGGTCTATGCAATGTGCAGCACATGGAGTCCAAAATATGGTATACTTAGACTCAAGCATCTTTCCAGCAAGAACATAGTTTGAGGCATTATCTGTGATGACCTGCACAACATTCTGCTCCCCCACTTCCTGAATAATCTCATCCAAAAGCTCAAATAGAAGGGTTGCATCCTTCACCTTATCAGATGCATCAACTGATCTCAAAAACATTGTTCCTCAAGGGCAAGAAACAAGGAAGTTAATGATAGTGTGGTTCTTTCCATCAGTGCATCCATCTGACATGATGGAACAACCTGTTTTGAGCCATGACCCTTTATATTCAGCCAAATACTCATCAATATTACAAATCTCTTGTTGCAAAAGAGATCCCCTCAAGTCATGCATAGTAGGGCCTTTGAAGCCCTTTCCTGTAGCTAAAACAGAATCCCACATAGCTTGGTAATAAGGTGAGCAAGCAACATTAAATGGGATATCTGAATCATACCACCATCTAGCAATGTACTGATAAGAAGTTTCTTTGCATTGTTTTTTCCAATGTTGATCCAAAGTGGGTTGACAACTTGGCTGAGAGGAAGTGGCTGTGAGATTAGCAGTGGATGAGAAATAACTCTGGAGGTTGGGCCTCTTTGTTGGTTTTGTTTTTTGGCCAACAGGAGGAACATAGTGAAAGGTGTCATTGGTGGAAGGGATAGAAGTGGAGTCTTGAATCTCATAATCATCATACCCACTTTGTCTCATCATATCTATTAGTTCCCTCTTCCTTGCAATTTCATCTTGGATGGCCTTCCCCCTAACCTTAGTCTCCTAAAACTTTTCAAACTTGGCAAGGTATTCTACCCTAACCGGACCTATCACTTAATTAGGTGCATCACATGGCTTTACTTGGCCTCTTATCCCAGCCAATTGTTGTTTCAATCTAAGAAAACCCCCACCTCAAATACATTTTTCACAAAATTTGCATATCATCTTTCCATCAACCACATCACAATGGGCCCACACACTGTCCTTGGTTTTTGGAGCCATCTTGACCTGAAATAATTGAAATTTGGAAATAAATTTGCCATTTAAAAAAATTGCAGCTAAGATAAATGGACAACTAAGGCTAAATTTACAAAACAAAATGCACATTCAAACATACAAAATTTCATAGCATAGGACAAGAGATTTGAGAGCAATAGTATAGCTAAACACATGAGAAAATAAATACATGAACAGCAATGAAATGATGGATTTTTCAAGTGAAAATCCTTACCTGGCAATGTAAACTAGCTTCCTTAGCGTCCTCTTGAAGATGTCAACTCTACTGACAGCTCCAAACTATCTCCGAGATAACTCCAACTCCAACTCCAAGCCTCCAAGATCACTGCTCCAGCAAACACTCAACGCTCTCCAAGCTCTCAATCAAACTCACAAACTGCAAATGAGATGCTGTGAGACAAAGGAGAGGCTACCCTTGCTTATAAAAGATTGGGGAGGGTGTTTTTGGAGAAAAACAACCCTCCCCTGCCCTCCATATTAGCCCTAAACCTCCTTGCTGGCCGTGCGTGGGTCCCCACAGCAAAAGAGGTGCTGACCAGCCGATTAAGGACGAAACCAGCTGGTATATTCATAAATCGGTCGGTTTCATCCTTAATAAGCAGGTCAGCACCGGTTAACCAGGCTTTCCAAGTGACAGGGAGGGTATAACCGGGTTTTCCAACCAGTTTGGACCGAAGATCCTTCTGACCAGTCGATTTGACCGGTTTTCGATTCAAACCGGCCGGTTTTTAATACTATTGGTATATGAGTGTAGGAGGGAGGAAATCATGATACATGAGTTACCCCAGCCTATGTTTTTCCACCCTTCTTCATATGCCTTTTGCCTTTGATTGATTTTTCTTCATAATTGCTCAGGGCTCCAGAGGATGAGAGCATGTTGTGTAGGATGAATGTTAAAATTGGCAACTAGGGCAAAATTTTCCTCTTTTCAAGAGGACCGAAATCGACCTATAGATCGTCAAATTTGGACAAGGAAAAATGGGTTTTTCAATTTATATAAATTTCAATGTCGGCCTCTCCTCTATGTTGCCTCATTATATCCAATAGACACGTCTCATATCCTCCACCGAATTGTATAAATAGAGGGATCTTCCTCTTTATTTGGTACATCCATTCTTGCTTTGTTCTCTCTTAATTGGTTGCAGCAAAAGAAGCACTCCAGCGTGGATATCAAGGGCTAGATCTAGGACTGTTTGGGTTAGGTTGAAGACCGCTCAGCCACAGGAGGACAGCTGTAGGGTCTGAGGCAATGTCTGGGAAAAATTTTAAGGGTTTAGTATCGTTTGAAGGCCCTGAAGGGTAGCAAAAGGAGGTCGCCTTCTCTAAGCAAACTTGGGCACGATTTGAAGTTGTTTAGTCATGTTTCATGAAGCCGCTACCCTAATGAGCAAACTTGGGCACGTGGAGTGTAAAAACTCTGGTAACTTTATAAGTTTATATTATTATTGATAAAAGATGAAAGATGATTACAATGGGGAATCACCGAGGCTTTAAATATAGCGTTATGGTGTCCCTTGGCGAAGAGGCATGATCTTTGATCATGCCCTTTCACTTAATAAAACCTAAGATAACTATATCTAACTAATAATTAATAAAATATACATAACATTGCCCCTCTCTTAAAGATGCTTTGTCCTCAAAGCATACGTAATGATGGACAATGCTGACGAATGCCTGGGTTTCTTGAGCGGCGGGCTCTTGCTTCCCAAATTTTAAAAATATCGTGGAGCATCAACTCGAGTTCAATATTTTGGTGATGTGGATAGTGACAAGATCTGATATTGACAGGGTCAGATCCTATTCCTGGTACTGCTGGTGATTCTTCTTTGTTCCTTTTTAGATTTAGAGGTAAGTTACCAACAATTATTGTCTGATGTAACTTCTCCTCATCATCAAATGCTTCCTTCCTAACAACTATATCTGCTTCATCACCGAAGGCCTTAACAGCTTCTGGCACTATATCAGTGGCTTCAGATGTGTTTGTCTCTTCACATTTTTCTTTCAATTCTGGTGATGAAACATTTTGTTGTTTATAAGCATCTATATTTTCATGGTCTCTTTCATTTTCAATGACTATGTCTGTAGTTGCATCTGTGATAGCAGTCACGTTGAATTCTTTATGTGGCTCCTTCACCAACATTGTTTCTTTTTCTGACATTGGATTTTCATTTATATAAAAGTTCTCAATAACTTCTGTTGTTGCATTTCTGGCTTTATTAGTGGATTGAGTTGCATTTTCTTCTATTGGCTTCTCGGCTCTATAACTTTCATGGTTGATTTCAGAGTCTCTGCTTCTAGGTATTTCAGCAATATAGCTTTCATGTGAGCTGATTTCCAATTCAACCTCATTCAATTGCTCTTTTTCAAACATGTCATATTCATGATTATGATTTGAATTAGCTACATTGTTCAGTTGATTATGTTCCACATTTGGGAATATTGGAGGTTGTGTCTGACTTAACTTATCTATCTTATAATTTAGCTTATTGAAGAGTTTTGTCATCATGTTCATTGCTTCGCTATGCTCTGTCATCTTGTTCATTGCTTCGCTATGCTTTTCTATGGCCTCGTGATGATTTAGCCACATTTGTCTTTCTATTCGATTTGTCGTATCATGAACCTTTTTGATGTCATTGGAGTGTCCTGCAACTGTACCTTCAAGATCGACTAATCTTTTTCCGAATTCTTCGGAATTATTATTGATTTGTTTCTCGAGATCCACCAATTTCTTCTGGAATTCGGCCATCGACATCGATGAAGACATTGAACGTGTATGAGGTGGGGAATATTTTTCTGCCAATTTTTCCCCTTTTTTTTAAAATTAATTAATTAATCAATATTTAATTAATTAATTAAATTAAATTAAAAATTTGAAATAATAATAATAGTTTTTATTATTATTATTATTATTATTATTATATATATATATATATATATATATATATGTAAATAATAATAATAATAATTATTATTATTATTTAATTATTTGAATTTTATATATATATATAATTATGGGGAAAAATTTTGTTAACTTTGAAAAGTCACATTGTTTTGAAAAGGGTGAATGGGTTTTAATACCATGGGCTCCAAAACCACGAGCTTGTAAACCAGGAGCAATTACTCTTCCTTATTCCTTTTTACTTTGTCTTCACATGTACGTATATGTACTTCTTTATATAACTTTCCACAGTTGATCATTGTATAACTTTAAGGCACATCATTGAAAAAGTTTGGGAAAAAAAGGAAGAAGTTTTCTGTTGCTTTGTTGATTTCAGAAAAGCCTTTGACACGGTTCCTAGGGATAAGCTTTGGGGCAGAATGGAGGAACTCGGGGTTCCCAAACATTTGAGAGCCGCTGTGCATAGGTTGTATGAAGAGGTGAAAGTCAAAATCAGAACTTTAGCTGGCATTTTTGAAAGTTTTAGAAGCGATATCGGGGTCAAGCAAGGTTGACCATTGTCTCCTACCCTTTTTGGGTTATATATTGACAAACTTGAAGAGTGGCTAAATGCGCAAGGGGGTGACGGTATCCATTTGGGCAAGTTCGTTATCAGGCTTCTTTTGTACGCAGATGACCTTATATTGATTGCTAAATCGGCTCTTGGTTTGCAAGAGCATTTACGTTCCCTTGAGCAATTTTGTAGAAGGGTTGGGATGCAAGTCAATATTAGCAAAACGAAAGTAGTGGTTTTCTCTAACAAAAGAAAGCATAACCAACATAAGTTCTATTTTGGAGGCAGCATTTTGGAAGAAGTTGCAGATTACAAATACCTCGGAATTGACTTCAACAAAAATTTAAGGTGGGATGGTTGTAGAAAGAAAAGAACTTTAGGGGGTTGGAAAGCATTTTATGCTCTTCAAAACAGGTGTAGAGAGGCAGAGCTGTGGGACTGGAAAACCACTCTAACTCTTTTTGGGCTTCTAGTGATCCCGGTGATTCTCTACGGTTGTGAACTGTGGGCCAGCAGCACAACCAAGATGCAGTGGAAACAAATTGAGAAAATTCAGAAACGTTTGATTACAAACAAATTCAAAATTAAAAGTGCAGTTCCTTATGCTATTCTGTTAAGTGAAACAGGGGCTGCTCCTATTGAAGCAATTGCTATGGTGCGAGTCATAAGGTATCTGAAAAAAATTGAGCAAATGGAAGAGGATAGATGGCCTAAGGTTGTGTTTAGTGACAGATTGTGTAAAAGACAGAAGACTTGGATGCGGCAAAATAACAAATGGTTTAATAAATGGGGTATTTGCTTGAGCATGTGTCCTACAAACAGTAAAGAGATAAAAACTTTTGTTATGGATAAATTCCACAAACATACTTGGAAGAAAGAGCTAGAGAGAAAGAAGAAGTACTACATGGAAGAGTTTAACCCCACGCTTAACCATCAACAAAAGGCGTACATAGGGGCTAATATTTCTTGGAGATCTAAAATTCTTATTGCTCAATTAAGGATGAATTCTCATCAACTCCGTTGTGAAACAGGGCGCTGGAAAAGGCCAAAAGAGATGTGGGAAGAAAGAGTATGTATTTTTTGCTCCTCTGGAAAAGTGGAAACAGAAAAACATTTCATTCTAGAATGTGAGGCCTTCAAAGACACCAGGGAAAACTATGCAGGTATTCTGGCAGCTAATTCTTGGGATAATCTATTCAGCGAAGAGTTGGTCGATAAGCTGGGAGTGGTCATTGTAAAACTTCACAGGAAAAGGGCCGAATACATGAGTCAGATAGAGAAGCAATCTGTCCCATAGGCTATTTTTAGCCTCGTGGACATTAAAAATTATTTCTTTCTTTCTATATCTCTTTTTACTTTTTCTTTTTTTTTTCTTTTGGAACTATTTTCTTTTAAATATTTTTTTTTTCCTTTTAATTTATTCCCCCCTTTATGTTGACTTTCCTTCTCTCTTTTGATTTTATTAATATATATATATATATATATTTCTTCCTTTTTCTTTTTTTTAGAAACAAATGTTGCTACCCACCAACACTTGGTTTTAAAAAAATCTGCAATTTTGGAATTTTCTTGTAATTCCTTAATTCTGGGTGATCACACAGATCCCGAAGAGCGATGGCTCTGAGACCAATGGAGTGTAAAAACTCTGGTGACTTTATAAGTTTATATTATTATTGATAAAAGATGAAAGATGATTACAATGGGGAATCACCGAGGCTTTAAATATAGCTTTATGGTGTCCCTTGGCGAAGAGGCATGATCTTTGATCATGCCCTTTCACTTAATAAAACCTAAGATAACTATATCTAACTAATAATTAATAAAATATACATAACAGCACTATTTGAAGTTGTTTAGTCATGTTCCATGAAGCCGCAACCCTAAAAGAAATCACAGGTAAGTTGCAGAACTTATCCATCACAAATCTGGGTGTCGTGAGTGTTGAAAAGTGTAACTAGGTCTGACTTCATGTTGACTATGTAATTATGTATTTATTCAAGAAGATGTCAAAGATAATAAAATGTATTTTTGGTGTACTTGCTTCATGGGTTTCATGAGCAAGGTTTTATTATGTAGATAAACTTCTTCTTGATTTCTATTAGGTTTATGTCTTCTAGGAATAAATATAATTAGGGGCCATATTCATGAAGGATTTACTTTAGGTGTTTGTGCTCCAAAGACCTTGAAGAAGCTCTCAAACAGCCATCATACAATGTTGAAGTCAAGCTCATAATATAGTGAAGACAATCACTCATCGTTGTTGAAGAAACACCTCTCAAATTATTGAAGAAATTACAGACATGCCGGCCTACATAAGTCGGCCTAAACTACAGTCGACGATCGGCCTAGATAATAATATCAGTTCACTATATATATAAGACATGACTGCGGATCATTTGGTGAGCAAGCAATACGGACAAGTCTGAATATAATTCAGGAAGAAATTACGAATATCACTGAGGAATAAGGTGTGGTTTTAAGACAGGAACAAATACGGATGTAATACAGGAACAAGGTGTGGATCTGAGATAGGAGAAAGTGCGGATGTAATACAGGAACAAGATGCGAATTTCAAACAGGATCAAATGCGGACATCACAACGGAGAATACGGAAGAAGGCATTACGGATATCACTGCAGAGAAAACGGAAGAAGGCATTGCGGATATCTCTGCAGAGGATACAAAATTATCTTAGAAGAAATTGCGAGTTAAGCTTCAAGAAAATTTGCAGATTCATCTGGGTCAAAGTATGCAGATATATATATATGAAGCTGCAGCAGACATCTACAGGGAGACATTGCGGACATATACTAGTTTCCAGTGCGGACATATTGCAGACTACAGTGCGGACATAGGGAAGTATATAAGTGCGGATAGAACAGTAAATAAGAAAAATGTATGTATACAGATAAGTGCAGCACAGCATATGAATGCGGATAAGTGTAGAGCAGACTCCAGAAAACTATTGCAACATAAGTCGCTGAATACATTGTTAAGGGTTGTGACAACAAGATTGAAGAAGCTAAATCAAGGTATTGGAAGCACATCTAGGTCAAAGGTTTAAGTCTGGGTCATGGTACTTGTCATTTGAAGGTCTATAAGAAGAATTCTTTGCAAGTTTTCCTCTCCAAGAGAGAGAGGTTTTGCCCTAGCACTAGGAGCCTAACTTTTGTGTCTTGTGCACTTTGATAATTGACTTGATGAAAGATTAACTAACTTAAAAGAAGAACAAGACTTAAGTATCACAGGTAAGGTCACAAGTAATTATCAAGAAGAAAATTTGTATTAATCTCCAGCCCTCCAAATTCTCAACGGTGAGATGAGTTTGGGGCTGGAAATTAGCCCTAGACAACAACGAGTTGGCTCATGGACAGAGAAATCCTAACCGCAGTTGTTAGGAGGCCATTTGAAGAAGACTAAGCAAGATAATGTGGAATACAAGAAACCCTAATCAAATCATCCTTCTACAGCAGTTTAACACCAAGGAATATTTGTCTCCTGCAGGACTACATTTTTGGGCTATTTATTTATCTTCTATTCGGCAAGTCTACTTTAACTTATTGTACTCTCTCTCCGTTGGACACTTGATATTATAATAAGAAGATTGATAAAGGGTTTTCCCCATATTGGGGTTTTTCCCTAGCTTGAGCCAATTTTGTGTACTCTTGTCTTGGCTTGCTCTCTGCATTTATGGTTTATGTTCTTTCTTCAATTATTATGATGATCTATATGATTACAAAAGAATGAATTGTAAAAATAAATTGGGTTATCATGGTAGCTGATTTAAGTAAAGAACATGTTAAATCAAAATTAACAATAAAGCAATAGGTACCCCCTTTTGAGGTGGGGCATTTCATTGCCCACCAGGGGTTGGGACAATCATGGGTTCCTTAATGATGGAGGGGGCTCATCTAGGGCCCATAGGAACCAGCGTGATTCCCATGGATAAGGGGTAGAGCTCATGTTTGCCTTTTGCCCACGTGCTAAATTTGTATGTCTCGGCCATCTTTTGTATTTTGTGGTACATTTCCTGTTGAGAGTGGCCAAATTATGCTCTCTTTTTTTCTTTTCGCTACATCAACCTCTAGGGCATCATTCTAGGCCCGACCCAAGGTGTGGACAAGGGGAGGGGGAGGCTAAACCTATGTAGATCCAGTGGGCACACGTGGACCCGAATGAGAAAAGAGATGAATGGGGCTAAAATGAGTGGAAGGAAGTGATGTATATGGTGTCGAGAAGCAAGACCATGCAACCAAAATCGAGATTTCCCATGTAGTGCTAAACCTAAAGCTAATTACCAATAAAGGAGATCCCACGAGCCTAGGGTACAAGGTTAACCATGAAATCGGTTAGTGGAGACAGGAGTACAAACCTAGCCCATACTTTCTGTCGAATCCCACCATCAATCCATGCCCAAAAGTGCCCATGACAAGGAAAATTAACCAACTATACCAATGAAAGGCCCACCTTCAAACATATTGTCATAACATGTGGGCGAGGGGCCACATGGCTGGCTCAGGTGGCGGAGATAATGGCACATCGAGCTATCTAGTGGCTATAAGGGGCTACTGCTGGCTGTCGGCTCAGAACCATCTAGGAGAAAAAAATTCTCCCATATACTCTACCCACAGGAGGTGGGTAATAATTCTAAGACCAAACCCAGATTCTTGAGTGTCGTGGAAATTCAACATGGCAATAGAGCTACTTTGAAGGGCCAATGAATCAAAGTGTGCACAACAGAGTACAACTCAAGAGGGAGTTGGTTCCATTGTTGTTAAAGGAATAATAGCAATGGTGAAGTTGTTGGTTGGTCTGCGATATCAGGCGAGGTTGGATATGTTGTCTAATTGTAGTCCATGGAAGGAAAGGATCAAGTTGGTCTTAATGGTCAACAAGATCTATGACTTTGCCAACAAGGAAATCAAGAAGCCAGGTGACCCTACAGAGTTGGAAATGTATGAAGAGTTGGATACGAAGGCAAAGGTGATCATCCTAGATGGTGTCAAAGATCACTTGATATCTCATGTGTCCAAGAAGAACACTTCCTGTGAGATGTGGAAAGCTCTTCAGGATCTATTCCAAAATAAGAACTAGAACCGACGGTTGCTATTAAGGGATAAGTTGAAGATTACCAAGATGATGGATGGAGAAGTAGTGACGTCGTATCTAACGAGATTATCTCAGGTTTGAGATGAGCTTTCCGCCATCGGTGAGACAGTTACAGATTCTGAGATAGTGGGGATTGCTTTGAAAGGGTTCACCAAGGAATGAAAGCACTTCATCAAAGGGTTCATTGCCAGAGAGAAGTTTCCAGACCGAAATAGGTTGTGGGATGACTTCATTCAGAAGGAACTACGAGATGAGCATCTTTATAAGAAGAAGAAGGCTTTTGATGATGATGTGGCTCTTGCAATGAGAATGAAGGGCAAGCAAAAGAAGAACTTGAGTAAGCTGAAGTGTTTCAACTGTGGCAAGTATGGTCATTCCTGGACGAAGTGTCTGAAGAAGAAGAAGGGAGATGATGAAAAGAAGGGGAAGGGGGTAGCAGGTGTTCCCACTTCTACTAAGCTAGATGATATCTCCATGAGATTAGAGAGTGAAGATTTTGCTTTGATTTCTCATTTCTCTAAGGTTTCCATTGACGAGATTGCATGGTGCATGGGCAATGGTGCATCGAAGCATATGACAGGTTCACGGGATGTGTTCGAGACTCTAGCTGAGTGGGACTCAAAGTCGCAGGATTTTGTAATGCTTGCCTCATGGCTTTCATGAGCAAGGAGTTTTTATTATAGGTCAAAGACTTTTTCTTGATGTCTTTAGGAATTTTTCGTCTTGTCATAAATATAATTTAGAGTCATGTGTATGAAGTAATGTTACACTTGTAAAGGGACAAATTATTGATGTAAAAGTTTACTCCAAACCCTTGTCACTAGGCTCAAAGAATGTTGGATAACCACCCTTGAACAAGTCGGCCAACCCTCAAGAAGATCATGTCGGCCTAGAAACAGTGAGAGAGTCCCTATATAAGAGTGGATTGCGGCCTCACTTCATTATCAAGCATTTGGATCAAGGTCTATGATATAAGTGTGAAAGAAGGTCTGCAATTGGTGCGAAGATAGGTGGATAAGCAACGAAGGAGAAAGGGTCAATCAAGCTTTGTCTTGGGTATATCTTACCTCGCGTTCCTCATATAGGTCGAAGGCTGTCATAGAAAGGTTTAGGACTGCAATAAGTACAAAGGAAGAGTATTCTAGTAGTGCGAAGAGGAGAGACAATACAGCAAAGTGAAGGGGACTACAAGGTGTGCAAAAGAGAGACAATACAAGTCTCTATCTTGGGTCACTAGATCTTAGATATCTCAGAAAAAGGCCGAAGGTATACACAGCGTAAAGGAGGGTTTCTACAACTAGAAAGAGACCTCAGCATTGGACATCAAGTGTGCAGAAAGAAGGACCGAGAAGGGTTTTCTAGGAGACCAAGCCTAGATCTAAGGAAGGCTGGAAAGAAGCATATTGTAAACTGAAAGTCTATAAGAAGAATTACATGCGGGTTTTCCTCTCCAAGAGGGAAAGGTTTTGGCCCTGGCCTGATTAGCCTAAATTTGTGTCTCTTGTGTTTTAATAATTGACTTGATGAAAGACTTAATAAGCTAATAAAGAAAAGACCTGAGTAAGAGAAGTAAGCTCACAAGTAATTATCGAGTAGAGAATTGAATTAAACTATGCCCTACCAAATTCTCAACAGAAGAAGCAGGAGGATTCTCGTGGAAGTGACACTTCCGAGAAGGGTCAGATTCATGCTACAAGGTATGTTGCAGTAGTGAGCAGCGGGAGTTGGGCTAGTGTCGCTAGCCATGAAAATGATGATGATTTAATTCCTAGTGGTGGAAGTACCTCCCTCGCTAAGAGGGAGTGTTGAGATTTGTAGCTTGGGAGGTACTCCACAGCCCTGGGTATTGGGCTTGTGTGAATTGGCACCACAAAAGTCATTTGTGTGCTAGGTACCCAAGCATGGGGTTTTGTACCCAAAGTGGTGGGCATGAAACCAACATGATTTGTGGAGATTGAGCCATTGATGCAAGTGGAGAACCCTAAAAGGTGCCTAGCGATCCTAAGGCACCCATGGAAGATTGGGCCAAATGAGAAAAATTAATTTTATTTATATTTAGTTGGTTATTTTGGGCAAAAGAGTAAATAGGAGTTCAGACCTCATTTGAGGCATCATCACCAAGAGCAAATTCGTCATAGAGAGAGGGCATATGGTCTGAGGTAGCCTCAGCACTTAAGGAGCCAATCCAAATGGAGCAAAGGAGCAAAGGATTCTCTCTTTTGAAGTCTGGACAGGATCGAGTTAAGGGAAGATTGCAGGCAGCATATAACACAGTTATGTGCACAAGTGCAGGTCAAATTATTTGTTTAACAAGGTCGAGGGTTTATGTACTAGTGCAGGTGGACATCTCTCTGTTTAGGAGGGTCGAGAGGGCCTAAAAGGAGTCTTACCTGGGCCGCAATCACACAAGGAAACAACGCAGGGATAGGAGGCCTAAGGAGGAGGATAGTCATAGGTCTGGAAGGGCATTTGGCTTAAGAAAAGAGCAGTCATGTGGCTACCACAAGGTGCCCTAACGAGAGGGACAAAGCTTTAGAAGAAGTATGCACAAGCCGAGGTTTTCAGACAGCAAGAAAGAGGAGTCTTCAAGAGGTATGTATGCCATTCTATGTTAACGAATTTTGCAGGGTGATAGTCTAGTTGGTATAGAGTTGTTGGGCATCTTAACAAGCTATTTGGAAGGCAATTAGAAGGTGTCTTTGGACCCCTAAGTGCGGCACTTTTGAAGGAAAACAAGGTTGCTAAGAGTGGCAAAGGTATTGGCCTAAGGGTTGGCTCTTTGAAGGACAAAAGAAGGCAGCCAAGTGGGCTAGTGTATCAGCCCTAGTTCATTGTTGGAGAAGGACATCTTCAGCGAGAAGAAGGGCAACCTCCAAGCCCTTAACTTGCCATCATTATAGCAGAAGGGGAAGGTAGAAGTGGGAAAACCAAAGAGCTATTCACAAACGGAGTTGTGAACAGTTAATCGAAGTCCCTATGTGTTACATTCTTGATGTACTAAGGAGCAACTAAAGGGCAGAATTTGTTGGAGTTGTGTTCAGTGACCTAAAGGACCTGTGATCATTGACAAAGGCAGATTAGCATTGCTGCAGATTGGAAGTGAAAGGACCAGGATATGTGTTCAGGGTTCATGGACTGAAAGGAGCTCAGGAACCGGCTACATTAGCAAGTCAATTATATTTTTTTGGGTAGAACGGTTGTCAAAGGACTGACACCAAGCCCTAGTTGTATTCTTGTATCAGTGATTGTATGATGGTCATGATCCCTGGTACAGAAGCCCTAGTTATTGTATTAAAGATTGGTTAATATTACAAAGTTGGGTTGAAAAAGTGAAAATTTGTCTATTGTTCACTAGTTGATTTACTTTTGTGTTTATTCCACTGTGCAAATTATGATTGTTGTGGCATTTGAATGTCTTTGCATTAGAGATTCTAAGACCAAACCCAAATTCTTGAGTGTCCTAGAAATTCAATACTACCCAGGTATGAGGATGTCTGGTGCCAAAACCCAAAGAACTAATGGTCAGTTGAACATGAAAAAGGGAGTTGGAATATAGGGTTTATAATGTAAGATGGAAAAGTAGTAAATATGGAATAGGGAGAGATTGGACTACATTATCTCAATCAGGATTTTCCAAGCAATGACCCGCCTATACCCATTAGGCTATTAGGAGAGGTCCCAATGGACTAGGTTGAAAGATTAACCCCCTAATTAAGTTGAGGGAACAAGATCATGTTGAAATTTTGTAGCTCAGAGAGAAATTCCCTACATTGGAGAGCCTTCCTCATCCAGAGAAGCCCCTACTAGCCCTTGGAAGAATTTAATTTGGTCAAGGAAAAATATTATTTTTAAAGCGAAACCCATATGTGCACAAAAGTACAGGTCGGCCTAAAGGTCAAATTGTGTCTCCTCCACCACATATAAATAGACCTCATGTCACATCAATTTGGAGCATCATCTCACACATCTCTCTTCTCTTCCTTGGTTCTTACTACATCTAAAATTGCAAGGTTGACTTTACACATGTGAACAAAAGGAAGCTTTTTATGTTTCGGTGGGTTGATTTATGTTGGGGGATTGTTTGACCAATGTTGACTGTGGAGATTTTAACCCTGTTTGACCGAATTTCCAATCTGTATAGGAGGCTGAGTTGATTGGAAGGTTGACCGAATTCTTCTGAGCAGTTTGACTAGAGTTAACCATAGTCCTCCAGCTAGCGTTTCTGCAGGTCAATGAATTGACTTAAAACTTATTTGTGTGGGATTCTTGTTGACTGTTTTGACTTAACTTTAACCAGCAAAGAAGCACGCATCTTTTAACTGTTGACCAAGCCGCTTTGAAGGAGGTTTGACCGTTGACTGTTGACTGGTTAGGGCTACTATTGCTATTGTTGACTTTCACCATAAATACAGGTTTGACTTGTTGACCAAATTTGAGTTTTGAGCTCTTCATTGGATTGGATTTTGGTTAGTTGATTCTTGTATAGTCAAAGGTTTGACTTTCACTCATTGTTGATGAATTGTAACATTGTATCCCTTTGTTGAACATTTGATGACAATCTAATAGAAGAAGAATTTTGCAAGGGTTTTCCCCATTTGTGGGGTTTTTCCCTAGTCTTTGAACAAATATTGTGTCTCTCTTGTTCATGCTTGTCTTCTATTGTCCATTGGATTTATTGTTTTATCTACAATTGTTTATTGTTACTGGAATATTGAATTATATTGGATAAATTAATTGTTGTTTGAAGAAAAATTGAAATAAGTGATTGTGCTAAGTGTAGAACACCTAGAAAATTAACAAATTAGGGGAAAAACCCCTTTCTTTCGGGTTGCCTCATAATCCATGTCAAATGCCTAAATACAAACAAGCATAAGCACTTAATTGCAAAATGAATTAAGTACTTTTTGATTCGAAGTCCACCTTCCAACATGTGCTCTTGCCAAATGGGCAAGGAAACATATGACTGATGTAGGTGGCAAAGATATGAATGGCACATTATCATCAGCTAGTAGTGCCTATCAGGGGTTGTCGGTTGGCTAGCTAGAAGAGATGATGGGAGAAATATTCTCCTGTGGGGTCACCCACTTTTGGTCGGTAATAAAAATAAATGAACATCTCAAGGCAAGGAACTGGAAGAAGTTACACTAGGATCTATTTGGAATCTATATTTTTTCGAATGTGGTCACTTGGCAATTACAGTATAGTGAGTTCATGGTATCATTAACACTCAATAAAGAGATATGCATTATCATTAAAAAATACTTTTCAAGTACATTACTATTTGAGCATGAAGTGTGAAGTCAAAGAGACAACACTTTATATCCCAAAGCATTGTGCACATTGACTTCTAAAAAAACTGAATATGCTTAAGTTACAAAAATAAAAGAGATAGTATGTCCTTCCATAACCTTTTTTGCTAGGAGCTTCATTTTGCTTCAATCCGATCTCAATTGTCAATTGAATTTAACAAGGTCATCTCTTTTGCAAAGTCACAAGTTAATCCATTTGGTGACAAAACAAAGGGATGTGCCATTATTGCTTGTTTGAAAAGAAGCCTTTTGAATTTTCTACAAAAGGGTTTTGTTGAGAGTGAACCTAAGGTAAAGGTCCTTCAATTATTTGATGTTGATAACCAATTCATGGACTACTTATATTTGACCATGGATAGTGACAAAGAAGCAATCTAGGAATTTTATGACAGGTTCGTTGAGGGGAGATAACTCATGCACATCACTATATTGGATTTGATTGATGATAGATGGAGCAACATTCTCCATTACCCACTTCATGGAAGAAGGGCCATGCTAAACTTGTATTGTTTTACTCTACTAGCTTTGATTATGATGGTGACCTTAAGTCGGATTCTTTAGCTGCATGTTATGGGACCAACTTTGAGAACATACAAGTTGAGTTGAAAATGTATAGAGAGAATAGTCAAATTATTTTTCTATACGGTTTTCTTGCTATGTAAGCAATTTCATTACAAATTTCAAATACTAAGAGTCAGTGTTCAACTTCAAATTTCAAATAGCATTCTCCATTACCCATTTCATGGAAGAAGGGTCATGCTAAACTTGTATTGTTTTACTCTACTTGCTTTGAATATGATGGTGAGGTTATGTTGGATTCTTTAGTTGCGTGTTATGGGACCAACTTTGAGGACAGACAAGTTGAGTTGAAAATGTATAAAGAGAATAGTCAAATTATTTTTATATACAATCGTTTTGCTATGTAAGCAATTTCATTACAAATTTCAAATAGTAAGAGTCAATGTTCAACTTCGAAGTTCAAGCATTACCTCTCTAATTTTATTAATATGAAATATATATATATATATATATATATATATATATATATATATATCGTGGGGTAATGGTTTTGGACAAACACCACATCTTCATAAATTTGGAATTTGACTACTAAGCTAGATTTTCAGTACTTCAAGTTGTGAGAGAAATTGGAATCTACTTAACAAAATATACTCAAAAGAGGCACAACATATTAGAACAACAAGCCCTAAAGGATTGGGCATTTGTTTACTATAATCTTCTATTGTGGATACAACAATTGCAAAGACCCCTTGATGTATAGGGCATTAGCTCAGGTGAGATTAACTCCACTTCTACCTAGGTATCGGATATCAAAAGACCTATTTCTAAGCATTCACTTGATTCACTAGATGGGCAGGATTAAATGAACAACTTGGTGCATAGACTGAATGTCCAAAATAAATTAGATAACATAAAATAACCCATACAAATAATAAGGTATTGAATATTTAATATGAGAGATAAGTTATTTACAATGACCTACACAATGTCATATATACTTATTGATCGGTCAAAAGGTGAGATTTTATGATGAAGGATTGTGACCCCTAGTGGTATATTATTATTGTTGTTGTTGTTTAATAGTCATTTTGTATTTTATGTTTATTACATTCCCTATCCCTTCAAAGATGCCTTATCTTTATTACAAAAAATTCTCACACTTTTCAAGATAAATTTCAAAAGCTTAAGTGCAAGACCCATTGTGTACTCAAAAGGGAGCAATTGTCACTTCACCAACCCTCCTCTCACCTATGGTCGGCTCTCTTCCTTTGGAAAAGCATGCACATCATCAAATTTGGGAAAAACTACAAGCCTTTTTCCTTGTGTTGCACGTGTTCGCGAACCCGGGGTGGGGTTCTCGAACCCATCTCGAGTTCTCGTCCCCAAGTACCAAGTTCGGGTACGGGTTCTTCTAAAACGCACGATTGGGTTCTTTGAGTAAGCATCGGGTTCTTCGCAACCAAAATTTGGGTTCTTTTGTCTAATTGGGTGAGCCAAACCCCGACAACGGGTGTGTGGAACCCCAAAATCAGGAACGTTAGGGTCATATTTTTTTATTGATTTTGTTGTAATTATTTTCAATCTAGACCTTTTTACTTCTCTTTCTGCAATTTCGACCCAGAGATAGCCACAGTAGATTCATTGTGTAGGTCGAATGTCATTACTATGGTAGTTATCTTAAGGTCATTACTATTGTTGCTATGTAGCTAGAGAGCATGTTGACTAAAGATCTAAGTGATGTTGATGATATAACTTGAGGAAGCCATTGTTCACTATTTTGAAATTTCCTAGTTCATGTTTGGAGATGCCTTAAGCCAAATTTTGAATGTAGTATGACAATGGACATTGGACATATATCATGATTCTTATTAATATGTAAACTCCAATTTGCACTTGATATCAAACTAGAAATTTTGAAATTTCAATGTGAATGTTGAATGTTCAAAGATGTGCATGTTTAAATCATAAATATTTTGTTTAAAGTTGGAAAATATACAAATTCATATATATAATAATTTATATATAATATATATATATATAGATATAGATATATATATATATATATATATATATATATCCCTGACGAACCCACTCACCTTGTTTCAAAAAGTGATGTCCCCATCCCTGAACCCACGTTTCCTAGCAACAGAGATTTTTCCAAATAAAGATGTTCTTGTCTTCAAGGAGGTTACATGGACGACCATTTACATCACACTGATGACTATCCTTGAAAAACATCAAATAAAGGCCCCTTTCCATCTTAATCGCACAGAACCTCCCATCATGAAAATTTAAATTGATGATAAATGCAGTTTCACACCTTTTCCATAATGGACTTGCTAAGGTGAGTTGTCAAATGCCATCACAATGCTACTTGTTTCAGCCTACAAGCATCAATCCTTCAAAGTTTTCAAATAACAAGGTCTTCATTCTTCCAACGGAGTCGCCTAGATGGAATGATACTCAAGACCAAACTTCATCCAATGTCCTCTTCCGGGAAATGGACTTTATCCCAAGCAACATCGCCAAAATGTTATAGAAAAATCTCGCAGATCTTAAGATAACATCCCAAAGCCCAAGTGCAAGACTATATGTACTCAAGAGCAACCCACTATCACCTCACCAACACTTCTCTCACTTATGTTGGCTCTCCTATAGCTCAAAGGGGGTTTTTCCTAGTAGATTTTAGGGATCTAATGGCCTAATCAAACCAACTCAAGAGCCTCCTAAGGCCTCTAGTTCTATTACCACTAGTTAAAAGATTGAACAATTAGGGTTTAGGGTGGAAGGTAAGATTGCTATGACTTTTACAGTAATTTTCATAATTGAGTTCAAAGGGAAGATCCCCAAACACGCACAATCAAGGAAGTACAATGTGATTTTGGAGAATAAATCCCAACAAAATGTATTAAAGTATTTATAAAACAAAGGTGTTGGAGGATAGAAAATCAATGCCTTAGCATGCCAATACATTTCTGGAGACATGTGGGATCCCGGATCAAATATCAACACACTTGAAGAGCATTGGTCTAGATTTAGGTTCACTAGGATGGGGTAACTCCACTCACTATCCCTATACTTTTCAATCTCAAGGGAAAGATAAAGGAAGGAGCCCACCTGCTCTTTCCTCAAGATTTGGAAGCAGAGTTTGTTAAGAGGGATAATCAAAACAAAATGCCAAGCCCACCTACTTAATGCTTAATTCCCATCATCCACAAACATAACCAAGACAAAGAAAGTCCACTTAGATTACCTTTGATCTCATTACCTTGAATTATCTCTCCCCTCACATGTCGAGCCCTACTGGACACCTACCTTATTGAATATCAGTTATGGGCTTTTTATTTATTGGAACCCTTGAAGGGTATTTAGCTTGGGAATTGTTGGGTTACCTAATCTCCAAGATCTGCTGGGGAAGCTTCCCTTGTGGGGATAGTATCCATCTACAAAACAGCATAGGAACAATCACTAAGGTGGAAGTTGTGGAAGATCCCATTGTTGCCCTTAACTAGAGTGCTTAGTGAGGATTTGCACTAGGGTGCCAAATTTTGTAGTAACAAGCACTAATGCATTTTTAAAAATGCAATGATCATGGACACCCTTGTGTAGCAAAAATGGAAAAATTCAAGTTCTGGAAGCTGAATGTACAATGTTAAGGAACATGGTCTGTAACCCTAACAAGGGTTTCTAATCTATTGCTTCACATTTCAGAATATCGGTGATTTTTGTCCTTGATGACCCCAAGGAGGAAACAGACCACCAAATGATGCAAGACATGGACTCACAAAGTCATATTAAATTACCTTTCTTTTAGAGATTTCTATCAAAAATCAGCAAGTTTAGCTTGTTTTTTTTTATTTTTTACAGCTTTACACAGAAACAAAGGGAAACTATAGTGTTTTCTCAATTTGTATGCACTCAGACTCATCCCAGAATATTAGTTTGCATTACTTCATCATTTTCTCATTCAAATCAGCAAGATTAGATTGCTAATCTGCATTGCTTTCACACAGAAATAGGAAGTCATTATAGACGATTTGCATTGGTTTTCATGCACGTTTAATCTTTACATATAGCACTTCGTTTTACTGTGTTACAGTTTTCTACCAATTTCTACTGTTTTGCTTGCATTTTATGCACCTTTTAGTGCAGAACAGCAGTATGTTATCACCTCCTAGCACTCAGCAATTTTATCATATAGGACCACTTAGTGTTTATTTGCTCACAGCCCACTCATAGTACTCGCTGGTTTTTATCTGATTTGCATACGACACAGGACAGCAGCATATTTAATCATTTTGAGGCCATTTTACTTGTCCAACTCATTCATTCACGCTCTAGATTAGCTGGGGAATCCCCCTTGTGGTTTACCATTTAAAAAGCACAACCCAAAGTGAGACAGGTCTAGAGTGAGATGACATTGGCTCTTTAACTAGTAGTTAACCAGACACCTTCCTCATTTTGCAACTGAAATCTCTGGGTGCTAACGGAACCTATTCAATGTTGTTGCACCCATTTTCCAATGTTGTTATAATCAAGTGTGTTGCTCTTGGGCTCTTAAAAATAGCCTATATGATTCTAACTTGTAAGCTAATTATTTCAGGTCTGACTACAGCTTCTCCATGCTGTAACAATAAAAATTTAAAGCTACACACCTATACCCAGAAATCTCTATGTGACACTATGCTAGAATGCCAGGTGCATGCTTAAGGGCATATGCTAGACTAGTAGACAATCTTCTCATTGTATGTGCAGCAAATAGATAGTCAAGTCTTCTTCTTGCAATATCCCCACAATTAGGCCATTCATATTAATCTCTGACATCATTAGAATGTGTGCATCATTTTTTACATCTTTAGAATGCCCATGCCAATTTTGATGTCATGAGGGCATCTTTATTATCCCGTGACTTCATCAAGGTGTTTGCACTAGCCACATTATGGAGGAAAGAAGAGAAAGAAAAAGAATGAGGCAGAGACTTGGAAAGACTAAAAGGAGGATAAGATCATCCACTTAAGAGCAAGAGAATACTTCCAAGACAATAGTATCATTTGCACTAGTGTCAGCATCGACACTAGTAGCATCAAGCATTTCAAACATCAGCAGTCCTCCAAATGTACCTTCAGTCATCACAATCATTCCTGTAAAAAATGCGTCAGATCCGAGCTTTAGTGGGACACCCAAGATAGGAGGAGAGGGTAGATAGTAGCCTAGCTTTTGATGTGATGTCCTATTTTTTCTTTAGTCTATCTTGACATTTAGTTTAAGTTGTCTTACTGGCTTTGAAAATAGAGTACATATAATAAAAAAGTTATTATATGCCCAAAAAGTTATAAATTATTTCATAAGTTATATATGCAAATCATGTTAGTTTCTAATACCCACCAGCTAATTTGAACAGCATTCTGAGATGCAAGAACTAGAAACTGAACTGCAAAATTTACTGATCAAATATACTGAGTATTCTAACGAATTTGCAGTGGAAAATATATTCATAAAGACACAAGCATACAACTAACAAAGCACCAGAAATACCCAGGAAACCCCAACTGCGGAAAACCCGCAAATTTGTGTTTTTATTGATCTGCTTAGAAAAAATCTTAGTAATTAATTACAAATCACTTTCGAAAATTTCCCTTCTTACTCTCAGTTCCTCAACACAATATCCCGCACACCCCAGACCAATTCAGCTTCTCTTTTGCACAGCTGTACAGGCTGAACTGCCTCCATGCACAACATATCTCGGCCTCCTTAAGTGATGCGCTTTCCCTGACCTCACGCCCTGATCTGGAACTATTTTCCTGAGATCAAAACACAAATTCTTGCTAGTGCATAATTATGTGATTCACCAACTCTGCACCCTTCTCTATATAGAATCAAACTGCTCTTCAACTCAAGCAAACTGGCTCCTTGAACACAAGTCGAACTGCCTCGCTGAACTCAAGTCTAACTGACATCTTGAACTCAAGTGAACTGGCCTTTTGAACTCGAGTCAAACTGCCTCACTAAACTGAAATCGAACTGAGATAAAATCTCCATGCATGCGAGTTCGATTTACATTATTTTTTACTATAGGAAAAGTAGAGAATTTTCCTAAGTCAACACTAAGAGAAAGTAAGACTGTGCCTTTGCTTCACATGCAGGTTCTGCCAAATTTAGTGCACTTCTAAATATAGCAGAACCCTTCCATCTCTAACTTCAATTAACAAATCATGATTAGATGGAGGCTGTTGTCTGCAACCATAGTGTACGAATAACCTCCAAGTATGAAGAGGCCTTATTTTTCAAACTGGTATGTCATCACAAGCATTGCCCATTCTATATCCACTCTAGCGATAATCTTACGTATATATGTAGATATATATGAGAATCATGATTAGTTCGGGGCTATTGTCTATAACCATAGTGTACAAGTAGATATCTTATTTTTCAAATTGTTATGTCATAACTAATATTGCCCATTCTATATTCACTCTAGTGATAATCTTACATATATATAGATATACGCGTAAACTGTTGTGCATTATCCAAAATATTGTCATTTTTCATGGTATAATAATTATTTTTTCTTTATGCAATCTTCTACCTATTCAGCACATGCATAGTCTATTTCATTAACAATACCTTGGACTTGTAACTGCAATGATAATCTATAATTGACATAAACCCATCTCATCTAACTCAAGGTGCTAATTCCCTTAGAACCTCTATGGGAGTATTGAGTTGCTCGGCAATGCACTAGGTCAACTCACCATCAACCTTAGATAAGACTTTAAATGCCCTGGTGGCAAAGTGCAATACACTGGATAGATAGTCACAACTACAAATATTTCGCATATTTTGACCTTGAATGGCAAAGCAGCGAAAGAGGTGTGCAAAGGAAAGGGTAGAAAAAACAACGTTCCAAATCAAAGACTAATGCTTACTAATTTTCCCATCGATGCTTCTTCATTTAGGAGGATATACTCAAAATTCAAACAATTTGGATTTACTCTCCTCAAACTCTTCCCCCAATGATGCCATTTTGTGTTTTACATTCCCTTTACCTCCAATGACATTATTAAACATACGAAACATGTTAAAGTTGGAAATTAGGGATCAATTCCATCATTTGGAAGTTCATCTTTTGATGGCACTCTTCACCCTTGAAGAGCTCTTGATGACATCATTCATCATTGGGAATTTTGGATTTTTGTCTTCCTCCAAATGCTTCTTTTTCAGGTCGGCTCAGGTCAGCTCCCTCCCCTTCATGTCAGCTCATGGATGAAAAGAAATGTCTTTTCACCCCACGTCAACCACTATAAATATAGCATATGTCCTCCTCATTTTGGCACCTCATCACAACAATATATTCTCTCTTCTTATTGGTTCGTTCACATCTGAGGCAGCTAATTCTTCTCACACATGCGAAGAGTGAACTGGGCATCTTTGTTCTTCTGCGCTGACCTTTTACAGTGACCTTTGACCAGCTTTGACTGAGGCTTATTTGGCACTATTTTGCTGCAATTTTTGTGGAGATATCTCTGTTTGGGCAGGCCGCACATTCTGGCTCAGAAATGAGGATTTTAGTGAAGTTTGACCTGCGCTGACCACAGGATCTGATCTCAGGTTGACCACAAAATTGACTTTTTGGTTGACCGAGTTTGACTGCTCCTTTGTTGACTGTTTTTGCTACTGGTTGACCTCCAAGGAAGGTTGAATTGCTTTGACCTTGATCGAGCTCAAGGAGGACTCATTTTCTACTGCATTGACGACTGTTGACTTTCTAGTTAGGGCAGAATTCCAGACTTTGACTGGGCCATCTATTTGACTATGAGTAGTAAGTAATTGATCATCATATTGACAAGTCAATTTGACTATTATCATTGTACTATATTGGATATTCTCTCTCTCCTGAACATTTGATATTTGATGATAAGAAGGATTGATCAAGGGTTTTCCCCATCTTGGGGTATTTCCTTGGCTTGAGCCAAATTCTTGTGTTCCCTTATCTTGGCTTGTCTTCTGCATTTATTGTTTATGGTCTTTCTTCAGTTACTGTCAATGTGATAATAGTTTATGTGATTTCTAATGGAAATGAAATGGAATTGTAATTGGTCTAATATGGAACATTGAAGTAATTGTCCTAAGCAAAGAACATGTTATCTAAAATTAACATGATATCAGAGCTCAGGTGAAGACAAGCCCAAGCAAGAGTGAAAGAGAAAGCAATCACAATGAGAAGTTTGTTGACAAGTCTCCATGGTATCCTCCCTCTGCAAGTTTGAAGATAAGACAACATGAAGTTGACTATGTTGCTAGAAGAAAAGGGTCTCTAAAATCTTCAAAATAGAAAGAGTGGAAGCAGGTCATCTAAGACCAAATTCCTAGAGGGAGAAACCTTTAATTTTGGGAGCCCTAATCAATTACTAAATTACAGTCCAATGAGTGAAGAACAAGTACCCATGAACTCTGTGCTAGAAATCCAAGGAGCTAGTCCAATCTTATCAAAGGAAGCAGTTCTGATATGAGGTCTAAAGTGTCAAGTGATTCAAAATCTGTATTCTATATGGGTGACCATTCTTCATCTCAGAGCAAAGAAAGTTTTTGGTAGAGCCTAGTGACTCTGTTCACAAAGTTTGAATGGCCAGATTGTTAGCCCTCTCCTCTGTGATATGACCGCAAGACAATTTGAGAAGGTCGAAGGGCTAGTTTAGCAGCCCTCTCAAGCCTGAATAATCTTTCAAGGAGAGTGAAGTCCTGTAATCATGAATTAAGGACTGAAATCATCTTGCAAGTTCTGAGATCCGAATTCTGAGCATATTTGTAAGTAATCTGATTTTTGGAAGGGTCATCTTCGTGAGTTTGGAGTAGTCCTTATAGCAAGCAAAAGAAGCCAGCAAATCTGAAGTGGTTCAAGGTCTTACAAGCCTAGATTCTATAATCTCTGTTTTGGAAAGCTAATCCTCTAGCTTATGAAGGTAGCGCAGCTCTGAGTCTGAAGCCCGAATTTCTGTATATGACACCTTCTCTGTACAAGATGAAGTCCCTCTTGCGTCCAAATTGAAGGCTCGAAGAGTGACTTTAGTCACCTTGAAAAGAAGGAGCCGAGTCATAACTTGGGCAGCCGGAAACCTTTTCGCATGAAATGAAAGGCGTTCCTCACTGTAACAGACGCTCTGGACACAACCGAGCAGTTCTCCAAGCCCAAAAATGTTCAGAAATAGTAGATCTACAAAACGGCATTCGCATGCAGTCAAACCAGCTTCGGATTTTGATCAACAACGGACGCGGCCCTCAAAATAGCTCTGATACCATGTAGGAATTTACAAGATAAGTTCCGTAGATCAAGAACCAAAGGTCACCGCTCACAAACAGATCACAAATCAGTACACCAGTATAATCACGTGGTTAAAACCCTCAAAGAGGGAAATAGTCCACACCCTGAGCCAACGCGGCCACTTCAGGGAATTTATTAATATAAAAGAAAAGCTACATATGTTTCTCTCATAAACGGTTATCGGACAAATGACCCTCCATGCTCTTTAAATAGAGATCATGGACCAATCGGGTGTTAAGCCACGGATCAAGTGCCGTTAATACCGAGGTGAGAGATAACTGTCGAATCACTACAAATCGTGATCGTCGGATTATAAGTTACAAATGTACATGGTAAAGAAACACACTTTACCTAACTCTACACTAGACTAAGTTATTCTTAACTATTTCCTATGTGTCGAAATATCCTAACATGACTTTGAAGCTTCAGACTACAAGAAGAGAAGCCAAGTCCTCCTCTTAGTATAAGAATTTTTTAAAGGCCAACTAGGAATATCTACTTGGAATTCCTAATAACCCAAGCAGGAGCCAAAACTCTTGTGGAAGAGAAGAATAGTTCTGAAGCTTGAACAATAAAAGGGAGGTGATCTATGGTCACTATACCTCAAAGAAATCGCAGTCCTATTCTACAGGTCTAGGTACTTTAAATCCTCAATTTTGTATATATGAAATCTGAGTTTGGAAGAAGATCACTGAAGCCAGATGAAGAGAATAAGGTGTGGTAAATGTGCACAGCCTAAAGACATATATAGTCATTTAATGCAATCTTGCTCAGAAAGCCGACCTTTGGAGAATAAATCTGGAATGTGTGATCATCAAAGGCATTTATACATATCCTTTTGAAAAGGCTTTTCTCCTACAACTAGGGTACTCATTCGAAGTCCAGCTGTCTTTTGATGAAGATTATCTATATTTAGCAGCAATCAAAACATATTTTGAAAGAAAGTTCAAAATTCTAGACCTAGGGTCTAGCCTTCGGGAAAAGCTACTGACAATTTAACGAGTCTTTCTTGTATCATATAACAGTGAGAAACAAAAAGCTATTCCCTGAAGATCCTTGTTGATCAGTGGCAACATTAAAGACAGTACTTGTACGAATCATAATCAGAAGCGAAGTTCATAAGGTAAGAAAGAATATGGTGATAAAGATTGCAATATGAGCAACTTTGGAAGTTTCCTCTCTTGAGAGCAAGTACACGACATCTTGGAGCAGGCCCTTGGAGCAGCCCTTATGATCATGAAGAACAGAGGTATGTATAATATATGTTATTTTTGTCTAAGGGTCTGAAATGATAGAGGATTAGATGTTTATATGATAGAAGGGTCTGTTAGTTTTGATAACCCTAGATGGTTCATGAGAAACCCTAGCCAAATGAAAACCCTAACCCTATTTTGCTAGTTCCCTCATGAGAACCCTATCTCATGATTTCTAGGGTTTGTAAAGAATGTAGGGAAGATCTGATAAACCCTAATAATGACTGATGAGAATGATGATTTCATTTTTAGGTCTAGGGTTTGTTTTTAAAAACCCTAGGATTTCATCCTCCATTGTTGCATGGAAACCCTAGATTGTTATTTTGATCTCATGCTTTTGTTATCACGTATTGTGCTTGGTAGTGCTTGTCAATGAACATTGCAAGTGCCTCATGAAGAAAGCATTGGAAGGAGGGAACTGGGAGGACCCTGTTTTTGGTTGGATCATTGGGCACTTTGATATGTAAAGCCAAGGTTTTATGAAGAATATTCGTATGGATACAAATGACTGGATGAGAACAACCTTCATATAATGGATTGGGTAGTTTGATGCATTGGTAGCAGTCATCTAGCAATAAAGAAATAAAGCAGTTGGTTTTGGATAATCTCATGGGAGGATTTCTTCACCCTAGTTGAAGAAGGACCGTGATGATTCTTCATTTTTTTTTCTCTCTAATTTGAAGCAAGCTTCCTAGAAGTTTGTTGACACAGTTGTCGCATAGCACATTGTTGATGGCTAGATGACCAACTGAAGTAAGTCTTCAAAGGGAGCTATAGAAGCCCTGGCAGAATGACTTGATGACTCCTTGCCTGATGATTATTATAAGAGGGAAGACCATGTCAACGAACATTGATGAAGGCAAGACATGACAGTTGATTATGATCTGATGACTTTGAAATTTTGATGATGATACAATATATCTTTGCTACCTAAGAACTTGCATGGAAATTATATGATTATGAATGGATGACATTGGTACATGGATCAGAGGATTGATGATAGGAAAGGTACCAGGTTGCAGATAACTCGATGGATACATTTTGGGCAAGGTCACTTTCTCGATATTCAAAGGGAGTTATTGTCGAGCTATTATGATGATTGGCTTGTGAAGATGCAGCCATTGATGATATTTGTCTAACAGATGATGATCCTCTCATTTATCAATGTAAGAGGGAGTTTATTTTTAAATTCAAGATGAAAGACCTAGCCTTGATGCACAACTTCCTAAGCTTAAAGGTCTAATAAAATGGAGTTGTTGATCCCGATATAGACAACTTGTGGGGGCTCTGGTGTTCTTGTTAAACAGCCAATCAAATATATGCCTTCCTACAAAGACTCTGAAACAATTTAGAGTTAAACCTCATATATTGGATAGCTGCTTATTGAGATATCTTTGTGATACAATTAACTATGGTCTGAGGTACACTACCGAGAATCTAAGATTCCATGGATATTCTGATGTTGGCTGGATTAGCAATGTGGTTATGGAAAGAGCACATCTAGGTGCTATATCCCCTGGGATCCACTTCTATTTCGTGGATGAATCAAAGACTGAAGTTTGTTGCTCTAGGAACACTGCTGAGGTTGACTGTTGAATGTATAAAGCAACAAGAATGGCTTATTATGAAGCCATTTGGTTGAGGAAGCTCTTCAATGAGCCATTTGAGCACATGCTAGAAACCACCATTGTATATTGCAATAATCAAAGTGGGAATCGCCTTTCAGAGAATCCTGAGTTCCAAAACCACTCCAAGCATATTGACATCAGGTACCACTGATATGGTACAGCAGGTTGCAATCAAGCTCCATCATTTCAAGATGGATGAGCAGGTTACTGGCATCCTTACAAAGCCTCTTGGTAAGGTCGAGTTTATCTTCATTCAGAGAGAAGTTGGGGGTCGTCGAACAACCCTATTGTGAGGGTCCCGGTTGAAACGATTGAACATTGAGCTTTGGGAGCTCCTAGGGGGCCTGGGGTACTTTTTGGAGCTATGTGAGACTATAGGGTGGGTTCTTCATCCTTCCCCTGTAGGTTCGTTGTGTACAGGGCAAGTGGTTCATCCTTCCCCTGTGGGTATATACCCCAGTATGATATATCCATATATAGTGGCGGATGACACATAGTGTGAGTGGTTCACCTTCCCCTATGGTGGTTGACATGTGTGTAGGGTGAGTGGTTCACCTTCGCCTACGATTTATGACATATGCATAAGATGAGTGGTTCACCTTCTCCTATGGCATATAAGCAGGATGAATGGTTCACCTTCTCCTGCGGATGCCCCAGCATACATCCTACCCTTGCAGTCTAGGACTCTTGGAAAGTACCTCTCATTTGGCTAATGAGTTGGGAAAAGAGGATAGGGACCATAGCACTACAGATGGACGCATTGTGTATTGTCGTACTCCCTATGTCTAGGATGCATGGTGTTCAACAAATTGATCACTTAGGATCAAGTCTGATTGAGGTTCTACCCCTGCTTATGTGGACTGGACTTTTGTCAGTAGAGAGTGGTAATTTCTTGTGACTCACTCTCGATCAATCCTTCTTATTATCTATATCAATCTTTAGCAGAGACGAGACGAGATGCAGATATAGTACATGATGATCAAGATGACATGATGATGGATGGATATTGGCTAGTGGAATTCTCCCTAGTTGAGAGGGAGTGTTAAAGTTGGCAACTAGGGATTAATTCCCTCATTTGGCAGCTCCTCTTTTGATGGCACTCTTCACCGTTGAAGAGCTCTTGATGACATCACTCATCATTGGGAATTTTAGCTTTTTTGTCTTCCTCTAAATGCTTCCTTTTCAGGTCGGCTCAGGTCAACTCCCCTTCATGTCGGCTCATGGATGAAAAGACATGTCTTTTCACCCCACATCAACCACTATAAATATAGCATATGTCCTCCTCATTTTGGCATCTCATCGCAACAATACATTCTCTCTCTTCTTATTGGTTCGTTCACATCTGAGGCAGCAAATTCTTCTCACACATGCGAAGGGTGGATGGGGCATCTCTGTTCTTCGACATTGACCTTTCTACAGTGACCTTTGACCAGCTTTGACCGAGGCTTATTTGGCACTATTTTGCTGCAATTTTTGTGGAGATATCTCTGTTTGGGCAAGCCGCACATTTTGGCTCAGGAACCGAGGATTTTGGTGAAGTGTGACCTGCGCTGACTGTAGGGTCTGATCTCAAGTTGACCGCAAAATTAACTTTTTAGTTGACTGAGTTTGACTGCTCCTTTGTTGATTGTTTTTATTGTTGGTTGACCTCCAAGGAAGGTTGAATTTCTTTGAACTCGACCGAGCTCAAGGAAGACTCCTTTTCTGCTGTGTTGACCACTGTTGACTTTCTGGTTAGGGCAAAGTTTGATTGTTGTTGACTGAGGGCAAAATTGCAAACTTTGGTTGGGCCATCTATTTCACTATGAGCAGTAGTATTGGATCATCATATTGGAAAGTCAATTTGACTATTATCATTGTACTCTATTGGATATTCTCTCTCTGTTGAACATTTGATATTTCATAATAAGAAGGATTGATCAAGGGTTTTCCCCATCTTGGTGTTTTTCCCTGGCTTGAGCCAAATTCTTGTGTTCTCTTGTCTTGGCTTGTCTTTTGCATTTATTGTTTATGTTCTTTCTTCAGTTATTGTCAATGTGATAATGGTTTATGTGATTGCTAATGGAAATGAAATGGAATTGTAATTGGGATAATATGGAACATTAAAGTAATTGTCCTAAGAAAATAACATGTTATCTAAAATTAACAAAAGTTAAAACATTTGTGCATTTACATGTTATATCATGTGAGATTCCTTATTAAACAACTTAAATTTTGCACTCCTAAACTTCAAGCGGAAACTGGGCATCATATTTTTCATGCTCAATGGATTTATGGTCACTCAACATCTATATAGGTCAGGGATCATTTGATCATTAATGCCCAATCTAGTAAGGTATTAGAATTTGATACTACTACATATTGGAGAAGGTAAATAAATCCCTTTGGATATACTATATATACGCATACCAATGATGTGCAGCACTCTACCTTAGGAAATTTTTCCTTACACAAAAGGCAATTGTTGGAAAAAGGAAGTCATAGTCAAAACAAGACTTGGCTTATAACATCCTTATTTCCACAAGTGATACTATTAGTAGGGTAGAACACCACCCAAAAATAGCACAAGACATCATTTATAAACTCATCATGATGCAATAACCCAATAGCTTATTACAACATGTTCTAGCTAGTAGCAAATCCACAAGAAGCAACATACAACCTATTCGAAGAAACTATGGTCTACTCACTTTTTTCTAAATTATATGAGTATCAACCCAAGAAGTATCAAACAGCTAAGGGTTCAATGAAAAGTGTTATTTTTCTCCATCGTATGTACTTCTATAGTAATGTAGTAATACACATTGTTTGCCAAACCTTGAGTGAATTTTCATTGCGAACACAAATGATGCTATACACTGCATTTGTAAATCTACGCGTATTGAGACTCTACATCATTTATACAGCGGTTAGCTTAAAAGTAATTTTGGCGTTATTCATTATATAAATTTTCTGTTTTCCTAATTATCTACTAATTCACAGAAGTACTTAAGGAATTCCCTTTACAATACAAAACATCTTCGTATTTTTCCTGATTCATTGGGTTGGCTTTTGATCATCCATGACCATTTTTATGATATGTTTCATAATATATTTTATGTAATCTTAAAAGTATGCTTCATAGTATTTTATGAACGCTGAAAATAAGACATAGAGCTCCATGTAATAAGCTTTCTGCTGTACCCATTGTGTAAGCTTTAAGTAGTTGCTTGGTTGTGCATTCTCTTTGTTTTCTTTCAAATTGTATGATGTTTGCTTCTAGACTTGTATAATATGCTTGGGACCTAATTGAGCATGTTAGGGGTCAAATGTTCGACGCTTCTGGTCTCCATGCCCAAGCTTCATGATTTCTTTACCATGCATGCTCCTATATTAATTTTGCATAATTATTCCAATTCTACATGGTTTGCTAAGTTTTTAACTATATATGGTCGACTACTAAGAAAGAAAGAGGTCCCCGATACATATGCAACTATATATCCATAAGTATCAAGTTTGAAATAATTATAAGCAAGGATTTAAGTGTGTGCATAGTATTGAATGAATTCAGCTTGATGTGCATCACCCTAGTGGAGGTGTTCAAGGCCATAAACCATATGCTTGCATGCCACTGTGTACATGTGCGTTAGAAAGGCCGGAGGGGCATTGATATGAGGGATAGAGACGCACTCTGCACCCATTAGAGCAGCTGCTACTCCTAGAGTCCCACAGCCACAACCAAGATCAACAACTACCTTGCCCGTTATATCACCAAATGTATTCTCGGCCTGTAAAACCAGAAATGTACATAGTTAAAATTAAACGCATACAGCATGCAAAGATATCAATCAACCCTCAAACTTCACATGATTGAAACCATCAATATTGAAATAAAGGAATAAAGAGATTTTTACTACAGCAACAAAAGGAATGGTTGGATATATTTATCAAATCATGCTTGATAATGTGAAAGTCATGTAAAATTTAATCCACTACCACAAGCAATACACCCTTGAATCAATATAATGAACAACATTACTTTCCAATGTTCTATTGAAAATATTAAAACCAAGGTTAAAATATGAGAAGGATTGGGAGCAGGAGTGCCACCATCCGAAATTCAAGGTTTGTAAGTGTGGCAACACAATTTTTAAAAAAATGTATATTTTTCTGAGAAATCCTTCTTATAGAATCTCTTTGGCTTAGATTTCAAGCTATAAGTGCCATATCTATGGGGCCAAATTCACCCAACACTTGCACCTGGCCTCATCAGCACTGACAAAAATGTATATATGTGTGCAAAATTAGAAAATGTGTGTGTGTGTGAGTGTGGGTGTAAAACTAGAAAATTTCATGAATTTTAAGAACCATGAAGTCAGAATCTACATTCTAAGCATCTAAATGTCGAATGTCATCATAAATTATAAGACGTGATTATAAACATTCATATATAAGCAAAAGAAATATTGCAGAGAGCACAGTAAAACGATGAGAATCAAATTTAATTTCATGAATTTTGGAACAAGAGAGTGAAAACCTATATTCTAAGCATGTAAATGTTGAATATCATCATAAAATCATAAAGCCATAATGATAAACATTCACATATAAAGCAAAAGAAATATTACAGATAGGACAATAATACAAAGAGAATCAAATTCTATCAATAAATCAAACAGTAAAACACTGTGAAATGCAAAGCAATACGATCTAGCTAGAATGGTGGCAGCTTATCTCTGAAGAAAGATCTGTCAGTTATGCTCATTCACAAGCTGCTCATTACAAGAAGCCCAAAAGGCCTTTTAACATAAAGTACCAAATGCTAAGAGGAAAAAACCTTAAAGATTCAAAGCCTAAAGCGGCAAAAAGGAATGTGGGCCCTAATGAGTCTAGTCGATACATCAACTTCCCTGGGCTGCAACTTCCGCATACAAACTCTATTTGAGGTGTACAATAGCCCATTGTTAAGATCTTGAGCAGAAGAAAAATTTCAGTCAATGATCTAGGATGCCATGGCAACTCCAACTCATTGCAAGGCCAAAAAGCACAAATAAGGACCTCAGAAATGCAGCAGAAGTTTTGGACCTCAAAAAATAGAGAAAAACTGCCAAGAGGGGTAATCGTTCCTTATGAGTCAGTGGATGAGGAGGGTGGCCACAAACATCCACCTGGAGCAGTGCTTGTTTTTGTTTTTTGCTTATGGCCATCATATGCCTTTTCTTGTTCTTTTAGCTGCATCAACCTCCCAAGGCAAAGTTCCAAGCCCTACCTAGGTATGAAAATGTATGGTGCCAAATCTCAGCTAACCAATGGTCAGTTGAACCCGAAGAAAGAAGGTAGAATATAGGGTTTATAATGTAAGATGAAAAGTGGTAAGTATGGAATAGGGAGAGATGTGACTATGCTATCTCAATCAGGGTTTCCCACGTAGTGCCCCTCCTATACCCATTGGGACGTTAGGGATGGAAAGAGTATGTATTTTTTGCTCTTCCGGAAAAGTGGAAACAGAAAAACATTTCATTTTAAAATGTGAGGCCTTCCAAGACAGCAAGGAAAATTATGCAGGTATCCTGGCAGCTAGCTCTTGGGATAATCTATTCAGCGCAGAGTTTGTTGAGAAGTTGGGAGCATTTATTGTAAAACTCCACACGAAAAAAGCCGAATACAAGAGCCAGATGGAGAAGCAATCTGTCCCATAGGCTATTTTTAGCCTCGTGGATGTTAAAAATACTTTCTTTCTTTCTTTCTTTCATTTAAGGTGAGGCAACAAGATCACAGTCAAAAACCCTCTTTCTTCCAAGTTACCCCACAATCCATGTCAAATACCCAAATACAAACAAGCAGCACCCAATTGCAAAATGAATAAAGTACCTTTTGATCAGAAGCCCACCTTCCAATATGTGTTCTTGCCAAATGAACGCCTAAACATATGATTGATGCAGGTGGCAGAGATATGAATGGCACATCGTCATCGGCTAGTATAGGTTGTCAAAGATTTTTGGTTGGTTGCCTGGGAGAGATTATGGCAAAAAAATTTCTCCTATGGGGTCACCCACTTTTGGTGGGTAACATCTGGCTCCAACTGGGACATGAGCTCACTGTAGAGCGCATGATCCATGTACTCGAGTGGGGATCTCATGAGAACTCCAGCAATCTCCTAGCATCACAGACCCGTAACCTGCATATTACAACAAACTTGTTTGGGAGCATGTGCATTGGGTGTAGGGCATTGCCCACGTTTTAAATGAATGTAATAAATCCATACAAAAAGTAAAGTCCAATCTAGATGCATTCAAATCCAAATGAGAACATGAGATGAATATTATTAGCATTTGAAAAGAATATGCAATGCACTTACCCTACCATGCATGGCATGTGAATGGGCTAAGTATAGTAATATAGCCAATGTAGCCAACATAGAATTAGGCCAACAGAACACCCCGTGTGCCAGTGAGTCATTATGGTATAGGACAAGAAAACATTGTGCCCTCCTTTGCAAGATTGGTATGACGAAGTGCAAGAGTAGGAGGTGGGAAAATAAGAAGACCACATATCATGAGGGAAAGTCATGGATAAGGAAGGTGTTGATAAATGTAACTAGTTTCAGTCTTCATAATTGTTGTAATCATTTCAAAATATATCCTATGTAACAAACAAGAAAAAGAAAAGAAAAATTATCATCATCAAAGCATGGGTTTCATGCTCATTATTGATGGTATTTTAGGTAAAACTTAAAAGTATGTTCTTTGTGCTTCTAGGGTTTGTTAGGTCTTAGGATTTATTGTCATGAGTCAAAGGAGTCAACATCATGTTTATATGATCCTTTCAAACAATTTGTAATTGTAAAAGAATTATTTTAGGGTCTAGAAAATCCTAGAATCTCCAAGAGTACGAGTTGGGATCCTCAAGTCAACTTAAAGGAGGGAATTTGAACTCTTGAGAAGGCTCTAAAAGGAAGCAGTTCGACCTCATTTGGAAGCACTCACTCACAAGTTCAATCTATCAAGAAAAGAGTTCAATCTAAAGTTGAGAAGCTAGAAAAAAGAGACCGAAAGTCTAGGAGAAGTTGGGAGGACGAAATTTGTTGTTTATGAGCTCTATCTCTCATACAAGTGCAAAGAAGCTAGGGTTTCTACAGCCACAAAGAGGTTGAGATTGCAGGTTCAAATTGTTGGGAGCGAAGTTGTTGTTGGGGAGCAGAACTGCAGGAACAAGTTGTTGGATAGAGTGAAATATTTCTCTTGACCTTGTTGACCTTGGGGAGAGTTGTTTTGCTCCAGGAAGGTCTCAAAAGGAAGATAGATTAAGGTTTTTGTAGCAGTTGTTGGGACGAAGTTGCTGGAGGACGAAATTGCTGGGACAAGTAGCTGGGCAGTTGCTGGCAGGTCGAAGTTGCAAGGAAGAAGCAGTGTAAGGGAAGATCTTCAAGAAGGGTTGACTTGGTACTAGGAGAAGGACTTGTTCTAGGGATTCGATCACTGTATCTCATTTGACGCAGATTCTAAGAAGGGAAGAGTTTTTCAGGTTTACCAAGGGAGGGATTTTTCCCTGGCTGAGAGCTTATCTATGTGTCCTCTTTTATTGTTGTTGTTTCTTGATATTGTTTGATGAAAATATCTAACTAAAGAACATAAAGAAGATAACTAAGTTTCACAAGCAAGTATCAAGGTTGAAGAAAACAAGTTATAATTGTTGCCACTTTATATTTTCTAACAGAAAGGAAACAAGAATCAGGACTGCACCATTAGATCTTCCCCTTAAGCCTAAATGTGGAGAAATCAATGATTAAGCTTAGAAGCTTTTGCTTAAAAGCCTTCTCAAACACACCACTCTCATTGATGTCTAGAGGAACACATTGGTAGTAATATGACGAGGGAGATGGTTGGCAGAATAGATCTTGACAACTAGGCTTCTTACTATGACAATCACAATCAGAAGGAACAAAAAGCGCCATACCACATGAACCATACCTATATGAGAAAATGAGACGAATATTATTAACATGTGAAAAGTGTTGGAAATACTGAGAGGGGGGTGAATCAATATTTCATTTCAATTAGTAAATTTTAACATCACGGAGCATTAATTATCATTAGCATCAGATCAAACATAAATCAGTGTTACAACACCATTCAACAATGCACAACATCAAAGACAGTACACATATTTTTAGGTGAAAACCCTTCTGGGAGATAAACCATCGAACGCTTCCTAATATAGGTCTTTCAAGATTGCATCAATGGGAAGCTCCAACTTCCAAGATTCTCCAACTAAAACTCGAAGGCGGCTCCAACCCCCTAATATATCAGCTCCAACTAAAAGGACGCTCCAACACCCAGGTTTACCAGCTGCAACTAGACGGATGTTTCAATGCCCTGGTTTACCATCTCCAACTAGAAGGATGCTCCAGCGCACTAGTTTACCAACTCCAATTGGAAGGGCACTCCATCGCTCTAGTTTTATAAGCTCCGACTAAACGGATGCTCCAACACCCTACACAAGCTCCAACCTGCCCGAGCACCACCCTGTCGCCCTGAACTGTTTTCAGGCTCCAACCTAAAGGAGACTCCACTCTCCGCCTTGCACCACCCAACCACCCTAAAGATATAAAAATAGAGAAACAGTTGTGGGTTTCTGTATCGGGGAAAACAACCCACTTACAAAGATATTCAATGTGACCCCTTTTGCTAATATGAATCAAGCTTTTTCAAAACTTCAGAACTGCTTCTAATTGATATAACACTGTAACTGTATAGGAAAAACCTTTACTTCAATTATAAGTTTAAACAATTCATGTTCCTCAAGTCTTCTGCCACTGTTATACCTGAAGATGCCTTCGAATCTACTGGCTGCCAAGGATATGTCTGAAGACATCTTCCTGCACCACTAATTTGACCTGTGCTGGTTTACCTTCTCTGCCCTTATCTCTTTTTAATACTATGACTCAGATTCTCACACACACAGCTTCTACTATTGCAAATGAAGACTCTTAATGAGTGATCATTTAGGGTTTTTTGTACTTTCAATGAGGAATGCAACTGATCAGTATAGAGCTACTAGAGCCCAAAAACTTGACACAAGCAGAACTTGTATAACTTCTCAAATCTGAACATAGTATTTACAAATCATATCTCTGTTTGCAATCAAAGCTTCACGTCTGCTGCTCCACAACTTGACTTTGCTTTGAAGATGTTTCAAAAATTATTTGAAAAGGACTAAATTTTTTTCTTAGGACAGCAGACCTCCACAGAAGCACTAATCAGAATTGATGTCGTATATGTAACCTTCAACACCATAAAAGTTCTTCAACAAGGTATTGTTCACCATCAATGTTGCTTCAGAAATTTCTATGTCAAACCCTTGGAAATGCTAGACAGTCCTTACGTAACCCTTGAACAGCCCTTGACATGATGGTTATACTTCAGTCCTTGATGATGCAATCATGCTCTGTCTCAGGTCTATCAAAACACCCTAAAATTATTCCACGGAATGTCACAATGATTTGTCAAGAAAGGAGTTCGGACAGTCTTCAACACAAGTTCTGAAAGAGCCTTGACACCTTGTTAACTCAGGCAAATTTGTGCCACTGTGTAGGGCCTCAGGAAAGTGCTAAACCGCGCCTCAAACGGGCCAAGGATGGCCTCAGGAATACTGTCAAATTACTCCTCAGATTAGGGTACTGAACACACAGTTTTCTGCTTAGATATACAAACCCCACCCTCATCCTCTTAGCAGCAATGTAACTGTCTCTGCTCACAAGTCACATCAACCATAAACTAAAACACATGTAACCCTTCACTGCTCAACAAATTCAATCTCAATTAGCAGCATAATATTATAGATAAGACAACACATTCTCTGCTCAATCAACCACACTCGGCTAGTCAACAGTGTACAATTTAGTTATGACAATACATCAATCTTGACCCAACCACTCAGCCAAATACATATTTACATTCTGCCAATATTCCTCATTACCCTGACCCTGCAAACATCGATGGTAGCACGCAAATATTTTAACAATACCCAGCGATGGAGACGGTGCAAAATTATTTCACAAATGCTTCAAAACTGTGAAAAAATGCCACAGACCATTCAGAAATTAACCCACAGATATATCAAGAATTAGTGCAGCATTACGCCTTGGATAATAGCCTCAAAACCGAGCAAATAAGAGCCTCTAAAATAACTGTGAAAACTTCTCAAAAAAGAGACTGAGAATCAGACTTAGACTTATGAATATGCCTCAGAGAGAAGGGCCGAAGTTTGAGCCTTAAGAGGCCTGATATGCCACAGAAATACTCCTTAGTAAGCCCACAAAAAACCGCCTCGTAATAGAACCTTGTATTTGTTAGTCCTCAATCCATATGAAGATGCCACAGAGACTCAGATGAAGCCCTAAAATGGTTCGAATCCAACCACTGAAATAGTACCACAGATCAGCTCAGATATAGCGTGGATTAGTTGAAGGTTTTACTGTCATAAGTCACTGCAAGAGATGCCCAAGATATGCCTCAAAACGAGCCCAAAGCCTGCTTCAAAATATGTCTAAAACAACTTGGACCAAAACCTTGAATTGACTTCAAAAGGACCGATATATATCACATAAGAGGTCTGTAGCACCAGCGAATGAGGTCACAAAAGCTGCAGAGAACTGTACCAGAAGAGGCCGAAAATAGGTCTAGAAGATCTGTCTGAAGTTCTGAAATGGTGCACGAATAAACCATTAACCAAAGTAAGAATTTAAGCCCAAACAGATCCCCAGAACTCGACCTCAGAAAAAATCAGCCTTTTCTTCAAATATTCATGACTATGCTAGGCCGCTGAAACCTCAGACAATATTTGCAAATGATGTGTGAGTTGATATCTCTTAGGAGGGAAAACAAGTTCATATTTATAGTTGTCGGAGGAGGCCTCTACAGGGGAGCCGAATTGTCCAAAAGAAGAGAAGCCAAACTGAAAATTTGAATTTAAAATTAATTTTGGAGCCAAAATCTAATCCCCTTAGAAGCCGACTTGAATTCCAAGTATTTTATAATGGGCAATCCTTCTTCATAAACTGGATTGGGCTGAGATAGTCCACATGTAATGAATTAATAGGCCCATTATCATTTAATTGAATATCCTGGAGAATAAATGCTACTTAATCAATCAATCAACAAACTGTCCTTATCATCTTGCTTTGGAGATCATAACCAACATTCAGGGCTTCAACTTTTTGACGAAGCATATCTCCTCAACCGTGAGGAGTTATGGAGTGCACCACCTGTTGTCGCCCAAAGTGTACACCAAGGACCAAAAGGCTCAGGGCAAAGGTTGTCACTCTAATCTTCACCTACTCCGTTCTAGCTATCTCCTAGGCAAGCTAAGGGGGGTAGTCCTTAAGGGGTGAAAGATGGATGATAAAGGAAAACTTGTTGGGAACCAACAAGTTCTATCAGATGCAATGAGAGTTATCTTATGGAAGCGAGATTAATTGAGTGATGTTTAAGATATTCAATTAGATTTAGACAAACCAGATCTAAAGTTATGAGACAGGCACCTTTTAACTACAGTGCTCAAAAGAAAAAGACTTGCAAGATAATTGGTTTACCAAGCCACAGGATAACAAACGTTGCTTCAATGAATGATCAACTAGCCTTATATGAAATGCAAATCTTAGAACTAGGTGAAATGCAGAAGCCTTGGTTAGTTTTATTAAAATGATTATTCGAAATTTGGATTTCCCTTAACTGTTTTGAAGTTGGGCTCCAAGGCAAGTTGTGGAAAGGAGGCCAACAAGAAGCAGGTTAGGGCCTGATTAACGTTACCTCATGTTATGCTTCTATCATCCGATGCCTCCGGTGCTACAAAGACTGTGGCTTTGACAACTGCAAGATTGCGTCGTGTTAACTATCGAAGAGTTGTCGAGGCCCCTCAAGCTAAATGAGAAAGTTTGTCCTAGGGGTCTATTAACCAAGCTTATGCTTGGAGGTGAATTTTTAATATGCACAACTAAGCTAAAAATGCAGATGCAAGGAGATATTAAAAGATGAAGAGAAATGTTAAAGATTCAAAAGCACTTAGATTTACTATTTATTCTGAGTTATGCATTAAGTACTTGGGCGAAAATTCAATGAAAAATCCAAATTATGCAGAGGCTCAAAATCAATTTCAAGAACTAAAATATATACAAGTTACCACAAGTCCACAATAAAGTACTGAATGAAAAACACTGATCACAATTACTTGATCAATACTAATTATTCAAAAAATATCCAATAATTCAAGTAAATAGATCCAAAGTTAAAATAATTTCCCTTTAGACAGTGAGCGTTCTTGATAGATATTAAAATTCAAAACCAGAGATCAATGATCACAAAACTTTGTTGACGCATGCAAATAATGAAAGCCTAAGTACTTAAATTTCAATGATTAATATTAAGGACAACAATGAAATTTAGATGCTAATTAATGCCAATTTAATAAACAATCACCCCTTCAAATAATTCAGGAATTCACTGATTTTCTAATGTCTCAGACCCAGAAAAAATAATATTTTATCCTATGGTCAAACTCAGAAAAATTTTGTGTGAAATTATGATGCCTTGACTATAAGAATTTTATATTTCTCAAAACACCTATCACAAAAAAAACTCAAAAAAAAATTATCTTTAAAATTTTGTCACAATTTTTTTTTTCTTTTTTTGAGTTTTATTGTAATAAAAATTTAGGAAAGAGAAGAAAAAAAAAAATTAAAAGGTCAATGAAATGAAATTTTATTTGATAATGTTTATGAAGAAACTTTTAATTTTTTAAAAGGGCCAAAGGCCACTTCGAATTAAGTGAGATTAGGTTGTGGGTATAAGAAAGGAAGCAGGTCGAGAGCCCTGAGAAAGGAATGTAGGCCAAGAGGGCTTTTGACCTCAGAAAACAAATCGAAGACTGAAAAACCTTTGAAAATTCTCAAGAAAAAAAAATCCAGGATTTTATATCTCAAATAACCACAAAATTTTTATGAAAAACCCTAGATCTGAAAAAAAAATTGATTGAATGATATTGAATGAAATTTTCCCAGCAAAAAAAAAAAATTTCCAAGACAAGATCTTGCCCTCCAGGGCCTAGATCTGTCTCAGATCTTGAAAATCTCTCTAAATACTCTTAGATCTACACTTGCACAAGAGAAAAACAAAAACCCAAGACCCCATACATATACAAATATCTAAAATCAAACCCAAATCCCAAGTTTAAAAAAAAAAAAATAGATTTAATTTTTTTTCTAGATCTGTACACTTAAATTACAGATCTAGCAAATCTGAGGAATATGAGTCCAACTCCGCTCCTCGATCTGAAGATTAAGCTCTTCCTAACCATATCTATCTAATTAGCTCGAATTTATAAAAGATAATTATTTTTTAAATGTGGGGTACTAGCCCCAAAGACCTTGCAAAAAGGAAGATCATAAGATAAATCTAGGAGTTTAAATTCAGGAAGGCTCTTCAAATCTTATGCCTTGGGAGTCAACTAGTCCAGTCGAGGACTTCCCCAAACGCCCAATTTTTTAAATTTGAATGGTTTCTGCACACTTCAGATTAAGCTGTCAGATTAATAGAGACGTAAAATAACAATATAATTCTTCAAGAATTAGAGATACCTGCTAACTCTATCAAATTAAAATGTTATTTTAAACCCAACAACCTATGCAAGATCCCTGTGCAATAGATTATTCCACGAAGGCAATTAACCAGCAACTTAAAATAAATATTAGCAGAACATTAAAAGCAATTTTACCATAAGATGTAGAAGAGGAACACCACTATCAATGTAAACCCCAAAGACTTTGTGTTATTATTATTCCAGACAAAACAAAACAAAACAAAAATTACAAGAGAGCTTCGAGAGCCAGTACACGACTCAAAGATCGGATCCGTAGATGTGACAAATGACCACTAATTTATAGATAAATTCTCCAACGGCGAGTTAGTTGGTTTGATCCCCGTCAACGTAATCTCGACTATTCATAAAGATTTAATTATCTTTTAATCATCCCCGTCGAAATTATTATTTTTTGAGGAAAAATCGAATTTTTTATTTAATTGATTTTTAATTAACTCAAAATTATTATTTCGTGTTAATTTCCTCAAAAAATTCCCCTTGACTTAACCACCAAGGCCCAAGGGTCCAAAATTTCTTGATTTCTTCAATATTCTCTTGATCGAGGACCTCCAAAAATTAATTCTTCTAGAACCCACGAATTTTTTAATTTGGAGAATTTATTTTTCCTAAGACTTAGACTTAGATTAATCAAATTTCAGGCTTAGGATTTTTTAGTTCATTTTTGCCAAAAAATTTAATTAATTCACACATGAGGGGATTATTAATTTTTTCCAACCCGCTTATATTTTAGCATCTTGGCTAAAATATTATTTACATAAGATAATTAGATTTAACCCATGAAGAGGGAACACCCATTCGCTATAGATCCTCAAATATCTACCCAATTCTGCGACTCAAAATATGATTTAGTAGACCAAGTAATTTGTAATAAAATAATCTAGCCAATTAGCTAGGATTATTCTCAAATTACATTTACAATGACTCGATAAAAAACTCTAGGACTCACCTAATATCTTGACGACAAAATCCACCCCAGCGATGGGGTGAGGTTGGAGGGAAAAACTCTGTCGATCATCTATGTCTAGAGACACGGATGAATTAGTGAGACGAAAAACCTCTTAGGATAGAAATCGTCACCAAAACTATAGGCTTACCTAGGTTGTTACATACATGATGGTCTTACTAAGATCATTTACAATATTAACATGCAGAATGGGTTTACATCTTTAACAAACTGAAGACTGTTAATGAATCCTAGATGGTATGAATGATGAAATCTCTTTTGCATCAAAAGGGGTGTACTACTATAGGGTCATTAACACGAAATGGTCAACACCACCTACTGTCGAAATCAGCAAAATAAGGACAACATGATGGCGATGGGCATGCGAGCAAATTTACTGTTCCTTGTCTCAAATACTTCAAGAAGTGTGAGGCATCTAGGGCTTCCCTTCCTCTCTTCTAGGGATTCTTCACATTTGGAGCTTCCAATCAATGCAAATTGAATGAATATTGAGAGCGTTCAAGGACCGATGTTGGCATAAATGACAACACCATTCAACAAAAAGAACCACCTTGACCTTTGAAGTATATATCGCAAATTTTCCCATGTGATAAACTGTTGAAGATGGATCACCATCAAACCTAGATGCATTCAATACCATGCCTAGGTCCACATTGTTTGGATATCCAAGGATGCTTGTGATATCCAAGGCGTAGACTAGTTCATGAAGCAACCAAGATACACATTCTATCAAGTTACACATATCAACCATACAAGAGTAGCCAGGGTGAATTGGAAATCCCTTAAGAGATGCTTGCTTCACCACCCAAGCATTGAATTTTGGAGTTCAATGAAGAACAAGGGCTTTGTTCTCCCTATGAAGTCGCAAGAAAAGGATTTATCTTGTCGCTAGAGATGAAGCTAAATCTTGGTAAACTCACTTCATCTGTGGCAAAGGTTCCAAAACTGTTGCTACAAAATGTAGCAGGCGACAGGCCTTGGAGAGGGGCACCCTAAAAGGCTATCTCTAGACCAAGAGACAATAATGGGGTGATGGCCCATTGTCACCACAACCAAACCCCCCTGCTCTTCACGGATTTTCACCAATAGGAAGAGTCTTGGTACATGAGAAGATTACAAAATGGGTACTCTAAGGTTAAGGTACAAGGTAATAAAATGAGGCCTTCTACAAGAAGTCACAACTTAGGCTCGAGGGTCCAATAGGAGGCAATTCGCTTTCTTGACAGACGCCTATTAGATGGGGCACAAGACCTAGGGCTTGATTAGTATTTTGAGTGTTAAGATGGTGTAAATTTTTGTAGACGTTCTATGCTTGATGCAACTTTACTTTTTATTCCAATATTAGTCAGCGATCACATAAACAAGAAAGTAAAATGCTGACACAACATACCAGTAGATCGACAGAAGAAAATCCAAATATATAAGTGTGTTGGTGTGTTACGGCAGTCAACAGGATGCTTCAACTAGCAAAGTCTCAATACGGTCAGCAAACCAGAAGTGTCACACAACCCTCTAGGACAGCCAGATCACTCAACCCCAAGAGTCAACAAAAGTCAATGCTATCAGTCAACAATCAACGCAAACAGCATCAGCAAGGTCAACGCAGCCAAGTCAAAGTCAATGTCCAGCCTAGAGAATTGTGCCAAAAAATGCAGATTGAGGAAATTGAAATATTGGGAGAGTTTCAGGTCAATTTGACCATGCATTGACCAAAGTCAACGCTAGTAAATGTTGCGGTAGAAACCCTAGGCTGAAAACATAATCTTTCTCCTTGCTGAAATTTCCTACGTGTGAAGAGAAGAGCCTCCAAGGTGATCGAGCCAATCTGATGATGAGAGAGAATGTGTGAGGATGTAATGAGTGAAAATGTCCTCCAACGTTGACCAATTTATATCCATCAATGAGGGTGTGTGACACAACTGCTGGGGCTCCAAACCTTTAGGCCGACCTGCACATATTTTGAATAAATTCAAAATAAATGTTCTGCTCATCAGATCAAGATGATCTTTAGATCAATCTTGCACCTCTCCGAAAGAGGAGTCCAATAAAAATATTGGCATCTTCATCTGAGCATCACAACGTGGAGTTTGGACCTAGTTGTCCAAAATTAACACTCCCTCTCAACTAGGGAGAACTCCATCCACCTGTGCAATCCAAACATCGTGCGTCATCCCGCCGTAACTTGCTTTGTTGGCTTCTTTATTTCAAAACAGATGTGGGTCAGTCACAAAGACATCATTCCCGGCTGACAAATTAAGCCCATCGGTCTGAAACCTCTATAGGACTCAGAGAGTCTCATACCAACCCGAAGTTGGTTTATCTGACCTGAAGTCAATAGGAGGTCTGAAACCTCACTAGACTTGATCCCAGATCAAGTTGTTGGACACGTGTTGTCCTAGATAGAGAGTACGGCAATCTCTGATGCGTCCATCGGTATTTGCTACTAGTCTCTAGCTTTTCCCACCTCACTGGCCAAATGAGAGGTACTTCCCATGAGCCCTGAACTCAATGGGTAGGATGCATACGGGGCATAGATCATGAGAGGTGAACCAACTCAATCATCATAATGGTGGAGCAGAAGCACACCAACAAGGTTCGACAAGCCTAGCCCTGTGGTTGCTTATAGCTCTGAGAAGCTATCCCCAAAGCCCCCCAGAGCTCCCAGAACTCATCGTCCAACAGGACCCTTAGAATAGGGTCATTCCACGATACCAAGATTATCACAGAAGGTTAGGAACTTGACCTTCCTCAGGGGCTTTGTGAGAATATCTGTGACCTGCTCATCAGTTCCTATATGGTCAAGCCTTATGGCGCCTCGCTGTACCATATCCTGAATAAAGTGGCACCTGATATCAATATGCTTGGATCGATCGTCAAACATGGGATTCTCGGACAACCGAATCCCACTCTAGTTATCACAGAGTATCACGGTGGTATCTAGCACATGCCCGAACAACTCACTGAAGAGCTTTCGCAACCAGACTGCTTCACAACAGGCCATACTCACTGCAATGTATTCAGCCTCTGCGGTGCTCAAAGCCACCAACTTCTACTTCCTGCTCATCCATGATATCGAAGCAGAACCAAGTGTGAAGCAGCATCCCTATGTGCTCTTACGATCCACCACACTACCAGCCCAATCGGCATCAGTATATCCATAAAGTGTCACGCTCCCGACAGTGTATCTCAGCCCATGGTTGATCGTGCCTCGAAGATATCTCAACCGATTCTTGGCACCAACACAGTGAAAGTGATGAGGTTCAACCATATGTTGACTCAAAGTGTTCACTGCAAAACATACGTCCGGACGGGTGTTCACTAAGAACATCAGGGCCCATACGAGTTGACGATACTCCGTAGGATTTGCTAGCACGGGCCCAGCAGCGCTGCCACGAAACCTCTTAAAGTTGAGCTCCATCGGTGTCGACACAGACTTACAGTCCACCATACCAAATCTTTCCAGAAGCTTCACTATATATTTTCCTTGAGAAAGGAAAATTTCGCCGGGTCTTTGCCAGAGCTTCAGGCCTAGGAAGTACTGCATTTGTCCTAGGTCCTTCTTCTCGAACTCAGCAGCGAACTCCCACTTGCACAGATGAATGAGAGGGTCCACAACTGTCACGAAGAATTTGTCCACATACAGCACCAGAATGAGAGGATTTTCTCTATCAACCTTGAAGTAGAGGTTCGGATCAGCGTTACTACGAGTGAAGCCCAGCTTCATCAGGTAGCTATCTATCCTCTCATACCAAGTTCTGGGTGCTTGCTTCAACCCATAGAGGGCTTTCTTCAACCTGTAAACAAGGGTGTCTCGATCCTGGACTTCGAACCACAGAGGTTGCTTGACATACATTTCTTCCCTTCTCGCGCCATCTAGAAATGCGGTCTTCACATCCATATGATGAAGATTCCATCCTTGCTTATAGCAGGGGCTATGATAGATCCAATGGTGATATATCGGGCCACAGGTGCAAATATATCATCATAGTCTATGCCTTCCTTTCAAGAGAAGCCACGAGCAACGAATCTTGCCTTGAAATTTTCAGCACTTCCATCAGATCCATGCTTGATCTTATAGAGCCATTTCGAGGTGACAACTGCTTTGCCCTCCGGTCTTGGAACCACATCCCAGACATCATTCTTCATAATCGACTCATATTCTTCATGCATAGCATCCTTCTAGACTTTATGCTTTACGGCTTCTTCAAAAGATCCAGGCTCAGATTGTACGATTGTACTCATGGCTGCTAGATATCCTTGGTATCTATTCGACTTCTTGCTTACACGGAATGTCCCCCTTGGGGCCATATGTTCCTCGGCATCCTCGAGAGTGTCCATGAGCCATGATGATCTTTTCCTCATTGAAGGAGGTGGATCAATCGGTCCATCGGTCCTTCAACATCAGGCATCGTCTCATCCTTCGGTTCTTCTTGATTTCCAGGCCTTTCTTCATGATCTTCCTCAGATCTCGGAAGATTGACTACTTTCCTCAGGGAAGCATCTTCGTCGTAGGTAACATCGTGGCATATCTCCACTTCAATTTGACCAGGCACATAGACTCTATAGGCCTTCGAAGTTTCTCTATAGCCCACAAACATTCCCTTCTTTCCATAAGCATCCAGCTTGCTCCTCTTCTCCTTCGGCACATGAAAATAAACAAGATATCCAAAAACTCTAAAATGTGAGACGTCGGGTTTCTTACTAGAGAAAACCTCTTCGGGTGCTTTGGAGTCCAGAGCGGAATGCGGGCATCGGTTTTGTATGTACACAACAGTGTTCGCAACTTCTCCCCACAGAAACTTCGGAAGACCTTGGTCACATAGCATGGCACGGGCAGCTTCCACAATGGTCATGTTCTTTCGTTGAGCAACGCCATTCTACTCAGGAGTATAGACAATTGTGGTCTCCCTCTTGATGACAACTTCTCTGCAAAAGTTCTTGAACCCATTTGTCTCATATTCAGTGCCATTATTAGTCCTCAATATCTTGATCTTCTTCCCTGTCAAATTTTCCACCAAGGCTTTGAAGGTACAGAACCACATGAAAGCCTCATCCTTCTTCTTCAAGAAGTATATCCAGGTTTTGCGAGAGAAGTCATCTATGAATGTCATATAATAAGAACATCCTCCCAAGGATATCACGGGCAGCATACCAGACAGATCAGAACGTATTAATTGCAAGACAACAGATGTCTTTGTGACACTTGAGGGGAAAGGTCCCCTTGTATGCTTTCCTTCGGCACAACCCTCGCACACACCTTCATGATTATTTGAGAACACGGGCATCCCCGTCACCACCTTCCTTGCTTCGAGAAAGGCTTTGTAGTGAAGGTGTCCAACCTCCAGTGCCATAGTTCAGTCTGTCGGATGGTATCACACGTCATCGATCCTAGTGGACTTCCTCCAACCTGGTAGAGTGTATTAACTCTAAACCCAATCGTGATAGCTTCCTCGAAACTCTTCTTCCAGATACGCACCATCTCATCAATGAATGCCACATTGAAACCTTTGTCTTCTATGGCCAATATAGACACAAGGTTCTTCTTCAAATCAGGTACATATAGTACATCTTGTAAGCAGAGGACTTGACCTTGAGACAAGTGGAGGGTCACAGTCCCTGTCCCTTTCACAGGATATGTGGCATTATCTCCAAGGATAATTTCCAGATTAGTATCCTTCTCAACCATATCAGAAAGTGCTTCCTTGAACCCAGTGATGTGCCTTCAGCTTAGTTTTAAAAAACGGCCGACTCGAATCGGACCAGGCCTGGTCGACCGAGCCATTAGGCTTGCCGATCCGACCAGGCACAAGAAACGGCCAGTTGGCCGGTTTGTAGCTATATGGCAATGGCTACCAGCATCCTTGACTCTGAGCCTTCTAGCTATGACGAGGCAGCTAGCCAGCAGGTCTGGAGAGAGGCCATGCAGGAGGAGTATTCTTCTATCATGAAGAATGATGTTTGGGAGGTGGTGCCGAGGCCTGAGGGCAAATCCGTGGTTACTTCCGGATGGCTTTACAAGGTAAAGCATGCTGCAGATGGCAGCATTGAGATATTCAAAGTGAGGTTTGTGGCTAGAGGGTTCTCCCAGGTAGAGGGAGTTGATTATGAGGAGACCTTCGCTCCCGTGGCTCGATATACTTCGATCCGCTCCATTATATCGATAGCAGCAGAGATGGGTTGGAAGATCCACCAGATGGATGTGAAGACCGCATTTCTCAATGGCTTCATACGGGAGGAGGTGTACATTGAGCAGCCACAGGGCTTTGAGGTGCATGGGAAGGAGTCCCATGTGTGCAGACTGAAGAAGGCCCTTTATGGCCTGAAGCAAGCTCCCAGAGCTTGGTACTCTAGGATAGATACATACTTGCAGGGGATGGGTTTCACAAAGAGTGAGGCAGATTCGAACCTTTACTATATTGTGATAGGTGAGGAGCCTCTCATTCTGGTGCTGTATGTGGATGACTTAGTCATTACAAGTGTAGAGAGACTCATAGAGCACTGCAAGAGAGATCTTGCGGCGGAGTTTGAGATCAAGGACATCGGCTTGATGCATTACTTTTTGGGTTTGGAGGTGTGGCAGGAGGAGGGGCATTTCTTCCTGGGGCAGGGGAAGTATATTGTGGACATCCTTAGCAGATTCCACATGGAGGATTGTAGACCCATGTCGACACCGATGATCACCAACTGGAAGAAGCTTCATGCTTCGGATTCCGAGTTGGTGGATCCCACATTGTACGGACAACTGATTGGTTCCTTGATGTATTTGGTCAACACTAGACCAGATATTTGTTTTGCAGTCAACACGATGAGTCAGTTTATGTGTGAGCCTAGGAAGGTTCACTGGGTGGCTACAAAACACATTTTGCGGTACTTGCAGGGGACAGTGGATTATGGTCTGGACTACAGGCAGGGGGATGGAGTGAGATTGGCAGGTTACACTAATTCTGATTGGGCAGGTTGTGCTTCTGATAGGAAGAACACTTCAGGGTGCTGTTTTGGGTTGGGTTCGGCGGTGGTGTCATGGTTCAGCCGGAAGCAGCAGTCAGTAGCATTGAGTTCAGCGGAAGCAGAGTATATGGCAGCCAGTCTAGCTAGTTGTGAGGCCATCTGGCTTCGCAAGATGTTGTTTAGCTTATTTGGTCAGCCGTTGAGACCTTCAGTGATTTACTGTGATAATCAGAGTTGCATTAAACTCACGGAGAATCCAGTATTTCATGACAGGTCAAAGCATATCGGGATCAAATATCATTTCATCAGAGACTTTGTTCAGAAAGGAGCTGTGAAGCTTGAGTATATTCCCACTGATGAGCAGGTTGCAGATATTCTTACCAAAGTCTTACCATGGGGCAAGCATGTCTACTTCAGAGACAAGATGGGTGTGGTGAGGAACACCTTCCTCGGTAAGAGGGAGTGTTGAAATTTGGTTACCGGAGGACAGGTGGTTCCTTAAGGCTTTGATCTTTGGCCTAGGAAAAAGTGTCCAAAAGAATTTAATTTTTCTCCTAAAGTGACTTTATAATTTTTATAAAGTCAAATCTAATTTAAAAGTGACTTTAAGTGATAAAGTTACTAAAGTCTAATTTAAAAGTGACTTTAAGTGATAAAGTTACTAAAGTCTAATTTTAAAGTGACTTTAATAAAGTCAATGTAAAATTAGAACGGAAAAGTGACTTTGGAAATAAATGACTAAGTGGGTCTTTATTAAAGTGGGGTGAATTAAAAAATAGAAAGTGAGATTTAAATGAGCATTTAATCTCAGCCCTAGATCTCAATCTATTTCAGCCATTGGATTTAGGGATTCCCCAAAAGTCACTTAGGGTTAGGTTAAAGGAGGAAAAGGAAGGAAAAGGTCATTCATTATTTCATGTGCAGATTGGGAGAAGGAGAGAAAGAGAGCAAGGGAGATTTCTAAGCAGTGAGGAGAAGGAGGCAGCAGCTTGGCACACATTCCAAGGCAATATTTCAACAAGTTCGTACAGCAGAGTTTGCACACAGTTCAAGGCAGATTTGGCACGATTTCCAAGGCAGAATCCGTACAGCAGCTTGTGGCACGTTTTCCTAGGCGGCCGTACCATTTTTTGGGCAGAGATTTCGAGGGAGATGTTGCTGTTTTTGCTACACGCTTTTCCAAGCAGGCCATACAGCCTGTAGCTGATTGCTGGCACAAAAATCAAGGCAGATTTCCGTACAGCAACATTTAATACAACTGCACGCATTCCAAGGAGGCAGTACATCAGCATTTATTGTTGTTTTGCACGCAAAAAGAGGAGGCCGTACAACAGAAATTAATGTTGTAATTTCTGGGCACATTTTTCAAGGAAATACGCACAGCATTTAATGCTGGTTCAGTTTTACTGTTTGCACATTTTCCGAGGCGGTGGTTAAGCACGGAAAACAAGATAAGTTGTATAAGTTTACTTGCTGATTTTTCTGAATATTTCTCTCACTGTAAAAAGCATTTTTCAGAAATAAGGAGGAGCTCTGAAACTGGTTTTCCCCAAGAGTTGTAGGGGGTTTTTCCAGGATCATGTTGACCAAAAATATCTGTGTTAAAATGTGTGAATGACTGTTTTAAGCTTACTGATTTTTATTTCTGCATTTTCAGCATTCTGTAAATTTTCCAGAATTTGTGTTTTCAGCAAAAATTTATTTTCCAGTTTGTTGAATGTAAGGATATGGGAAAGGGCATTTAACTATTTGGAGAAATAAGGTGAAACTGAAAACCGTGGGGGGAAAACAAGAAATTTCTACATGGTATCAGAGGTTGAGTGTTGAAAGTGCAGTTTGGGACAGCAAGGAGAACTATTACAAGTTGTTGATTTTTCACTCAGAAAATTCCAGCAAGCTGATTTTTCACACAGAAATTTTATCTTTACTACAACAATGCTATTTTCAGTTTTTAGGACAGCAAGGATGTCATTGGGATTGAGGGTGGAAGATAGGTTGGGTGGGCATATCAATTACAGCGTTTGGAAGGAGAGAATGCAGAGTATCTTTGAGGAGACAGAAGTCTGAGACATCATGGTGCATACTACACAGCAGCCTGTTAATGTGCCTACTGACGCTGTTCAGTTGGCAGCATATAATAAAAAGAACAACAAGGGTAAGAGACTGATTCTAGACGGAATCAAAGACCATTGCATTCCTCATGTGAGAGGAAAGAGAAACGCTCATGAAATGTGGACAGCATTGTCCAATCTCTACCAGAGTACCAATGAGAACAGGAAAATGGTCTTGAAGGAGAAGCTGAAGACCATTAAGATGGGTAAGACTGATAGTACAACTGGATATCTCACAAAGATTACTAATGTGAGAGATGAGTTGGCAGCAATTGGAGAGGTCATTCAACCCACTGAGTTGGTGCGGATAGCAGTGAATGGCCTCCCCAGTTCATGGATGAACTTTGTTGATGGGGTTTGTGCACGTGAGACCCTTCCCACATGGGAGAGGTTTTGGGATGATTGCATTCAGACAGAGATCAAGAAAGGTCAGCTTGGGGCAGCCAAGTCAGTTGAGCAGGATGAGGATGTAGCACTGTTGGCAGGAGGCAAGAAAGGCAAAGGCAAGAAGCAAGCTTCCACAAGCAATGGTGGGGGCAAAGGCAAAGGTAAAGGTAAACAGGGTAACACACAGAAGGACTATTCCAAGGTGAAGTGTTGGAATTGTCAAAAGATGGGACACTATGCAGTTGTGTGTCTGGAGAAGAAGAAGAAGAAGGGGAAGAACCAGAACATGGCAGCATCAGCAGAGGTTGAGGACTTTACAGATCGCTTTGACCGAGAGTTTGGGTTTATTGCGTGTGAGTCCACTAGTGCAGGATCACCTGCCACAGAGGTTCAGAGGGAGCATGAATTTCCCTCGACTAGCGGAGCATCATCTGGTATCTGGTATGTGGACAGTAGGGCTTCACGTCATATGACAAGAGTCCGTGAGTACTTCTCAGAGCTTTCAGAGAGTGGCACTGATATAGAGGTAGTACTCGGTGATGACAGAGTTGTTAGAGCAGTCGGTGTGGGAACACTGACATTTCAGAGGGAGTCTAAACCTCCCTTGAAGGTGTTAGATGTTCTTTATGTGCCAGGGATGAGGAAGAACCTCATATCCGTCTCAGCTTTGGAGGACAGAGGATATGAGATACTGTTCAGGGGTGGACAAGTGCTGATGTATCCCAAGGGCGCTCCAGCTGATTCAGCTAGAGTGATAGGTGTACGCCATGCAAAGGTGTACAAGTTTGCATTTCAGCCTCTTTTGGCATTGAGCAGTAGCACTGACAGCAGAGCTAGCAGTTCTGAGCTGTGTGAGATTTGACATCGCAGGATGGGGCATATGTATGATGGAGCCTTGAGGACCTTGCGGGACATCACTACAGGTGTGCCAGATTTCAGTGCTGATCACTTTGATACTTGCAGAGGATGTGCGATGGGCAAGTTTGCCAAATCCCCTTTTCCCAGCAGTGACAGCAGAGCGACTGGGATACTTGATTTGATTCATTCCGATGTGAGCAGTCGGATGTCTCATGTTTCCTTGAGTGGATATGAGTACTATGTGTTATTCATTGATGATCACTCCAGGAGGACCTGGATTTATTTTTTGAAGACCAAGAGTGAGGTCTTCAAGCGGTTTCAGGAGTTCAGAGCTCTTGTGGAGACACAGACAGGTCGGAAGATCAAGTCCCTGAGGTCGGACAATGGAGGAGAGTACACGCTTGGAGAGTTTGTTGACTATTGTGCGGAGGCAGGCATTAGGAGGGAGCTCACTGTTCCTTACAACCCCCAGCAGAACGGGGTTGCGGAGAGGAAGAACAGATCCATCGGAGGGGCTGCCAAAGCCATGTTACATGATCAGGGGTTGCCATTGTTCTTGTGGGCAGAGGCCTGCAACACAGCTGTTTACTTGCAGAACAGGAGTCCGCATCGTGCCTTGGGGCACATGACTCCGGAGGAGGCTTTTTCTGGGAAGAAGCCTGATATGGGTCATCTTCGTATCTTTGGGTGCATGACATATTCCTACATACCCAAGGAGAAGAGGACCAAACTAGAGCCCACCGCAGAGAAGGGTATCTTTGTGGGCTACAGTGAGACCTCCAAGGCCTTTCGGATTTACATTCCTGCGCAGAGGAAAGTTGTTGTCACGCGGGATGTGAAGTTCGAGGAGGACAGGGCCTTTAGGAGGTCACGGGAGTTAGAGTATCTGGATCAGCCAGACCCTCAGCAGCAGTTGAGTCAGTCGCAAGGATCCAGTGGGCAGGGATCAGGAGGATCCGGAGGTACATCTATGACGATGTCAGCCGCTCGCTGAGCGGTGGCTCACGGGACCGTAGGGGTGGTGCTTCGCGCATGCAGAAAGGCCACCAGGGGAACGCACCGATGACGGGGCTCACAGGTACCCCCGCCCGCTGTGTTCAAAAAGGGCAGGCAGGAGGACATCGTACGCAGCTGGGTCAAAGAGTCTGTGCCCCCGATGATGATGAGGAGGAGGAGTTTTACTCTCCAATGGGATAAGTATGCTCGGTGAAAGAGGAAGCCCAAGTGCTTCGGTGGACACTTTGAGAGAGGCCAAGACCGCGTCGGGCCTAAGAGGCTTGGCCACGAGAGCAAGACCACCCGAGAGCCTTAGAAGACCGCAATGGTGGCTACCAAGATCCTGACTCCCGACTGGCGCAATGCGAGGGAGTGCCAGCCGTCGGAGCCAGGTCTGGAGAGAGGCCATGCAGGAGGAGTATTCTTCTATCATGAAGAATGATGTTTGGGAGGTGGTGCTGAGGCCTGAGGGAAAATCCGTGGTTACTTCCAGATGGCTTTACAAGGTAAAGCATGTTGTAGATGGCAGCATTGAGAAATTCAAAGCGGGTTTTGTGGCTAGAGGGTTCTCCCAGGTAGAGGGAGTAGATTATGAGGAGACCTTCGCTCCTGTGGTTCGATATACTTCGATCCACTCCATTATATCGATAGCAGCAGAGATGGGTTGGAAGATCCACCAAATGGATGTGAAGACCGCATTTCTCAATGGCTTCATATAGGAGGAGGTGTACATTGAGCAGCCACAGGGCTTTGAGGTGCATGGGAAGGAGTCCCATGTGTGCAGACTGAAGAAGGCCCTTTATGGCCTGAAGTAAGCTCCCAGAGCTTGGTACTCCAGGATAGATACATACTTGCAGGAGATGGGTTTCACAAAGAGTGAGGTAGATTCGAACCTTTACTATATTGTGATAGGTGAGGAGCCTCTCATTCTGGTGCTGTATGTGGATGACTTGGTCATTATAGGTGTAGAGAGACTCATAGAGCACTGCAAGAGAGATCTTGCGGCAGAGTTTGAGATGAAGGACATCGGCTTGATGCATTACTTTTTGGGTTTGGAGGTGTGGCAGGAGGAGGTGCATTTATTCCTGGGGCAGGGGAAGTATATTGTGGACATCCTTGGCAGATTCCACATGGAGGACTGTAAACCCATGTAGACACCGATGATCACCAACTGGAAGAAGCTCCATGCTTCGGATTCCAAGTTGGTGGATCCCACATTGTACAGACAGATTATTGGTTCCTTGATGTATTTGGTCAACACTAGACCAGATATTTGTTTTGCAGTCAACACGATGATTCAGTTTATGTGTGAGCCTAGGAAGGTTCACTGGGTGGCCGCAAATGTGAAACACATTTTGCGGTAATTTCCCAGGGACAAGTGATTATGGTCTCGACTACATGCGGTGAGGATGGAGTGAGATTAAGTGTTACACCGATTTTGATTGGGCAAGAAGCTCGATAGGAAGAGCACTTCATGGTGTTGTTTGGAGGGTTCGGCAAAGGTGTCATGGTTCAAATTTTGACCCGAAAGTAGCAACAAGAGCATTGAGTTCAAATTTCTGCAGAGTATATGGCAGCCAATCTAGCTAGTTGTGAGGCCATCTGGCTTCGCAAGATGTTGTTTGGCTTATTTGGTCAGCCGTTGAGACCTTTAGTGATTTACTGTGATAATCAGAGTTGCAGTAAACTCACGGAGAATCTAGTATTTCATGACAGGTCAAAGCATATTAGGATCAAATATCATTTCATCAGAGACTATGTTCAGAAAGGAGCTGTGAAGCTTGAGTATATTCCCACTGATGAGCAGGTTGCAGATATTCTTACCAAAGCCTGACCACGGGGCAAGCATGTCTACTTCAGAGACAAGATGGGTGTGGTGAGGAACACCTTCCTCAGTAAGAGGGAGTGTTGAAATTTGGTTACCGGAGGACATGTGGTTCCCTAAGGCTTTTATCTTTGGCCTAGGGAAAAGTGTCCAAAATAATTTAATTTTTCTCCTAAAATGACTTTATAAAGTTATAAAGTCAAATCTAATTTAAAAGTGACTTTAAGTGATAAAGTCTAATTTTAAAGTGACTTTAATAAAGTCAATGTGAAATTAGAAAGTGAAAAGTGACTTTGGAAATAAATGACTAAGTGGGTCTTTATTAAAGTGGGGTGAATTAAAAAATAGAAAGTGAGATTTAAATGAGTATTTAATCTCAAATTCCCCTAGATCTCAACTGCTTCGCACATTGGATTTAGGGATTCCCCAAAAAGTCACTTAGGGTTAGGTTAAAGGAGGAAAAGGAGGGAAAAGGTTATTCATTCTTTCATGAGTAGATTGAGAGAGGAAGAGAAGGAGAGCTGAGACTTTTCTCTCAAGAGAGAGCTTGAGAAGGTGAAGGAGAGGGAACTCAAGAACCGTACGCAGCAAGGGGAGGGCACGGTTTTCAGGCAAGAAGAGAGGATTGCACGGATACCAAGGCAGCCTTGCTGCATGTGCCACAAAGACAACTGCATGTGAGGTCCGCATGCCAGTCTGCATACGCATTGAGGCACGGTTTTCAAGGGGAAAGGCAGCACATTTTTCGAGGAATAGTACAGCAGCAAGGGAGCTCGATTTTCTAGGTGGCTGGGCACGTTTATCGAGGCAACCAGCATTGTTTTCGAGAAAGACAGCTTGCTGGAAAATTCCGTACAGTCCGTACAGTGTGTACGGCTGTTCAGCTAAGTTTTGGGCACGAATTTCTGAACTGTCATTCGCTGTAATAAATTTATGTTTTGAGTATTTTGCTGTTCTGGCACGTTTTCCAAGGCGGAGGCAAGCACGGAAAACCAGATAAGTCTGTAATTAATTTGCTGGAATTTTTTCTGTATATTTCACCTCTGTAAAAGCATTTTCCAGAAATAAGGAGGAGCTCTCAAACTGGTTTTCCCCAAGAGTTGTAGGGGGTTTTTCCAGGGTCATGTTGACAAAAAATGTGTTAAAATGTGTGAATAACTGTTTTGAGCTTGCTGATTTTTATTTCTGCATTTTCCAGCATTCTGTAAATTTTCCAGAATTTGTGTTTTCAGCAAAAATTTATTTTCCAGTTTGTTGAATGTAAGGATATGGGAAAGAGCATTTAACTATTTGGAGAAATAAGGTGAAACTGAAAACCGGGGTGGGAAACAGAAAATTTCTACATCTAATATAATATTTGTATCATCATGGATATCTTTGTATTCCAAGTCTTTTGGAGCATTTAGCTTGAGAAGGAACTTTGTTCACTTCAGTCTGAAAATGGGTTTGCGTTACCTTCTCTTCCACGGGCTCTATGAAAGACCACTCCTTGGTATCTTCATGGCATTACCTGCTCTCGTTACCCACACTGGCCAAGAAAATGCTCTTATACCACCATAATATTCCAAATAGAGAATTTACAATTATATGGGAAACATGCAATAAACTAAACACATAAACTTTATTTCAGCGACACAAATACAAGAAATATGTCGGGAACATAGATGGCTGGAGTACAATATGAGATGAAAGATGTGAACCTGGGCTTGCACAAGGCAAGCTACAGGTCTCACGTGAACAATAACAAATGATACAGTGGTTGCACAATTGCTTCTCTGAATACTGCGTTGTCTCCCAGTTTCAACTTTCTGCAACTGCTGGTTGACTTCGGCACTAGATTTGCCCACTAAAAAGTGCTCAAAAAATTCTAGGAATTTGGGAAGGTGATCCTTACCCAAAACCCAGAAAAACTCAGAAAGCTATGCCCCAAACTCCAATCTTCAAAATTGGACCCTTCTTGAATCTTTGCTTAGCCCTTCTCCAATTTCGAAATCTGTTGCTGTAGATGCCACTAAAGATCTCTGCATCCCAAAACACCAACAAACCTCCAACAATACACCTCCAATCAATCCTCCAACTCCTCAACCCAAAATACTCTGGCAAATGCTCTAACCAAATGCTGCCCTGCAAATCACTGCACAGTCACTAGGTGAGTGACACAGTCCCTGAAGTGAGGATGATAGGGACAGCGTATAACTGATCTCACATGGACTGAAGCTGCTTCGGCACTCCTAAAATCTACCAATAACTTCTCCAATGGTTGCTCCGCAAGATTTCCTTCACCGCACAACTCACACCCAACAACTACTTTCCTCTATTGTGCAGTGACAGAGCCTTCTGCGTCCTAGCTGCTCTAGAAATGCGTGGGAACTATGGCTGCCTCTCCGAATCACAAAAACTGAAGAAAATCCTTCTTGAGTGGTACTTGAAGTCCACCAGAGAAGGGGTGAGCTTCTCTCCTTGGGAAGCTCCTATGCTAAACAGCGCAGCGTTTGGTTCAGCTAAATAGCTAAGGCAATTCAAAAATCAGAATATGCAAATGGTGCCTAAGCCTTACCCAAACCTTCCTTTTATAATTGCTAGTCATGCAAAATTGTGAGTCTCTCCAAGGGAAGTGGGTAAATTGATTTACATTCTTCCCCAATACACTATCCTTGTGGGCCCCAACTTCCACTAGCAACTTACTTTATTCTTTTCCTTCTTTATTTCCTATATTAGCCACAAAAAAGTACTTTATTTTATTTAATTCAAAATTGAAAAAATGTATTTTCTAAACATGAGGAAAATTTAAGGAGGGACATTACATATGTATTAGATCTCTAATTTTCTTTTCCTAACTAGTGAATATTGTGGCTTTCCCATGCAAACAGGGTGCAGCAATTGACTGGATATTGGGAGAAATAGTTCATAGTAAATGCATGACAACACCGACAGATTATGCTCTTTATATTGGGCCATTGGCCTCTTTTTAGATTATGTTCTATGCATTTGTCCTATATGATGCTTCTAAGTTCTTATACCTTGAAATGACACCTAGGAAAGAATATATCTTGGTTCCTGCAACCGTCGTTAGAAACTGATTTGGAAAAGGAATTTAGAAAGAATCAAGTTTAGAGACAAGATTAGGCTTTTGGAACTCGATAGAACATTGGAGGTTAGTATTAACATCCAGTTGGAGAAACCCAAACAGTGGTGCTCACTTGACAAAATTTTACTTGCATTTGAAGTCCAGTCTGGAAAAACAAAAGGACTTGAAAAATCCTTGTTTTCCTCGCGGTACATTATAACATTCACACAAGACCATTGGATGTTACCTCATGATGACTCTTCTATGTATATTTATTTTGCATTTCTTACTATTTGTTCTGTTTAGAATTGTAATCGGGATTTATTGACTATAGTTTTTCTTAGGAGTATGATCTCTATTTTTTTTTTCCTGACTTCTGACATTGTGGCTTTCCCATGCAAACAGGGTGCAGCAATTGACCGGATATTGGGAGAAATAGTTCATAGTAAATGCATGACAACACCGATAGATTATGTTCTCTGTATTGGCCACTTTTTAGGCAAGGTATGTGTGTTAAATTGGAATATAAATTTATAAAACTCGCCTATTGTTAAAAGTTACTATAAATAAAATATGTTCGAGAAGCCTCGGTGAAAATCTCACTAGGCCAATTCAAGATACGTTTTAAAAGGTTCAGACATCTCCTCTCCCTCTTATGTAAAGGGACGCATACCTAATTTCATGTTTAAATTTAATTACTAAACATATAATTAGAATTATTAATAAAAATATTTCTGTATAAAGAAATGTGAATTATATATAAAATATAAATATTAGTTATAAATTAAGATCCATTTTACCATATAAATTAAAACAATGATGATTCATATTGGTAAATATGAAATTTTAGAACTTAGTAAATTTAATTGATAAACTTATAAAAACTAAATATACAATAAACTATTTTTCATATATATATATATATATATATATAATCAATGTTATGCATATCATGTTAAAAGATTAAAATAAAAAAAATTATAAAACATGTCAGAAAAATGCCAAGCACATATGTATTTAACTATATGTATTATGAAGGTTTTGATAAAAATAAAAATAAAATTGTTCTAGAGGGCAGCTCAATTGGTGATCGAAGTAATGTGAGTCCGTAGTAACTAAGAGATCCAAGGGTCAAATCCCCCTAGTTGTGATCCAGATTACGGAGACAGAAACAGACTATAGACCCCCAGAGGTTTATTGGTAGTCCCGTGTCACATGAGCTGCCAAGTTCCTCTAGGTTACAAAAAATAATAATAATAAAAATAAGAATATTTCTATATATGGAGATGTGAAATTTATATATAACATAAATAGTATTATTAAGGAGCTGCCAAGTTCCTTTAGGTTACAAAAAATAATAATAATAAAAATAAGAATATTTCTATATATGGAGATGTGAAATTTATATATAATATAAATAGTATTATTAAGGAGCTGCCAAGTTCCTTTAGGTTACAAAAAATAATAATAATAAAAATAAGAATATTTCTATATATGGAGATGTGAAATTTATATATAATATAAATAGTATTATTGAGAATCACGGTATATCCATCTTAACTCTGAATCTATCAAGATCTGAGAGCAATCAAATATCTCAAGGTGCAATCATTTCCTCAATTTTTACACTGAAAGAGAGGTTTGCATCATAAGATATTTGACCCCTCTGAATCTATCAAGATCATAGCAATCAAATATCTCAAGGTGCAATCATTTCCTCAAGTTTTACACTGAAATAGAAGTTTGCATCATAAGATACTTGACCCCTCTTGGTGCTTGGTAAATCCAGAGTTAAAATGGGCCTACATTGATCAGTGTCAAGTGAGATCAAAATCAAAAAGAAATGAAGCTTAATCTTCTAGCTGCTTATAAAACCAGAGATAAACTTCTAGCTGCTTATAAAATTAGAGTTAAGATAGATCCATTTTAGTTTATTTTATTTAGTATTATTATAATGTTTTGGTTTTTTTAATGTTCTGTTTAATGTTACGATTAACTGTTTTGTAACTTTTAACTTATTACATCTTATATACATCGTGGACTGTAGAGTACACTCAAAAACTCGAATGCAAAAAACTAGTTATTTTGGACAATACCATGTTTTCCCATTATTATTAATGCAATCTCTCACTGCTGTTTCCCACTTTCAGGATGAAGACATCTACACCTTCTTTGAGCCAGAACTTCCCTTTGATAAAGAAGTAATTGGGAGTGGAAAGTTGTCGGAGACTAAAGCTTGTCTGGAAAAAAGAACAGGACCAAAGCCTAACGCTGGGAAAAGTGGCAGTAAAGGGGTACGCAACAAAGTTTTTTCATTGTCATCGGAAAAGGGACCACAGTCAAGAAGTAACAACAGTAAAGATTGGGGGATGCAAGATGAAAGTGTCGGTTGGCATGAGGGGTCTTCTGTGCTCGACTTGAAAGGAGAGAACTATTTTTCTTGTGCGGTAGGTCGAAAACGTTCGAATGCACGCTATTCTCTAGCATCCTCCGAGGAAGTTGTCAGTTTTATTAAAGCTATGGCAAAAAGTTATGCATAAGCTGGCACTAACCGAAAAGATGTGTTGCATTGACACTCAACTTTCAAGCTGTGATCATATTTCACAAGAAAGTTGGGTTATATTTTGGATAATGAAATATTTCGTACTTAATATTTACAATGCTGCTTATGGAAATTTTTCTTACAATTACACATCCTCTGACGTGAAGCTACCCTTTCAGTTGTTACTGTTTGTAAAGCAATCTGCTGAGCTCTCGCAACTGCGGATACTACCTTTTTTATTCAGGCACGTAAACAAATCATGTAAATTTTTTATTTTACAGAACTTGTTTACTAATGATATTTATCATTGCCAGTAGAATGTCAGTCTTAATTTTGTGTTCAATTCAAATCATGTCATGCTGGAAGAATTTAAAAATAGTCATGCAGATCCAATGATATTCAGAATTATAATTTCCCCTCTAGGATCCACGCTGACCTTTCTGCGAGTGCATATTAATTAAATTGCAGAATAAGCTGACTTGGAATTTTTAAAATAGGTCGTGTACACATCCTTACCAATATTACTAAGAATTATGTTTAACTGGACCTTGACAAGATGCAATGCAAAGGCATTTACGATCTTTAATTGAACTGCTTGCGTTAAGTGGCAATAACTATATTGAGTTTTGGATACTGTGGCAAAACCAAAACACAGACAGGGTAATGGAGAAATAAGAAAGGTTACAAAAATCGATTTCAATGTGCATGGTCTCCTTTCATTAAGAGGTGCTCCCCGAATTATTCCTAAATTTCCAAAGAGGGCAAAGCTTCTTAGCTAACAGTCATTTTTTAACAAGCAAATAAGAGTAACTGTGTTCTAGTAAAGTGACCGAACCTTTGATAGGGTGAAGGAGCGGAGTGTTACATTTACCAGATACACTGCAGCTTGAGTATTACAATTATCAGAGACATTGCAGCTTGAGGAGGTAATACATTGTTAATGTTCAATTCCGAATGCTTTTCGAAGAACAGGAACACTGCTTGTAACATATATGGGCCATTTCGTAGACATCAACACATAATTAGGGTAATTTATTTATCAGAGACATTGCAGCTTGAGGAGGTAATACATTGTTAATGTTCAATTCCGAATGCTTTTCGAAGAACAGGACCACTGCTTGTAATATATATGGACCATTTCGTAGACATCAACACATAATTAGGGTAATTTATTTAATTTCTCACTCAATTTTTTTAAAGCTATATTCCAACTAACACGCTAATAATATTTATTTAATATTTGTCCCATGGGCAGCTTAATTGGTTAATTCGAGAAATGTGAAACTGTTGCAACATGAAAGACTCATATTCAAATCTCGGGTCCCATGGGCAGCTTAATTGGTTAATTCGAGAAATGTGAAACTGTTGCAACATGAAAGACTCATATTCAAATCTCGGGCTCGGACTAGGACATATCATAAACCCCAAAAGTTCACTAGTAATTAGTAATTACGTGTCAGACAGACTCCTCTAAATTACAAAAAAAAAAAAAAAATTAATAATATTTACATTCCCTTTATTTATTAGTTTTCTCTCCAAGCCACTTGATTTGTCTTGAGAAAAAGCACCCTACCAAGTTATGCTCCCATGGATCTAAATTACAAAAAAAAAAAAAAAATTAATAATATTTACATTCCCTTTATTTATTAGTTTTCTCTCCAAGCCACTTGATTTGTCTTGAGAAAAAGCACCCTACCAAGTTATGCTCCCATGGATTTACGTCTTGCTAGTTCTAAATGTGCATAGTCTTCTTTCATTAAGAAGCTCTGCTCTTTGGATTGGATTGTTGATAATATTGCCAAAGATAGCAATCTTTTTACAGTTTTAAATGTGCAGTCTTCTTTCATTAAGAAGTGCTTTGCTCTTTGGATTGGTTTGTTCATAATATTGCCAAAAATTGCAATATTTTAAGATTAATAGTGTAGATAGACATACTTTTATATTTAAGATAATTTTATTCAATTTATTACTCAGATTTTCTTAAAGTTATTCTCCAACCAAAGTGATAAAAATAATTTCATTCCTTTTATTTGCTAGTTTGCTTTCCCATCTACTTGATGTGTCTGGTGGAAAAGCATGGTCTTCTTTTATTAAAGAGTGCTCCTTGGATTGTTCATAATATTGTCAAATACACCGATGTTTTTTTATCAATAATATTTTTTAATAAGTAAATACTAATAATTATGTTTATGGTGTAAAGGGATGATGGTGTGAATATATATTTTTCTATAGTTGGATCTATTCCTATAACACTATCATTTTAGTCTCAACTTGGAGTGTCAAAGGATTTTTCCAGACACGAAGGATTTACTTCAATCGTACTTACTAATATGCAATTTAATCTGTTGAATAGACAAAGAAAATAAAAGCAACTTCAGCCACACATCAAACATAAAAAGAAAAGAGAGACAATAGAGTTCTAAATTTCATCCTTCATTGTTGGCACCTCACATGATGGAACCCTTGGAATGATGCTCGTGATTCCAACCATTCAGCTTTGTATCCTAAGTGGAATGAGAACATAATGATTTTATAACACTATGATTTCATAGCATAATTTATAAATAGCTTGAAAATATAAATTAACACACAAGGCTAAAAGCAAATAATGAAATGAAAATAATTAATTTGCAATAATATAAATTTTACTCAAAATTATATGCAAAGACTAAAAGCATAGTTCCTCACCTTCAGTGGGCATGTTCAAGGTTCAACCTTTGTAGAGGCACTATGAAATCACTAGGGAAAAGTTGTCACAAATTGTGCATAAAACTTAGAAAATGGACATATGAGATATAATAAGTAGTTTGCATTAAAAGAGCTTGTTTTGCATACATCAATACCATCCTCGTATGAGAGTATCATCGCGTATATATAAAGAAGGTGGCGGGTGATGGGAGGCAGGGGGTGCCATCTAATAAATGGAGTGGTAGGGCCCCTTATATATGATTGTGATTCAAACAATCATACTATTTTAAAAATAGTTACAAGTAGAATTAACTTATGCTTGTTGAGTGGTTTTATCAATTGATACTTGACGTGGCCCTTATCCAACCAGGCATTGGGATCACTCGTACCAGTTGGTCGATTACATTCCAACTTGCAAATCATGTTTTTTTCGTTGATGGAATCTTTGAAGATACCATTTGGCATTTAAACTAAGAGCCACTCCAAACGATTGTTTCATTGAGCGTATAAATGGTTTTAGTGATTAATACCTCATGCATGTTAGTGCCTAATCACTAGGTGTCCTAGCACTACACTCATAGCTTGTTTAAAAGATTCCCATTAACCAAACTCTCACCAAAATCTCGAGAATAATGTGTTGGAATATTCACCAATACTAAGAAGGGGGGTGAATCAGTATTGGGTATTGTTTACAATTTTTAACATATCATGTACACATTAATAGTTAACAACACCATTCAAAAATGCAAAACATCATATACAGTATACATGAAAATTTTTACATGGAAACCTATTGGAACAGAGTCTCCTAGCCTCATTTTTGGCCAATTTTGTAATATTTTGCAATATTTAGTCTAGCGCAGGGGGTTTGGGGATGGGTCAAAACCCCCAATCATTGTAATGAGTCAAAAGGGCAGACCAAGGGTTCTCAAACCACGGTTTGCGGACCATAGGATAGCGCAGGCTAGCATGATATAAATAGATGATTAAATTGAGTCTAGAGGTAAGAAAGAGAAAAGATAGAATAGAATTACAAACTGCGAATTTGTTGCATCGATTGTTTGGGTAAGGGCTCATGTTGGCTGTGTGTGCGGAGACCTTGAGTCCTGTTGTGTGCGGACCCCGTTGGCTATGTACACGGACCGATAAGTAGTCTGTAAGTGGAATCTGATTATAATTACATGAGAAGACTATTTTGCGATGTCTAAACATCTATGTGTTGCGTCTATTGCTTAAAGATATCTTTGCGATTATGATTGTTAATGATACGCACGTGGATGCGATGTTCTGAATGCATAGATCTAGTTTAAGTAATTACTTGGTTAATTGTTATCTTCTTTGCACGAAGTATTTTGTTAATTATATTGTTAAGGGTCCCGGGTTAAGGGCTTATTCAGCACAGGACTGATAGATCTGAAGGTGCCCCCTTTTATTAACCTTCTCTCTCTGGGTGCGGAAACCTGGTTCCAGCACCCTCCCATACTACTTCGGGTGAGACCTTGGTCTGCTCTACGGGCCATTGCTGAAAGGGCCAGTAGTATAGAGGTTTGTTGGCAAACCTTAATGCCAAACCTGGGTCAGGACCCCCCGAGCCAACAAATGGTTTCGTCGCTGGGACCGGGAGCATTTTGAGAGAGAGATCGGGGAATGCCACAGGGACATTGGCAGCCACTAAAACCTGAGTTAGAAGATTGGTTTGAAAACCAGATCCAGGAATTTGCCCTAAAAGAGAATCGAAGTGAAAGGTTGTCCACAGAGGATTGGAAGAATAAGTATATCTTCACAGAAATGCACAAAATCTTCTTTGTGTCCTTCGCACACGAGTTACAAGAGTGGTTAGCTTGATTGGCGGAGTTTCAAACTTGCTAGAAAGACGATCAAGTCACGCAGTGGACCCCTGTGTTAGTCCGGCAATTGGAGAATACTGACAATAAGATTACCAAGACCGTGGATCATTGGGTTGATAGTATATTGGGCGGGTTCATGACAGAATTCGTTGTTGACCAGTTTGTGTCATATTCAGAAGCCGAACGAAGATTTTTCAAAGGATTTAGAGGTAAGTTCCTAAAAACATTGTCGTTGTTTATTAAAATGCTATTGAGCAAAAAAGGTATCTTGTGTGGCCACACCGAGTGAATGACCTCCGATCAAAGTGGAAGTACAACGCGAAGTGGTAAATACTATTGGATTAATCAGGAAGGAGACAGATCGATATACAGCCCAGTAAGGGAGTCGTCGGAGCATAACCACAAAGGGGTTGTGCAAAGGGGAACCACACCCCCAGCCACACCGACATCGAATCTTCACAGGGGTAAGAACTCTCCTACACCTCCCCCGCCGTCCTCAGAAGATGAGATGGCCCCGCACATGAAGCTGCCTACCTTCAAGGGTGCCAGGGATGAGGACATGGATCGATTTTGGTTCGTAGCTTAATCTGTATGGACTGCGCAAAACATGAACAATGATGCTATCAAACGAGCGCAGCTATCCATAGCATTTGAGAGAAGGGCACTGAACTAGTTCATGGGATACATTGGTCAAAACGTGAATGCATCCATACAGAATATTAAGGATGCCCTAAAACAACAATTCTGGAAGCCTAAGTCATACGCTCAATGTGTGGTTGAACTAAAAGACTTTAAGGACCTACAGAATCCATCTGAGAAGCTGACCAATGGTTAAAAAAGGTTATCAGTGATAGGGGATTTGTCTACGAAGATAAGCAACATAAAGAGTGGTTCATCGCTATGCTATTACCACACTTGCGTGGGCCCATGGGACAGCAAAAGATCGAATCTCAAGAGGAAGCGCTGGAAATTGCCATGAAGTTAGAAGTTGCGCCCAGGGATGATACACAGTTCGCAGCTCTTCAAATCCAGAACCAATTGGAAGCGATGCACTTATAATTTCAAAGTTTGCAAAATGACCGTGGTAAGGAAGCCAGCCCGGAGGTTTGGTGCATATATTGCAAGGGACCGGGTCACTCTAAGGATCAATGTCCACTGCTATCAGACTACATACACGCTGGGGGTCCGAGCCTGCTGCGACCCAGGGAAATGGTTGGCCCCAACAGTCCAATGCTATGGTGTGCAGACTGTCGGGTGGTAGGAAGACACAACATGGATCATTGTCCTCGACTAGGTGCTTATGTACCAAAATTGAAGCAGTAGTGGTGTAGATTCTACTCGTCGGTAGGCCATGACGAACAAAACTGTCGAACACTTGACCTTATGGTAGATAGGGGCAACTTATACAGAGTTCAGGTTGATCCCTCATCACCACTGTCTCCTTTAGGACGGGGGGGATCCCCCACATGAGGAAGGGGAGGAGGAAGAGGGGGAAGTGCCGGTCAAGGATGTGGACAGCGGATTTGTTATAACTGTGGAGATGTGGGACATTTCGCACAAGACTCCCGAACCTGGCATGCTAGTCTTGCAGATATTGCTGACAGTTCGACCATGTCATTGAAGATTTCCCAGTGCTAATAGAAAAAATTCAAGAAAAACAATAAACACCTACGCAAAACGTGCAACGAGTTAAGGCAAAACCACGGGACGATGGACCAAGTATCAATATAATCATGCGCAGTGGCATCTCCACAGGAGGGGCTGAGGAAAAGGTGGAAGTCGAGCCATTAATCCGAAGGGCTGAGGACAAAGCAGAAGGTGTAAACCTGAAAAGAGAAAAAGAAACCTTCATCGAAACACGGAAGGAAGTAACTAAAGATGAAACACCAACTAAGGGGGCAATAGATCCAAGGGAGGAAGAGGCAGTCAAACCATTCCTCCAGGCTTGTATGAAGCTGCTATGCAACCAGAAGGCTGTAGAAAATCTCCAAGCCCTAATAGACAATTGCGCAGAAAGAATTGATCTACAACCCAAAGTAAAGACATTGAATAAGATATACAAAAATAAAAGGAGGATGGGTCGAGAGATGCGTATGACTGCGCAGATTGGGGAATATGAAATGGACCAAGTTTTCCTTGACTTAGGTTTAGATGCTAATATCTTACCTAAGCAAACCTGGCAGTGAATGGGAGAACCCCAGCTGGAATGGTCGACTATTTAGCTATGGATGGCTAATCAGCAGAAGATTATCCCATTAGGGAGACTGACGAAGGTAGTAGTAGATATTGCAGGCGTCAGAGTCCACGCTGATTTTGAGGTAATCCAGATAGTAGAAGACGCAAACCCTTACCCTACGCTCCTGAGTCTAGATTGGGCTATTGACATGGGAGGTATTATTAATTTAAAGAGGAGAAGTATGATCTTCGAAAACGAGGACATAAGGGTAATTGTTCCGCTAGATCCAGCGGAAGGAGAACAGTATACAGAGTCGATTCAAGAAGAGGAAGATGTTGATCATATATACAAACTGACCGCCCAAGATGATGACTGGTCAACCCCACGGCTGACAGCATGCTATGCTAGGAAAAAGATAGTGAGTGCTTATCCGACTCAGACGAAGAAATTGAAAACTGGAAAATCCGACTACATGATGTATCCTTGCTAAGTTGTCTTAAAATCACGAAGATATTCCAATGTATTTCTTCAGGAGGTAAGAGAACTACCCCATTTTGATGACTCTGGTAATGTTGAAGAGTACCTGGCAACGATTGAGGTAAGTGTTCCTAAGGAACGGCGGGTCTGGGCCCTAGACTTGGCCATGTGCACAACCCCTGCACGCTGGTGGGAAACCCATAAAAGAAACTTTCGGGATTGGGAAGAATGTCACAGGACGTTGATTTTTTGATTCCGCAGACCAACTAACCCATCGATAGAACTCTTCTCGGGGCAAGGGGATCCGCGCAGGCATGTGACTCGTTGGTTAGAAGAAGCGGATAAAGACACAACGAATGAATGGGTCCATAGGTTTGTTCACTCATTACACTACAAGGAAAAGACCCTCTAGCGGATGCTTTTGAGGAACCCCACAGAAAAATACCCCATACATTCGTTTCTAGCGGAGGTTACTAGAGGAGGTTGGCAGGCGGAGGGTTTTGCGGATGGTTTTCTCTCGGTGCGCTTAACATTACACATCGCCCCGGTGCTCTCGAACTGAGAAAGCACTGGTGCGGACCAAAACATTGGCCCGACACCGTGCACTCTGTCCACACCCGCCCGGTGCGTCTTATTATTCTATAGCACCGGTGCGTCCCAGATATTCCGCGCTGGTGCATTATAAAACACCACGCCAAAACCGAAACCACCCGATGTGGTAGAAAGAAACCACACCGGTGCATCATAATACATCGCACCAAAACACAAACCGATTGGTGCGTTTGTAAGAAACAGAACCGGTGTGCCTATAAACAAAGCACACCGGTAAAGGGTTAAATTAAAAATAAAAATAAATAAATAAATAAATAAAATTGCGGCAAAATAACCTAGATTTTTCAATTTTCTAGTGCTTCTGAGCTCTCAATTACCGGTGTGCGCCCTACCATAGAACGCACCAGTGAGCATGAGACATTGGCACACCAGACAACTTGCACGACGTACACACACATCCAGGGCCTCTTATTACTGTAACGCATCGGTGCTTCACCACTATTCCGCGCTAGTGCATCATAAAATGCCGCGCCAAAACAGAAACGCACCGGTGCGTTCTTATCCAAGAGCACCGGTGCGCCGATAAACCGCACACACTGGAATTGCGTTACATAAAAAATAAAAATAAAAATTAAGGCCAAAAAGCGGTGCTTTACAACTATTCTGCATCGGTGCTTTACGGATTTTCCGCCCCGATGCATCATCAAAATTTCGTGTCGAAACTGAAACATCCAGGTGCGGTGTTAGGGAACCGTCCCAGTGCATTATAAACAATGGGCCCAATTTGACACAGCGTGGTGTGGTTGTAGGTAAGCGTACCGGTGCGCCTATAAAACCCCACGCATCGGAACAGGGTTAAATAAAATATATATATATATATATATATATACGGCCAAAAAAACTTCATTTTTTCACTTTCTTCAGTGCTCCAGAGCTCTTAAGCGCTGGTGTCATTTCCCCTTGTCCGAGCCGCCCTGACATCGGTGCTCTCATTGCACCCATTGCACGCACTGTTGCTCTACATTGGCCACCAATCTCCAGCTTGCATTTTGAAAAACGGTGGGCAAATTTTCTTTTGCAAAGTTTACAGCCAATATGCCTCCTCGACGGCAAAATGTGCAGGTATTTTTCTAGTTTTTTCCATAATAAAGCCTTTTAGCAGATTAGAAATTGAAATAACCTTAAAAATAACCATTAAAAAAAAAAAAATGTCGCATGGTGCGCCAGGGTTGTTCAGCTCGCACCGGATAGCGGTGCTGCTGGTAAAATTTACAGGCCGCACCGCCATCGGTGCTAATGGTATCCGCACCATTTTCAGGGCAGTACCGAAAGGCGCCCCAAATAATTTTAAAATAAAAATAATAAAATAAAAGGCGGTGCACTCATTTATCCAAGCGCACCGTTGACCACAAGAATCACAGTGCGGTGCATTGACGGAATTATCCACCCTGGTGTATGTCAGCACATCGCATTCTGGATTTCGAGAGGGTCAATGGTGCGGCTAAGTAAAAGACCGCACCGTTAGCTATGTAATTGTCATGAAGTCGGTGCGTTAACACGACTATATGCGTCGGGGCATATATTTTAGTCAACGCACCGCTATTCTGAACTTTAATGAAGTTAACAGTGCTTGAAAAATAGACAGATGCACCGAGGCCGGTGTGTTGTATTTCATTAGGGGCATTGAGACCGGTGCTCTACATTCTTAACACGCACCGCGACAGTGCGTGACTATTTTTATGGCGCACCGACTTGTCTGTTTGTTTTTTTTTTCAAAAAAAAATATATATATGTATATTCCTAAATCCATGTCTATTTTAATAAAAAAAAAAAAAAAATATGGCAATGATTCAGAGAGAAGAGGAGGAACAACAGCAACAACAAGCTGAACAGTATGACATGATTCGCTAATGGGAGGCCCGAGAGAGGGAGAGAGATGCATACCCTCGCCCTATTACTGCAGATACCCAGGAGATCCTTAGGCAGGTAGGCCTCCTCAAGTTCTATGAGGAGGCTACTTCCCTAAAGGTGCACGTGTTTTTGAGATATCTTATCCGCAGGTGGAATGCCCACCGACAGGCTTTCCAGGTTGGTCCTGACCAGTGGTACACACCCACTGAGGAGGATATTTATTTTATGACAGGACTATCGAGGAGGGGGGTGGATTTTCCCTCATTCCCAGACGTGCCAGCTTGTTGTGTAGCAAGGAGTCTGTTAGTTTACTCACAGAGATACATTGGAGCACATGTACTATCTCCTTTAGAGTTTCAGGTACCTAGAGGTCAGTTACGTATAGGTGTTTTTGGTAGACAGGACGTGCAGTGCCTCTCCCTTATCATTTCGACCATTTCGCACAACACCAGTGACGGGCAACGCATTAGTTGCTCACTTTTATATTATGTTGATTCTTTAGTACAACAGCCACGAATTGTCAGGTGGTCTGCCATTTTTTTGCAGTAGTTTTTTACGGCCTTAGATAGATGTCGTGCTCATGCACAAGGGAGGGTCAACTTCTTTTTTGCTTCAGAGCTGTTTTGTTTATTTTTTGAGAGGTTTCCAGAGATGAGACCTAGTTTTGTTTGACAGCCTCGTAGGCCGATGTTTGAGGCTCGAATGCACATGTGGGGGCAGATGATGCCCAAGAGGGGAGACACTTTGTTTCCAGCCAGGATATCACATGATTCACTGGACTTACTAGCCAGTGTTGACGGGCTACATCCCTTCATTTTGGTCCCATGTCCTTATGTTGGCTTAGATTGGTGAGGGTGTCCCAACATCCTCTTCATCACTGATGAGCCACCAGATAATAGAGGTAATATTACTATTTTATTTATATTTATTCTAACATGTTCTTAATTAACTTGTTTTTATTAAATTGTGTAATGAAATTGTCTAATTATTGTTGTGTACTTGTATATATTTTGCAGACATTGGCTCTTTTGATGGTGAGGAGATGTTGGGTCCACCACATGATCCAGGTGTGGATCCTGATGATGACGATCAGGATATGGTTGATGTCGAACATGATCATGATGAGGATGAGGCCGATGTTGCAGAGAGACATGCTCCTGCTCATCATGGTGCACCGGTGCTGCCTTTTTCTAGGCATGGTCGACCTGAGACCAAATGTAGGATGGAGTTGGCCAACCAACTCTGTGCATTGATTGTTGATGCGGAAATCAGGCGCGCTCATTACAGAGACATACAAGCCGACGATAGGCTGTTACGAATGTGGAGAGGCATGTCGCGTGACATGTACGGCCTGATGTCGCATGTCGTAGGAGCTACGACAGTTGTTACACTACTCAGGAGGATTGTTCGTAGCTATAGGCGTAGTCGAGTCGCGGCACGTGATGGACATGAGTCCACGAGCAGCGACTCATATGCATCTCATGATCGTTCACCTCGCGACAGACCTGATAAGCATGACGCTCCACTGGCAGCGTCTGACAGTCATCATGGAGATGAGGCTGGACCATCAGCCACGTCCAGTCGGCAGCCTGCAGCTACCTCCATCAGTGTTAGTTATGATGATCATGAGCAGGCTAGACCATCGTCGAGGCTGCACTATTCACTAAGCAAGCCTCCACTACTACTGCTCATATTGATGTTGTACTACCACCAACGAATGCATCCATCAGTACTAGTGATCATGATCATGAGAAGGCTTGACCATCGACTGTCGAGGCTGCACCCAGCTTTACTAAGCAGGCATCCACTTGTAGTACTGCTATTGATGTTGTTATACTACCACCAACGTCTGATCCATGACATTTATATTACAGTTGTATATTTTTAACATTATTCAATTATATATATATATATATATATATATATATATATATATATATATATATATATATATGGTCCATGTATTTTATGTTTATGTTGCGTTGTACTTAATTTTCATATTGGTGATCATCATGATGTATGACATATTGTTAGGTCATGTTAGATATGTTCATTTAATAAGCTATTTATGTATAGATCAGAGTGGCGTGATAGCATGAGTTATTGAACATATTGAGATGGCACTGACGTTTGTGTTGTGATGATCTTAATATATAATGTTAATTTGATGTTTAAATGTGTTTATTAGTCGAATATGATGTTTGTACGATGGTTATCATGATCTTGATGATGTTTATTAATTAATTTAATATTAAATGACCATGATATTTATAAAATATTATGTTGTGATTGTAATTGTAATTTAAATTTTAATTGTATATATAATTGTAAAATTGTATTTGTATTTTTACTAATTGTAATTTTGACTATAATTATATGTAAAATATTTATTAATGTAAAATTTTAATTGTAATTGTAATATTTAATTTATTCTGAAATGATTGTAATTGTATATATGAAAAATTGTAAAATTATAATTGTATGTAAAATTCTAAAATTGTAATTGTATTTGTAATTGTAATTTTAATTGAATTGTATGTAAAATATTTATAAAATTGTAATTGTAATTGTAAATGTAATTCTATGTAAAATTGTAAATGCAGTTGTATGTAAAATTCTAAAATTGTAATTGTAATTTTAATTGAATTTTATGTAAAATATTTGTAAAATTGTAATTGTAGTTGTAAATGTAATTCTATGTAAAATCGTAAATGTAATTGTATGTAAAATTCTAAAATTGTAATTGTAATTTTCTAATCGTAATTCATGCATGTGAAATTAATGTAAAATTGCAATTGTAATTTTAATTCTAATTGTAATTATTGTACTTTTAATTGTAATTGTATGTAAAATATTTGTAAAAAAATTCA